>JAODKM010000016.1:14074922-14102398 GCA_026780845.1 Petrocephalus sullivani | reverse complement strand
GGGTTTTTTTTTTCTTCAATGCCCTTTTTAAATCCCCTTCCCCCCCCCCCCCCACCCCTCTTCTTTTTTTTTTTACCCCTGGTCTGGTTTCGGTCGTTTGCACTTTCTTAGCATGCGTATGTCGTTCAGTGCTTTGTAACTTCTGTCTGGGGAAAGGGCTCTATAAATAAATCTTAGTTACCTACCAATCTTACTTACTCTTGGAAAAATGTTTTCACTGCATGTTTGGACCTCAGAACACTATTACACTGTATCGACACGAGGTTCTGATTAATTACAAACGTCCATTCATCCATCCATCATACAAATTTTTCTTCAGTAACTGGATAATAATGAGCATAGAATGTATTCCAGAAAGCAGAGGGTACGGAGCAGCGAAACCCTGAATCGGATGCCAGCCCTCAATGAAGATGGACACCAAATAAGAATTTCCACCCAACCATTTTCTGCAACCACTTGTCCTATTCATGGTTGCGGGGGGGTCCGGAGCCTATCCCAGATGCTACGGGTGTAAGGCAGGGAACAACCCAGGATGGGATGCCAGCCCATTGCAGGGCACACACACACACACACAATTCACTCACACAGGCACACCTATGGGCAAACTGGTAGCTGCAATTAGCCTCAGCATGCTTCTGGACTGCGAGGAGAACAGAGCAGCAGAAAAAAAAAAGAGTTTAACTAGAAAGTTAAATCATAAATGTATCCATCAGGTTTTCAGTCTTTTCCCCACTTTATAATGCCGTAGATGTTTGCAGGCTGTAGACAGACCAATGGATACAAAAAATATACTATATGAGCATAAGGACCCAACACACTCTCTATGATGACCTCCTTCTACCCTCAGAAAACCCAGCCTGTAATTCATTAATAATTAGTAATTAATTGTAGGTGAATGGAGAGCCTTGGATCTTGATCTTCCTTTCCTAAAACATCAATACCCTTCCCCCAACTCATACAGACCATGTCCTACGAGGGAATTAAAGAACCCACCATGCAACCTTGGAAATGAATGACATTCAGAAAAAGAGCAGAGTGGGGTTTCATGACTATACCAATGGGGGGCCAAACACAGATGCCGCAGCTTTAGGTTGCCTCATAGCGTGAAGACGTGCTCAGCTGCTGGCTAAGGCACAGCGGGTACCGAATGCCTTGAAGGACAGCCCGTGACGCCTGATAAAGAAGCAGCCTTCTGGCATTAGATCAAAGGCTTCTGAGGTATGAAGTTGAGAGCCATGTGGACAGTGTGGGAACTGTGGGAAAGAAGCAATGTTTTTATTTACCCTCCATGCTCTCTGGTTTAACGGCAAACTGGAATGTGATCTCCACTCCTTCCGTCACGTTGCCCAGGTTCTTCACCAGCTTGTGGGCCGACTCCTCTTCGTACGGGAAATACCTGGGAGGACAAGAGCGGTGGGGGTGTGAGGGCAGGTAGGCTTTGGTGGCTCAGTGTCTGTTAATTGGGAGATTATGGGCCTGGATGAAGGGCCCAACGGACATGTGAATATGCTGCTGAAGATCCCATGAACCCCCCCGGCTGAAGCATTTTCATGCAGTCCCTGAGACTCACACAGGCTGGTCATACAGTAAATCTTACATGTAGCTGACTGTGCTTAACACAAAGATCAGGACCCAGCACAAGGACTTACACGCCGTTAGCTGAAAGCAGTGTTGCCGTGACATCGGTAGCCATGATGTTGTCCGCCAGCACCGACTGGATCTCAGTGAATATCGAACTGATGTTCACAATGTTAACCTTGGAGGGGAGTAGACAAGAGAGGATAGGGGGGTCAGAGAGTAGGTAACAATTTCACCCAAAGGTTGCGACGCAACAATGAGATGGACATGGGACTCCTAAAATGTATTCTGCCATTCCTACACTAACTGCCACCTTACACAGATTCCACATGTGAACTTCACAACATCCCCAAAGCACAGCATCCCGGAGGCTATGGGCACAAGGCTGGGAACAACCCAGAATAGGGCGCCAACCCAGGATGGGGCGCCAACCCAGGATGGGGCGCCAACCCAGGATGGGGCACCAACCCAGGATGGGGCGTCAACCCAGGATGGGGCACCAAAGCAGCATGGCAGGCACAAATGCCCATTGTATATGTAGACTACATTCATCTGTGCTCTTTGCAGTGCCTCAGCCATTGGTCGAAAAAGTACTCCATTTTCATACTCAAGTAAAAGTACAGATACCTCACAAAAATATTACTTAAGTAAAAGTCTTCAGATAAAACAGTTTCAAGTAAAAGTAAAAAATCCCTGTTACTTAAATACAGGGAAAGTGAAATGTATTACACATTCAAATCTTAAAAAAAACAACCTAATCTTTTAAATTCACTCAGAACAGGTCTGAATATAGCACTGAAAGTAATAGTGCAACAGAAAATGGCTGATCGTGCAATGCCATCACCTCCAGTGCCATCATCTCCAGTGACATCAACTCCATTATTTCAGTAGCTCTGTCTATAGCTTTGGTGCTGCTAACTTTGAATATTCATTCAGTTTAAATATTGGCCAGCAATATCGGTACGTTAATTGATATATCATGCATCTCTACATACTGTTTGTTCCATCTTCATAAAGATGGTGTAGTACAGTAATGAAGCATTGGTAGTTCAGTATATTATAACTCTGGTCTTAACAAAATACAAACAATAGAGACTGTCCAGATTTGATTTCCCATTTGTGTTGTACCACAACAGTTGCAATGCGTGCAAAACAATTTGCCTCCACTTTCGTGTAAAACATTCAGGAATAGTTTTGCGTGGTTTTTAGCAATAAGCATCCAAATGGCATCACAGGACGTGACGCTCTGTGGATTTGGTCATTTATTATGGGGAAGTTGCGGTAAATTTGAAAAATCGCAAGCTCTCGCAGATATTTCAGAGTCTGCCCAATGTCATGTCTGTTTCTGTGATCGCCAAATCCCGAAATCCCGGAGGAACTGTATGGTGAATGGAAGCGAGATCCACAGCCACTGCACTGGAGCCATGCTTTAAGCCATCACAAGTGAAGACATCTCCTCTCTACAGGATGCGAGATACCTGGACTACCTTTTTTTTTCACATGCCGACATGCTTCCTTTTTTCTAGTAATTCTAGCAGCTTGTGTGCAATGCTAGCGCTTATCTCTGATAGGATCGCTACTGGTGTGGCCATTGTTATCCAGGTCTCCAGCTGGCTCACATCAACAAGTGATAACGAGAAGTTAAAGGGTTCGACTCCCCTCGTGGCTCGGGAGGGGGGAGTGGACTGGGGCCAGGAAGGCAGCAAGGTTAGGCCCACTGTGCACGAGATTACTTCAACCGAGTGCTTATAACACACAAAACCCCCTCCTACCAGGGTTGGGGCCCGGGATGAATTCTCTAGCTGCCCCCCCATAATAGCTTGTATGGATAAGTGCTCTCAGTACACCAGGTGCAGGAGTCGGCCTGACCATTGCAAAGTGACTATGTTAGGCTTTCCAACATGGAGGTATCTGACACTTTAAGTGTCTGTGGGATTTATATTTACTACAAATTATTTATTAGACATTTATTATAAACTTGCAACTAACTATTGCTCCCCTATAGCACGATATAATGTCCTCACAATTGTGCTTTTTATTTTCATGGCCCGTAGAAGTGTCAAGTGAATGCATTACAAAATGAGGAAATAATGCAAGAGAACATTCCGGTAAATGGGCATAAATATTTCCTGAAGATGCTGCACATGTGCAGTGCTACTGATACACGAAGCACTGGGTAACACTTTACTTAAGGCCATGTTGTTAATAATTCATAAACACATTCATAATATATTATAATGCATTCCTAAAGCATTATAAACATGGCTATAAATATTTAGAAAAAGGCACATTATAGCCATATGTATAATGCATTGTTTATAATGCTTTATGAATGTGTTACAATGAATTATAAGAACAGTTATTAGGTTTTATGAATATGGGTTTCAAAGAGAGTGTTACCAAGCAGGATAACGCCATCAAGATGTCCTTTTAATAATCATACAAGCTAACAGTTTGTAGACATTGTTGCTATTTCTCCTGCATTAATATAGGAAGTAGCTAAATGTTGGTTTCACTGACCAGTTTAACTGCGAAGCAGACAGAAAAAATGGTCTTGGCATGAAAGTGCATATGAATATCAAAAAAAGATAAAACATATATAGTAGAGCAGGTAATATGATGACTATCAAGCCCAAAAAACAGCACCGGGCCAAAATTCATGCCTGACTCAGAAAAGGCGAATAAATGATCAGAGAATCCAATACTTTGCCAAATTTGATCTCTAATATGTCTTTTATACACGTCCGTTTGCCTACAATGTTCTTAACTAATGTCTGCTATTGGACTTGCTGTCTTGTATTTCGGTGAAAAGTGATTCATTGCCGACACACCACAAGGAAACATGAACAATGAAATATGGCCTCTGCATTTAACCCTTATGTGACATAGCAGTGGGCCACTAATTCAGAGTCCATGGGTGGTACTTTGCTCAGGGAACCTCAGTGGGGAGCAAACTTTCAGTCACAAGTGAGCTTCCCTAACCATTAGACTGTGATACAATTATTCTTCTTTTATATAAATAAAACAGACCTGCAATAAGCGCAGATTCATAGAAAAACTATTAATATTAAATATGCTAGCCATAGTTTTCATTTCTGCATATACTAGTATATATTGATGTAGGGGAGGCTGGTCCTGTCCAGGCTGCACCCCAGTCTTATGACTCAGGATAGGCTCTGGGTCCCCCTGTCACCCTGACCAGGATTGGTGGTCAGGGTATGGGGATGGATGGATGGATGGTGAATGGAGGATAAAATGAAAAAACAACCACATCCAAATGATCTATTAAAGGTAGGGGTTCCATCAGGTTTGGGCCAATTCTGGGTGTAAATACTTAAGAATGTATGAACTTTGACCTCACTGTGCTGTTGACCGTAGCTCTCTGGTCAGTAGCTACCCAAAGCCGGAGCGATAAGAAGTGCTGCTGAAAAAAGGCTGCAGGTATGGCGGCTTCACCGTGGGCCGCTGCATGATAAGGGTGTGAAACAGGAGGGCCCACTCACTCTGCCCCCTGTGAGGTCAGCCAGTCGCCCAACCTCGGCCAGCCGGCAGTCGGTACCCTCAAAGGTCAGCACTGACACGATGACCCTGTGTGAGACGCACTGCCGTGAGGAAGCATGGCACAGGCAAGCTGGGAGCTCGTAGCTGCCGGCCTGCTTTTCCAGACTCACCCATTGTTCACAGCCTCTTTGGCCAGCTGGCTGTAGAAATAGGGGGAGTAAGTGGAGCTGCTGTGGGCGGCCCCTTGTTC
Source organism: Petrocephalus sullivani (assembly GCA_026780845.1). NCBI lineage: Eukaryota > Metazoa > Chordata > Actinopteri > Osteoglossiformes > Mormyridae > Petrocephalus > Petrocephalus sullivani. The sequence continues at coordinate 14,097,069 of JAODKM010000016.1, read as the reverse complement.
CAGTTCCCCCAGGCCGATGTTCGCTTGCCCGTCTGTGCATATGATTACCTGAAACCAGGAAGTGGGCAGCTTGGTTAACCATGCTACACCCTGACCATGGAAACGGGTATGGTCCAGACTAAAAGATCAGCTTGTCAGTGATCAGGCAAGGGAAGGTGCAAACTTCATAATTACCTTAGACCCGCTATATCGAGAGGCCATGGCTATGGAGACGAGGGCTGCCGGGCCCAGTGCTGTGGCTCCGTGTTCTCGCATTCTGAATGGAAAATGCATCAGTATGAAGAAGAGAGAGAGAATGCATTTCGTGATGAATGCAAGAAGACACCGTGAATAGATAGGGCAAGGCCCAACAAATATGGCAGATGGGCAGGCCGGGAACACCACACTGGGACAAACTCACTCCTTGATCTTCTGGGTCAAGGGATGTATGGACTCCAGGATACAGCGGGGTGTGGGATACTTCTCCCCCTGGTCCTTTAGGTAATCAAAGTCCACCAGTGACCAGTCCCTCAAGGTGAGCGGAACCCCAGTGCCGTCCCCATACACAGTTACCTGTCCAGAGGGAACGTGCAAAAATTCAGGTGTTGTACCTGATGACCCTGAGCTGAGCAGGAAGCAGATCGGGTCCGGCACTGATAGGATCTCGACCGCTTGGCAGCCCTGCGATTTTGCAAATGCCGCCCCTCCTATGCTTTGCCTGTTGCACATGAACTCTCACCTACTTGGCACCTTTACCTCTGCAAAAACGCCGCAGAGCCAGAAGGTGCCTCCATGTGTTGTTGTTTGGATTGTTGCAGGCGGACGTCAGCTAGTGAAGTCAGTGCATGGAATGCAAGTGAAAACGGCAGTGGCTCAGATGCTTACGTTGGCCTATTTTTCCTGTTTCCAACATGCTGACTTCAAGAACTGACTGTTCACTCACCTAATATACAGTGGATATAAAAAGTATACATAGCCCTGTTAAAATGCCAGGCTTTTGTGATGTAAAAAATGAGACCACAATTTTATCATTTTGAAAATATTCCCACCTTAAATGTGACCTATAACCTGTGCAATTCAATTGGATAACAAACTAATCTATAAATAGGCTGGCTGCATAAGCGTGCACACCCTTAAAATTAATACTTTGTTGAAGCACCTTTGGATTTAATTACATCATTCAGTCCTTATGGGTAGGACTGCCACATCTGGATTTGCCCACTCTTCCTTGTAAAAGTGCTCCAAATCTGTCAGATTGATGGCTCTCCTGTGCATAGCCCTCTTCAGGTCACCCACAGATTTTCAATTGGATTTAGGGCTGGGCTGTTCCAAAACTTTAATTTTCTTCTTGTGAAGCTATTCTCTTGTTGATGTATCCTTTGGGACATTGTCATGCTGAAAGGTAAAATTCCTCTTCATACATACCTTTTGGTATTGTGGCCAAAAAGTTCAACCTTGGTTTCATCAGGCCCATCAGACACATTTTTCTACATGCTTTTGGCAGACTTGGTGTATTTTATTGTTTTTTTTTTTTTGCATAATGTAGCCGGGGCCTGGATGTTTTCCCAGACATACAGAGAACGGGAATAGTTGTCACATGTAGTACTCAAACAGCATATACCAAAAGTTCCTGCAGCTCACTCAGTTTTGCTGTAGCCACCCTGACCAGTTTTTCGTCTTGTCTTTTCATCAGTTTGGAGGCACGTCCAGTTCTTGGCGTCGTCACTGTTGTCCCATACTTTCTCCACTTCTTGATGTGTTCTTCAATGTGTTCCATGGAATATCTAATAAACAATGAGGTCTCTTTGCTGCTTTGTAAGCTCTCTGTGAACCATGGCTTCTTCTGTAGGATGCAACTAAGGAAATGTCAGGAAAACCCTACTAGGACAGCTGAATTTTATTTGGGGTTAATCAGAGGCCCTTTATTGATGGCTGGTTTGTACCCAAAAAGACTGAATGCTGCAAGTACATCAAAAGAGGCTTTTACAAAGTATTAGTTTAAGGGTGTGCACACTTATGCAACCAGTTTATGGTATATTTTTTATTCTGTATATTTTCCCCCTAACAGATTTGTTTGTTTTTCAATAGAATTGTGCAGGTTATAGGTCACATTAAAGGTGGGATAAGTTTTGAAATGATTTATCATGGTTTCATTTTTTTCCATCACAAAAACCTGGCATTTTAACAGGTGTATGTACACTTTTTATATCCACTGTATAATGCCACCATTGACAGGTGCCAATCAATGTCATTCACTTCACTTGTCAGTGGTTTTAATGTTATGGCTAACTGGTGTAAATTTGAAGCATCGCATTGACTACAAAATGGCCGGCCAGAGATCAGACTTCAGTGTGCAAATGTCATCATGACAGAGTGAGCTCACTTACTTCGTCATTAAAAGTTACCAGAGCCACCCTGCGGCGTGGCGATGTCTGGAACAATGAGGAGAGCGCCCTCTGCAGGGCGTCCTGAACACTCTGCACGTGAGTACAAGAGACAGCCGTTTAAGATGAGAGCAAGGATAATTACTTCTAGCTGGAGAACGAAGACCCTCACTGTGCCGAGGTTTTCCAATTCACACCATGAGTAGATGAGCAAGAGTAGACGAGCAAACCCCAGTCAGTAGCACTGCTACCTGGACATAATAACAACCAGGCACATGTATAGAGGCAGTATGGCTCTATGCCCATCGTCAGAAGGTTGCTAGTTCAAATCCCACGACAGACAGAGTGATACCACTGAGCAAGGCCTTTAATTGTAATGGCTCCAGATATACTCTCTGACTTTCACTCGTATGCTGCTTTGGAGAAACGTACCTGAAGCCTGGACACATATGTGGGAGACCTCATACTGTTGCCAGCAGTAACCTGTGGGGAAGGACATGGAGGCCAGGGTAAGTCACATGTCCATATGCAGCCACACAGCTGCCCCTCAGAATCATATCTTCTTCCCGCATGCACACCACACTGGCCAATTGATGGATCAGCCTGCTGAAACGCCATAAGAATCAAGGGAGGCCAAAGCTGTAATGGACTTTAAACAGTATAATCAAGACAAGTGGAGACACCCGCCATGCAGCACTGGGTATGGAGTGCATAAGTGGTCACTTCAAGTGGACACAGAATCATATTTATTCAATCAACTTCCTAACTCTATATCAATGCAATAATCTTGCAACAGGGTCAGGGTGGGTGGTAAACATAAATGTTAGCATATTTTTGGGCCTCGGGAGAAAAGTGGAGTATCAGGAGGAAATCTGAGCAACACAACACAGAAGACAGAAACACAGCATAACTGAAGCAGGATTCGAACTCCCAGCTCTGGAGGTGTGAGCCAGTATGCCACCCTGTCTCTTTGTAAATTCCCAGTAAAGATGAAACAAGATTTTCTTGATGGGATAATTTTGGATTTTTTCTGCACCGACAACCAAATGTTGAACCAAATGTTGAACCAAATGTTTCTCTTTTTTGTTAGCTGTTGGCCGACACAGGCTTATGCTTAAGATGTCGGGATTTCAGCATAACTGGAAAAAAATATAAAGATGCTGACCATGTATATTAGAAGTGTATCTATCAGAAGCCAATCAGACTGTAGAAAATGTCCCCTAGAATCGATTTAAAGCACATAGTGTTGGGCAGACATGCAGACTACAACCTCAAAGGTGACACTCATGCTCCCAGAAATGTCCACACAGAAGACCACTAGCATGTCCTCCATGTTGATGTAGTCTCTGTCAATGTCCTCTGTCAGGTAAACAACGTCCCTCCCGGGCAGAGTATGGCGAGGGAAGTGGCGGATCCCTGGGTCCATGTTAGTGAGCTTGTTTTCCTGTCCACAGAACTCGCATGACCACACCTGCTGAGGGACAGAGGAGACAGGGGACAGAGTAGAGCAGAGCAGTACAGAAAGTGTCTAGTGGACGATGGCGTTTTTGATGCACGCAGTGGCCAATCCATGCTGCCCGCACTGACCGCCTCACTCTGCTTGCTCTGCAGGGTGCTCAGGGATGACATGGCGGCCTGACACTTGGAGCAGTACAGCGGGCTCCACGTGCAGTGGATGGCATTGGCTGGCAAGATGGACCATCGGGGAAGCAGGCCGAGGGGAGCCCAGGAGAGACAGACCAGCAGAGGAGTGACAGGGCAGCAGTTAAGATCAGAGACGGACAGAACTCCATGAACCATGGTCAACCTGGGCTGTGATGCTCTCTAAGGTAAGCATCCCACCCTAATTTTAACTGAAGTGGTTAAAATATCCCAATATGTGTACTACATATCAATGATTAATTAATACAATAACTGAATATAAGTGATGTGTCACAGACTCAAGCAATCCATCTTATATTTATCTAAGACTGAGTCTTACGAGGAGCATTCTTACTGGTGCACTTGGTGCAGGAAATGGATGCACTAGCCTGTAAATTCAACTTTATTAAAGGTGGGACTCAAACCCTCTTACCTTTGCTGATGTCCACGAGACGACCCACACTGAGGGACAGAACATTGACATTGGCCTTGATTCGAGTCTCGCCCTTGGCTTCCAGCCCTGGGAGGGAGGGGAGAGGACCACACCAATGTTTTAGAACGGTGTCTCCCAATCTGGTTCACAGATCCACAGTCTGGAAGCTCCATGCTCGATGTGAGCATGTGCTGGATCAGCATTTATGTACAATGGGCGGATACATCTTACCATGGCACCAAGAGAAGGGGCGATAGTAAGGGGGAACAAGAAAGAAACTACGAAAGACAGCACAGGCCCAATCTTACCTCGGGGGGGCACAGGCGGTGCCAAGGGTCTGGGGCTGTTCTGTGTCTGTGACAATGACTGCCGGGGAGGGAGGGGTGGCGGCAGCAGTCGCGGCTCTGAAACGGGAAAATGCACAGCAAAAAAAATAGATAAACTGCAGTGGTAAGCGACACATGAGAATCTGGAAAGATCGCCCTCTGCTGGACCGACCTGAAGAAGAACATTCAAATCGTGGCAGGAGAGACGATGTCTCCAAACCCTCAGCAGACGGGATCCTGTGGCTTTCTGCCCTAAACCACTTAGTGTCCTGATGTCTCATTTTGCCAGTTGGTAGTCAAACGCATTATAGAATCCCCTCTTATTCATTTTAATTCGTTGTGTGGAGGCTTGCTGGGGAACCCGCTCCAAATGCATCACGCGCTAGTAAATGTTTTAAAATATGGGTTGGTTTTTAAAAGAGGGGTTGGTAACCCAAGCGACATAAGGCATATGGGGGGCACATGCCAGTTTATGTGCAGGGCACACATACAGGGGGCAAATATTGCAACAATTCATATGATTGCATATCTTTGGACCGCGGTCGGAAGCATGAATGTGTGGGGATTTGCCAGACAAAGCAGGGCTATAGCAGCAGCGCGCATACAGGGAACCTGGGAGTTCTGAGGCAATACAGTGATGCCCTGGAAACCTTTCACCATAACCTAAATTACAAACTCGGGGAATTACTTAGTGAGCTACTCTGGGAAGCATTTCAAATTAATTCACTAAATTAGGGTGATGCCAGCGTTCAGTTGCCCCCTGAGACCTGGCACACCCTTCTGGCAGTCTCCCAAGTCGCACCGCAGAGTGTTCTCGTTAGGGGCTCTGAGGAAGGAAAAACATAAAGCAGTTTGCAGGACTAGCTGGACATTCAGACATGCCTAGTGGCAGGAATTCCATTTTTCCGTCCTGTGCCAGACTTCCAGTTTCATGGTATCCCTCTGTCCCCATAACTTCTCTGGCCAGTGTGTACATTCCTCTGTTCTTTCTTTGACCCAACAGGTGAGAAACACTGGTGTAACGCACCAGGCCTTATCTAAGGAGCCTGTGTATACCTTCCATCTTTGGGCACGGCTGCCTTGTACCGTGCCCGAGCACGATCATCCCCCCTCCCACTCTCCCGCTGGTCTGCACTCACATTGCACCAACATTCCAGGCCGAGCACGCTTTCGTCATCACCATGCGACTTTCTGAATTGAAGAAATCATAGGAAGAAAAGAGCTATCGCACAGCACAGTCAGGCTCATGATTAATGCCCTTATTTTGGGGCTTATTTGGAGCATGATCACACACGACCTAGTAGATTTAGTGACTATGCAACACAGCCATTTTCATTTAATCACACTGCACAAATAAGAAGATAGTCCTATATTTTACTAAAAATGGCGTATGCTGTGTTTGTATTCTGTGTTTGTGTGTGCTGTGCTTGTATGCTGTGTGCTGTGTTTGTGTGTACCATTTGTGTGTGCTGCATGCCCTTCTGGATGTTTCTGGATACTCTTGTCAGCCAGGATTCCCAGCAAACCCTGCCCCTCTGCTGTATACAAAGCCGATCCCTTCCCTGCCATACTTGGTAAATGGCCAGTCGCGTCACTGACGCCGTTTCTGAGTTCCGTGCTTGGGCACAGTTAATGATCACACTAAATGTGTGCCGAGCCCCAGGCAGACCTCTTCACGTGGACCTGGGCACAGCACGGAGCAGTCACACTAGTCAAACGAACTGGGCTTTGGGGGGCAAACATGGTTCGGCGCAGTATGGATCACCCAGTATGAGCACACCCCTAGTTTTCCATCTGTCTTATCCCCCCCCAGTTGCCTGTGTTTCTGTCAGTCATGGAGAATCTGCTTCAATACATTCTACTAACTCATGTTCTTGACCTTGTATTATAAATCTGTCATCTTTTTTTTTTCCCTTCGAAAACCGAGATCTTCTACCTGGAGCTTATAAAGTCAAGCGTTATCTGCGGTCTCCGTTTCCGACACTTAGTGCTTTAACAACATGCCAAAATACCACCAGGCTTGGGGCAGGACGTGTGTTGCCAAAAAAGGTGCTTTTTTAATAAAGCACACTGTCAGGACTTCCTGGAAACCTGCATTTCGGTTACCCTGACAACAGCTGCTGTTAGAACTGCTTCCTGTGTCTCACAGGCTCAAGAGAAAAGAATACGTGATGTCATAAAATCCAATAATTACACTTCCAATAACTGTACTCGTAATCTGTTTTACTTACTCAAAAAATGTAACACCATTCTGTATAGTGTCATGAATGGATTAGCAGAAAGCATCATGATGAGAGAGCTATTGTCTGTCATCACCTCAGACAGGAAACTGTAAAATTTCATACATAAAATACGTTAATAGTTAACAGAGTAAAGGTGATTGCCATGGTCTGAACTGTGAGTGGCTTAGCCCCTGATGCATCATGACTGATGCACGGTACGTTACCGAATTTAGGGAGGACAGATACGCGGTTGTCGTAGTCGTGCTCGCAGACGGAGCGTGGCCTTGAGGAGGAGGAGCTGCTCTCCTGACTGAGATGCGTGGGGTACTGGCCTGGACCCAACACAAAGACATCAGGATCATCAGTACAAGACAATGTGGAAAGAGTTCTATGTGGTGAAGCATAGTTACGAGAAAGAAAAACATCTGTGGTCTTACCCGGTATGGCAGTCTCAGGTTTCCAGTTGCACACCACATGGCTACAAGCAAACTCCATCAGCTGGAGAGGAAGGCACACAGAGCTGGTCCACAGGCGACCTTTACCTGATCTAGGGAAAGACAGGATTACACGTGAGACTGAGAGAATGGAAGAGAAGAAGGAGAGGATTATAGGAAAAAGAAGAATGGAATGGAATCCTGTTTAGGGTCTGTAGCAGCAATAATGTAATAACTGAGAATAACGCATGAACTGCCAATAATGCAATCATTTTCCATTCTTAATGTAATGACTGCCAATTATGTAATCACTGCCAATAACTTAATGTTTTTTTTTCATTCTTAATGTAATAACTGGCTAATAATATAATAATATAATACATTTTCTGAACAAATATCATATTACTTTAAATGGCAAAAAGTTAAGTTACTATCCAGTTGTTGCATTGACTTTTATTACATTAAAAATGGAGAAATTTCTTACATTCTTGGCATGTTATTGTATTATTGGTAATTATTACATCAGAGACAGAACCCACACAGGTGGAACGCCAACCCTTGAGGTATGAGGCAACACTCTTGTTACTGACTGAGGTTCCATACTTCATTTTCTTTTAAAAATTTTCTCTGACAATTTGCTGTCTGCTTTCCCGTAGCTTATTTTTTGGGGTAAAGAATGCCATCCTACTCCGCAAAGGTGCCTGATGCAGGCCTCGATGGAGCCTGAGCTCCAGTGCCTGCATGCTTGACAGCTTCAGAGAACCCAGGAGGAAACTAGGTTATGTAAATCTGCTTGGTTCCCCCAATAATGTCTAAATGAGGATGAATTTCAGGCCCCGCCCCCCCCCACAGACTGCACTGTTCATTTGCTCTTTGCTATACGATCACATCCTGTTATGTAGTTCTGCTGATTCAGCAGAACAAATTATGCAATGAATACCAGCATAATATGAAAAATGTCTTGTATGTATGGTATGATGCATTTTACTTCTCCATTTTTTAAAATAAACTTCATATTTATATATTTGTAATTTTGTAATTCCTTGCTGCGTTGCACTAATAGATTAGCATCCAGTTTTGTTGTACATGTGCAATGGCAATAAAGGTATTAAATTCAATTAACAAACCATAAAGCTCCTTTAGAAAAAGCATTCTTTAATGTAGACTAGCTCTAAACACTCAGCATCGGATATTCTGTAACGCTTGGCAATTGCATTCTTTTAGCTGTGATGTTTAGAAACGCTGCAGAACAGCGATGACTGTATAGGCTACTCACCGGCGTTTAGCAGCGCGCACGTTCTCGATGCTCTGGCTTAGAGGTTCAGCTCCTCAGCGCTCATGTCATCTGGCTCTACGAATTCTTACGATACTCTCGGTGAACTTTGACCGCGCCACGAGGTGCGTGACTGACTGCTGTTAACAGAAGAGGCTCAGGACACCGCCGTGTTTGTCTTTGGGGGGAAAGAAACGGATGTAGCCAGCCCCAGCAGCTGGTATGGGAGAAGTCGTCGTAGATACTCAGTCCGGATGAAGCCTTCTGCTCGCCTCGCTGTGATTCTGCTGCAGGAAGTGGAGAGAACGCGGAGGTGGGGGAAGATAGACTGAGAAAAAAATCCAAAGCAATAAAGGTAGGAGGACGGCAGTGGCTGCTGCCATAAAGCAGTGATAGATCCACACATTTACAAAAAAAATCACCTTTAAAATCAGCTTTAAGCGCAAAAGTGTCTGAAAATCCCCAGTAGGCAAATGTCAATTAAAAAAAGGGTTTCTTTTTTCACGCAAGCAAAGCAAGCAGGTGGAGACAGGATGCCCACACAGAAAGATCTCCCACTCGTTCCCGCCAGACGACTAACTGTACCCCAGTAAGAAAACAAATTCAACTGCACTGGCAGATTGCTAGAAATATGTGAATCTACCCCTTTGGTTAAACTCCAGCGGTGCTGCAAGCCATCAACCGCAGCAAAGGAACATTAAACCGTGACTTCCATGAATGACTACGCAGATGACCAGAAACGTTTATTTTTTAAATAAGTTTATTTTGTAGCTTTATACACTTCAGCATCCAGTTTTTGAATTTATTTAACAGTATACCGGTTAATTTCAGAGCAGCAGGTGTGCCGGTCCATTATGTGAAAAGCCTCGGTACTATATACAGCTACAAAAAGGTAAGTGCGAAACAGGAAAATAAGCAGTACGCTAAAATAAGATCATGATGAAGTCGTGAAATTGGTCCAGCCCCCACCAGAGCCCCCTCCACCCGCCATCTCCGCCACTCCTACTTATCGCTGGCTAAAGTCGCGATCGCCGTCCGAAGGATGGCAGCCACGGCGACGGCCCCGGGATCGGGCAGCGTCACCCGCTCGGCGGCCACGTAACTGGCTCGACCCGCCCGCGCCGTCAGGTCACGGGTGGACTCTGCCCCCGACTCCGCTTTCTATAGGGGTGAGGGGAGAGGAAGAAAACGACTATTAACGTGCGAAAAAATAACAAGTCACAATGAACTGCATAACATTTAAGTCAAAGAATAATGTTCCAATTCAATATTCATCTCTCTCAATCGACCCTGAGATTGCGATTTCCTGTGTGGCCCTTATCAACAAAGTAAGATTGCGGCTATTATAACAGAGAAACACTGCTTGTTCATCAATCTGGTGTCTAAAAATCTTTTTCGCGTGTCATTCATACATCCATATTCTAACTGATTATCCTGTTCTGGGTCGTGGAGGGTATGGAATCTATCCCAGGCAGTACAGAGCACAAGGTTGGAGGACATCCTAAACAAAATGCTAGTCTATCGCGAGGGAGGATGCAGGGGGGGAGAGAGAGAGCGAGAGAGAGAGAGAAAGAAAAAAACGAAAGAGAAAGAAAAACAATGCGGGTGGTGTGTGGCTCTGCAACTTAGGCCTGTGTGCCTGTGATCGGAAGGTCGCTGGTTCAAATTTCATTGTGTCACCATGAGAAAGGCCCTTAACCCATAGGCTGGCTGCCACTCCCCCTCACTTCTGCATTGCCTTTGGCAAAAGCAAGCCCAAAATGACTGTAAACTAATGACAATTCAGAGACACTAGCTTACCTGTAAGTCTTGGTACAGTGGGAGGAAACTGGAACTTACTAAATATTACTGTTTTAGTAGAGCTCCAATAAGTACAATGTTCCTACACATATTCCATTTTATGCTTCCATACTTTTCCAGACTGTGGGGGGTTGTATATATGTTGGCTCTGGCCGTTTGCTAGGACCTGCCCCTGGCTGCGATTAGACAGCAGTGCTTATGCCCACCATGTGGCTCACAAGTCATGCTCCAAATGTCGAACGACTTCACACATACTTTGCATTTTACTTTCAGTTCACATTTCAGATCCTTAGTCACTTTCTCAGGATTGGCAAAACAAGCAGGTGAGAGCCTTGTAACCACTGTAATTGGGGGGCGTTTCCTTTTTACTGAGCATGTACACCCCCCAGAGATACCCCCAGTCCTTCGTTTGAGACATCCACATCCACAAGTGGAAAACACCAAAATCAAATTCCATATAAATATATCTGCATATAAACCCTGTAGGCTGTACTGTGAATTTTATTAATATATTATTTTAAAACATTACCCATTTAAACATAAGGCTTCTTCTTCGCATCAGGATACATAAAACTAATTTTAGAAGCTATTTTCATCTGCATTAATGGCACAGGACAGAATTGCTTTGCTGCTAGTATTTATGAGTAAGCCTAAGATTATAAATGATTATTAAGTTTTGCAGGTACATTTTCCGTCTTATCCCAAGCGACAGAACACTTGTTTTCTTACCTGCACGGCAGCCTGCCAAACAGCCATCTCACCACCAGGGGGCACCTCTGAAAGTTTCCTCAGTTCTTCAAGTGCCGGACAAAGGGCATCAAGCTGTGGAAAGTGGGACACGTCACACCTGGGTGTAAGAGAACCACGCTCAGAGACGGAAAGTGCATGCCAGCTCACCATGGTCCGGTCACCTGGATCGGCTCCTCCATACCTGCAAGAAACAGGCAATGCGGTTCACTCCAATACAGCCGAACAGGACTTAAGTAAAATTTAGGCCACCTCAAAACACCCACTGTTTTTTGAAGAATACTAATGTAAAAAATAAGTAATGGATTTTATCCAGTAAAGCAAAGATTTCTGTTATGCACACACTTGTGGAAAAACACAAGACAAAAGATCAGTGTTTCTCAATCCCAATTTTGGAAACACTTACATAAAGCGTCACCCCATCATTTCACACGATAACAAAGCCTTTACCTTCTCATGGCCTCTGTCCCAGCATGCAATGCATCAGCCCAGGCTGCTGGGTCACCACGCCCACTCAGAGGTGCTGAAGCGGCTGTTAAAAACAGGCTGTACAGCTGTGGAATTAAATGGTAAACTGTCATGCTAACGGTGCTAAAAGACACACCAGTCTAGTAATGCACAACATACATTGTAAGAGGTTCACTAATGGTAATTGAACAATTAATTACTGTTAGAAAGTAATAGTCTCTTTCCATCTATATACTGGATAGGCTGTTGAACACCAGAGATGAGATGGCATGGCTGTTCAAAGGCACAATTATAAAGCGTTGATCAGTCAGACACCTAATTACTAACAATATATCACATGAAATTACAGACCGCCCCAGAAGACCCGCCCATGTGCTCCTGCACCAATCCAGCGAGGGCAGACAGCACCTTCCCTGGGCAACCTGGGATCACATGACTATGGGTCCACTGTTGGATGGCTGTGGAGAAAGGAGTCAACTATTCCTTTATAGACCAGTGGACACTTTGCTGGAGTAAGAGGTACACATGTGCATGTTTGACCACGACGCACCTCGAGCAGCCAGTGCGTGCGTGTTCCCACAGTCCCCGTCCCCCGATGCACGGTCCAAGGTGTTCAGCTCCTCCTGTAGATTCAGGAGAGTGGTACAGACCGCTTCCAGAACTCTTCGTGTCATGCCACTGAGGGGACCTGCAGGGAAAAGCCATCCGTGGCTGACAGATCCCCGGGCAGCTATTGTCACAGGCTTTCGCTAACATCTGCTCAGCTCACAACAAACCTTCTTACACCAGTTCCAGGGCGAGTGAGTTTGAAGCTAGTGGGTGTGTTCTATAAAACTGTATAAAACCAGAGCACTACACTACCGAGGACAGAAGCCAGGAGTGATACAAAATACACCACACTTCTATGTGGCTGTCTGCAAAGAACTGTCCCTACAGCCATACCGCCCGCACTTCCGACAATCCATCTGAAAGTAAGCAACTTTGGGCCAGGATTTGGATAGGAGTCCAACTAGGAATGCTGGGTAGCTGCTGGAAGAGGGGCTGGTGTGGCCATGCTGTGCTCTGTGTGTACCCCAATACCCCATTGCAGTGATGGGGACACTGTGCTGTAAAGATGGCACCATCCTCATCCTTTGGATGAGACAAAAAAACAGAGGTTCTGACTCTTCAAGATCATAAAAAGAAAGATTCTTGGGCATCTTTTGAAAGAGTAGTGGTGGTGCCCAGATGTCCTGGCTAAAATTACCCACTGTGGCCCTATCAGATTTGGCCTCCTAACCATCCCCTATATCTAACTGGTGAATCCTCTCCAGGCCCTTCACCATCGTAGCTACTGTGTGGTGAGCGTACTGGCACAGAATGGCTGCCGTCACATCATCCAGGTGGGGGCTGCGCAGTAGTGGTGGTTGAAGGGGTTCCACATTGTTCTGTAAATCGCTTTGGGTGCCTTGAACGGGGCTATATAAATGCAGCATTCATTCAAATTCTTTCACTCAGCAGGATGGACAGGCAGTCAGTCATGCTGTGTTCCCACATACTGTAACACCCCAGTAAAAGCCCAGTTTGGTTCCTCTGGCTCCATCACTCCACTGACTGGACCCTAGGCTGACATCTGGTCCAGTCAGTAATACTGCAGAATCGTCACTGCTCACTTTACAACACACCTTCTTTTTCTGCAGATACCTCTGTAGCTGAAACACCCTTCGGCGGCTCCACCATGTAGTCTCGTCCGCTCACTGCACCATGGCTGAGGTTGGGCCAGCCGGGGGCTGTGGTTTTACCATCTGTAGTGCAAAAATGTACAGGAGTTTCCATTCATTTATAACGATTTACCATACAGGAAATGACAGAAAATATGTGTACATGTATAGTGACTGAAAAAACAGACCTAAGGAGCTGAATATAAAGTTAATGGTCATTATGGGATGTGCTCCTGCAGATATGCAAGATGCTTAATTTTAATGCTTCCAGTAAAATACTCAATAAGACTCAGGTGAAAAGGGTCTAGATCTTCTAGGCAGACTTCAGTTCAGTTTAATTGTAATATATACTAAAGCATCCTTTCCAGCATAATTACCCCAAAGCGCTTTACATATACAAACACACAGTAAGCAGCAGACCAGAGGAAGAAACACCGCCATTGAATTAATAGGGGAAAAAGACTCCGGGGATCCAAGGTTACCTGGCTGCCTATTCCTCAAGAGGATGCAAACTGTAAAAATTCATTTGCTTGTCCGAATATGAGCAGGAAAATGAGATTCCTGAGCAGCAGTGTAAGAGAGCGAGTAATCACCCAGGAAGTGTGTCCTGTGTATGTTTGTGTGCATGTGTTTGTGCAGTCCTTAAGGCCTTGTGAGTTTTGTTTTTTCTTCTAACCGCGGGCTGGGTTTCCTGTAGCACTACAGCGGGCCTGCGACGGAGCTCACCAAAAAGCCGCAGTCTCTCCTCGTCAGTCTTCATGAGCGTGAGAGACACGCCAGTCATCTCCAGTGATGTCATGAACGTGCCAGACATCACCCGGGTGACGCGAATGCCACGGCCCTCTGAGAGCGGGACAAATCCCGACCAAAACAGAACAAAAACAACACCAACAAGCGGTCACATGTTACTTCCTTTAAGTCTGCAAATAGGAACATTAAGCCCAATTTATACTTCAGTTGTTGGCATTACTGTCTGAGCACAGTGTGCATAAAGTAAATTGCATCATCGGGGCTGCCTGCTTGGACTGTGCGCATGTTCAAAGAAATTGACTCAGTGCATCCAGTAGGTGGCAGCATTGACAATAACAGCGCAAAAGCCAACAAAGTGCTGGAACTCTGAAAAGTAAAATAGGAGCTAAACTTTAGTCCCCTTGCCCAGCAAGTCATCAGTGCAGGGTTTCACACTCCTGACAATTTCCTACAGCATGATGTCATGATGAAAAAGGCTTATGATTGTGCATTTAATGCTACAACAGCAGTTTAATCAAGAAGGCTTTTGTTTTAGACATTGTCTATACAATACTATATCATCAGTGACCCGTTCTTCATTTGGTACTTTTAAATTTTACATTTCTGTGTTCTATGTTCTAACAGTACATTGTATTTCTTGGTTTATAGAACGCAACTGAATATTGTACACTGAGAAACAAAATAAGATCAGTGATCAATGATATTCGCCCAATATATAAAAACGACAAGAATGAAAAAGGGCAGAGAGAAGCTCTTTTATACCAATATTGCTAAATCGATTGATTTCATCATCTGAAATATAAATGAAAGTCACACTCTGAAATTTTACTCATTTTCAATGGTGAGTAACAAAAACTGTCTGAGGGACTGTGAAATGACCGAGGGGAGCAGAGAAAGGAAACCACGGGCAGCGGGAATGTCCCCTTACTGTCAAGCAGGCCGTTAGCTCAGAATGCAGCATAATACAGGTAAAAATTCTATATGTATACTGAACTAAAACGTAACACCATCATTCAGTTAGTCAGTGGAAGCCACACATTACATGAATCAACATAGCTATCTCAGTAGGTCTATGCAAGCATAGAATTTTCATTGTTACACAACTTGTTTTTAATACCCAAGCAAGCTTTAGGAATCAAATTAGCACTCAGGCCTATACAACTGCTGAACATTCACCTACAAAACAGCCACTCTGACCCTTAATTATTCAGGCTGATTTCGATTTATGCTGTTAAAGTTAAGTGAGCCCCTCTGACGCGTTAAATGTTTATTTAGCGAACAGTAAGACTAGCATACGACTTGTATCTCTGCCTATGTTTGCGTGCATTTCGTGTATAAACTCCGAGGTTCGCATGTTTATTTTGTTCTTCAGAGTTATATTCAGTTTACCTTGGATTGCACGCATGCATTTGTTAGTTTATTAGCTTAGCCTAGCATAAGTATGTTCGTATGACTTATCTCATAATTATTCATTAATGTGGGACGGCCACTTAAAGCCAAAGTAAGCTAACGGTGTAGGTACTGTTGTTACATGATTGTCTGTTAATGCCATCTGTATATGTGATCTTCATATATATACACACACCTTATCCTGTTTGTTTTTCATTTTCAGAACCACACATTCACACCTTCAAACACATTCACACACTCAGTCACACACAAAGCTCGGAGAACATCCCCTCTGCCTTCTCATTGGATGCACCACAGCGGCCACACCCTTCTGACCAGCCAGTGGTAGGGGACCGGTGTCAGACGTCTGCAGAACACACCCCGCATTCGCATGAATAAAAGGCAGAGCTTAGAATATGGGTACATGCTTCGAAGTTATGATTTGAGTAAACAGCAAAATGCATCATTTCTGTGTAAAGATTTTTTTCCACAAAAATCGAACTGACTTTTTTTGCCCTCCCTTACACTCAGGCAAGTATGGTAGTTCTGACCACCAAAACACTCACAATTGCAACCAAAGGCATGATTCGGGTTTGGCATCAGCCAACTGAAAACCAAAGGCTAGGTTATAGTTGTATTGTGAATAACCCATTCATTTTCCAGGACATGTGGACATTTCATTTTCCATGACTTTACCACACAACTGGAAAATTCCTTTATAAAAAGATACAGGTTTTTCAGGTTTTGATGCGTGGAAACCCTGCTGTGTCATCAGCAAACACTGCCTAGCAGGCAGACAACTGACTGCAGAAGAGACAAGCTCATATTGTCAGTGGAGGAGATCGGTCTTACCCAGGCAGGTCAGGGCAGTTCTCGTCACTACGGCCATCTCCAGACAGGACAAGGCTCCCAAGTTATTCACACAGAGCAGCACGGTGTCCCCTGCAGCAGCGTGCCACATACAATTATAGGTGCAGCCAACACCAGCCTCTCTCCAAGTTAGAGGTGAAAAAACACCCTAAAACTATCACAAAAATCGGATCACGGCAAAGTCGTTAGGTGCCATCTGCTTTCGCAAAGTGAAAACATTTTAACAGAATTTGTAAGAATAACTGCTATAGTTCTACGGAGAGGAGAGCGTTTAAAGTGAAGTTGCTGCACTGCCGATAACCTACCTGTATTCAGTGGCAGATGTGATTGGCTTGAGGGGTCAGTCATGTGATCTAACATAATCTTCACTACCTCATCAGCTGAACCAATCTAAAAGTGAAGAAACCAACCAATGAAGCATTTAATTAGCCAAGCATTATAGCCGATTAATCATGTGCCGACACGCCACACATGACAGCAGCACACTGACCTTTAACCTTTGTATGCCTGCTTCCCCATGTATCCCTAGGTTGGCCAGAAAGACAGGCAAAAGTACACAGAGAGAAAGCATGGGGTGGAGCATGTTACAATCTGACAACCTACAGGGAGTTCTGAGAAACAATTACATCCTTAGTTTTGACATGTCAGCCTCAATAAAGACATACATTTAAGAACTTGATACAGAAGTGTTTCCTTGCAGATGCTTGAGCATAACTGTATGAGCAAGCTGACAGTGTGATTCAAGGCAAATTTATGTACCCAGGCCCAGCTCCATCTCCCCTGGGGGCAGTTCAAAGGAGGGCACGCAGCCAGGGACACTGCATGGGGACATGCTGACTCCAAGGGTACCTGCAAACAAGCACAACACCCATTTCAAACAGAGTCACTTACACTGCTGCAGACTCACCGGGATTCTCATGAACTCGTGGGACTCGCAGGCATCACTCTCACCAATGTCCTTTGCCGTTTCTGTCACTATGGTGACGATCTCGCCCAATGAACGGCCTTCTTCAGCCAGAGCACCAGCTATCTGCAAAAGGATTAAGCATAATAACCTTTTAGTCTATGAAGAATTTTCATAAACACAAAATTCAGCCCAGGTGGGGAGAGATCTAGCAGCAAATGCTATGCTCCAGCATCCTTAAAACTGACCATTACTATAAATAAAGCATGTGGTTCAAAGAAATGGGAATAACTGTCCTGTGTGTCACAGTGTGCTGGATTACCTTGTGAATAAGCACAGTGCCGCAAAGGCCCCTCCGCCCGGCCTTGCTGGGCTGGACGAAGGCGCAGTCATCAGCGACAATCACCATGGCGACTGACACCTCCCGGGCCCGGGCCTGCTCTAGCGCCAGGCCGAAGTTGAGCCGGTCACCAGTGTAATTCTTCACGATGAGCAGCACGCCGCTGGCCCCGGCCTGCCACAGGGTGAGGATGGCAGCGAGTACGCTGCTTGGTGGGGGGGATGCAAACACGGAGCCGGCCACTGCTGCAGACAGCATCCCCACACCAACGTACCCTGCAGGACCCCGGCAAAGTGAGTACACCAAAATACTCTCAACTCACTTAATTTGGGTTTGCTTCTCTTATTTTCTTAGACTGTCTGCTTCTAAACAGTCAACAATTTCCCTTGGGATAAATAGATTGCGTGTCGGAGGAGCACGGAACACAAGCAGACACCACAGATACTGTGGTGCAGAGCAGGGCACATACAACCACACACTACAGGCAATTCGGAGTCACATGTTTTTAGGGGGCAACCCACATAAACAGTGGGAGGATAAAGCAATTAAACTTAAATACATTTAACTTAGATCAAAGGGACATGAACCTTGAGTTGCAGCCAGTTGCACTTCATGCAGCCAGGGATTACCTGCGTGTGCTGGTTCATGTCCGGAGCCGCCTCCCGACACCAAAGCCACCCGGTCCTTCAGAGCCCCGAGGTCCGAACGCAGCACCACCCTGTGGCCCCGGAGCAGGGACAGCCCGCTGTTGCTGCTCACGATCCCTGACAGTGCCTCATCCACACAGCTGTCCACTGAATTCAGAAGCTTTTTAGGAACCTGCAAGAAAAACTTTTCACTCACCACCCTGCTCCTTTAGAGACCGCAATATGCCATATCAGCGCTTGGCAAACTGTAACCTTTGCACTTTCGGTTCGCCTTTCATGTAACACTCTCTGTCTGTCACACAAATGAAGCTAAAAAACAAACTGTTCCCAGAACGGCAGTGGCAGTGCCAAATAACGCCCCAGTTTGGAAAAAAATATATTCGTTTTTTGTTTGCACAGCATATCGATAATTTCTCATTACAGCCCAAAAGGGACGACAGGCAAATAGTATTTACCGCACATTATTGTGTTTTTAATAACTGCCTAATCATACGTATTCAGCTACAGAAAAGCCGACAAAAGAAACGTAACACTGCTAGTTTACTTCTTCACAGACAGGTAACCATGAGCGGTAATGCGCAATAAAAACACGCAGAGCTCATGACAGACACGGCAGGGGACAGGATTCGGGACCCCGACACTGACCTCCATGCTGCATTCCGAGCTCAGTCTGACGTCACGCCGACCGCCGGCGCTCCGCTACGCGCCACTCTCGCGAGACTTTGCGTAAGCCTGGGGATTCACGGGGAGCTGACAGCAAACCGGCGCACCTGCTTATCCGTGCATGTAGGTAATATAATAGGACAGCACAATATTAACTTTTATTCCTACGCCATTTCAATCACGCTCAGTGAAAACTCTATTATCTAAGTTGAAGACTGAGATGAGTGAAAATCAACTCTCAGTAAACGGAGTTTTCATCTACGAGGAGCCGAACCTGTACCTGAGTAACTCTTTGCGTCATTATAGATACAAGACTGTCATGCAAACCTAATGCTAATGCACCATCAAATGTGTGCTTCCTATTGTCGTTAAGTATAAAAAAAATACAAGGCGTTTCACCGAGGGCGGTGCT
The DNA here is from genome assembly GCA_026780845.1 of Petrocephalus sullivani. NCBI lineage: Eukaryota > Metazoa > Chordata > Actinopteri > Osteoglossiformes > Mormyridae > Petrocephalus > Petrocephalus sullivani. The sequence continues at coordinate 14,077,687 of JAODKM010000016.1, read as the reverse complement.
AAACTAAGGGCAGATCTGGGGCTCAGCCTACAGCTAGGGCTGCCACCTTTGATTTGGGGAAAAAAGGACAATCCCGTGAAAACCGGGACAGGTGGCAACCCTGTCAATGAGCCGAAGTTCAAGATCTAAAAGTATAAAATTCTGGCTAGTTTAACGTTTGCTGGTTCTCTTAGTATGCACTCAACACTCCGGTCTAATCCAGCTCCATCCCTTCGGCAAAACCCGACCGTGGAGCCGCTGCTGTCTCTCACACTTTAAGTTCATATTGAGGGTTTCGTCACAAATGCATTACGGTTGTGCATAGAGCCAAAATAATGATAATAATAAAGTGTGACTGGCTAAACAGTAACTGTGCTGTATATGGCAAGGTGTGAGTGCAAAACACACACACACATGCAATGGATCCTTGGCAAAAGGAGAGGCTGATGTTTTCCAGCGTTTCCGGACCTCTTTAAAATTATCTCTACTGCAACAGACTGGCACCCCATCCTGCTCGTTTCCCTCATTCAGAGTTTCCAGCCAATTGATTCTCCTAAAGGTTCACGTGTTGAAATCTCATTCAATATCCTTTGCACCAGTGACGCCTACTGGCGAATATATATAATGCACTTATATAAGGTGTTCACTGTTTAATAAAGATTTGGGGAAAAAACAAATATTGTAAAAAAATATATATTTGTGAGTGTTGTAGAAATAGGCCTCATAGATATTTGCACTGCTGAGCTTTCACAGGGTAGGAGTCACTCATTACCACATTCAACTGTTATGAGGCTAAGAGAGGGGATATTCTGAATGAGACCCCAACTCCCTGTGCTCGCTGTCATTCCTGGTACTCAGATCTGAAGAAATGCTAAGAAGACTGACAGATATAGACAAGAAGCTTCAGTTCTAGTAAGTAACACTGGAATTGGCAGACCAAGCAAAAAATGACAAGGAATTCATGCTGAAGGAAAAGCACAAAACACTTAAGCACGTGGCAGTCTGAAGGTCTAGCTTTCGGTGGCGTCATTCAAGTACTTCAGTAAAGGCAACGCAAGTTTATTTATATAGCAAACACAGAGGTCATTCAGAGTGCTTTACACAGAATAAGATCAATAAAAGCAATAATTAAACGGAAACTAAAAAGACAAATAAAACAGGGGTGTAACTAAGGTGGCACCAGTGTTTTGGCCTGCCGTCTTCCTCTGTCAACTTTGTTTGTGCTTGTCCTGTCTATATCACTTTTTGGGAAAGATGCCAACGCACTGGTGCTGTATGATTGTCAAACTGTACTGGATCTCCGTTTTCCTGCTGCAAATCCGGATAGATTTTACTACGATGAGACCGAATCTGTGTATCCCCGGCTCCTGTCAGAAGTACCTGGTTACCTGCTCCGTGCTGCTGCTCCCCAGTCCCAGGGGCAGCGCCCCGACGCCGGGGCAAGCGCGGCGGCCTGATGGTGAAGCTGAAAGCTTGTCTGGCGCTTTCTTTAACGACTCGTCCGGTTCATTGGCGATCGGGCTATCGCCTTCCTGTCCATCGACGATTTCTTGATCCGATCTACACCTGCCTGGTACCCGTGGCTGGAGTTGATGTCCATCGTGGTCCCACCGTGCGCTGCCTCCCCGATCCGCGCAGGCGCGGGGTGAATCACTCAAATCTGCGGCCGCTATTTTGGGCTGCTGCCACTACTCCAGCTCCGTCTGCCATCAAGATAGCCCTGGTTATAACGCCAGGTCCTTAACGAACAAAACCTTCATTCTGAATGACTTCTTCACCTCCAGTGGATTGGATTTCCTCTGTGTGACTGAGTCTTGGTTGAGCGTCGGTGAGTCCAGCGCCTTTTCTGAACTTTTACCTACTGACTGTACACATTTTAATGCTCCGAGGTCGTCTCGTCGAGGAGGAGGAATAGTGTTTCGCTGTAAACAACTCTTGGTACCGGCTCCAATCTCTAGTTTCGAACTGATGGCGTTTGAGTTGGGCCGCGCTCACCCGGTACTGCATGTGCGCTGTGATCTACCGACCACCAAAATATAACAAGGACTTCATAAATGATTTCTCTGTGTTCTTGGCTGAAATCATGCCGAAATATGACAGTGTCCTAGTAGTTGGTGATTTTTACATCCATGTCTGTTGTTCTGAGAAGCCGCTGGTCTAAGAGTTTAGCTTTTATCCACTCTTTTAATTTTATACAGTGTGTAGCTGGTCCTACAACAACAACAACAACACCAACATAAACCCGGTTTCTACCTTTGGTCATAATGCTGACAAGTTGACGTCGTGGTTTCATGACACCTGCATAAAAGCCCTGGACACAGTGGCCCCGTTAACACTAGATTTACTAAAGTTGCGTAACATCCCTGGACCCGAGACCTCCTAGCACCCCTGCCGAGATTTTCACAGGTCTTCTCCTCCTGCCTTTGTTGTGCAAACACACCCATTACCTGTGAGGCCTGGCACATTTGCATTTGCTTACTCAGAGTAGCTCAAATCCAAGGCAGGCCAAACCTCTGTCTGACATGCAAACCTTCACAAAAGCCTGCTGAATCTATACAAAATATCTCACACACTGACTGACCTGAAAATATGAAAGGCACACATTCACAAAATATATGGAAACACAAGTCTATTTTATTTAAAATTTGAGTTTTTCAAACTTTGCAGCGTTTGTAGACCCAGTGACCAATGTCCCTGCATTTGGCGCAAGTGAATTTGTAACACTTTGCACAGGTAAACCTGCTATGATTTCTGTTGCAGCTCCCTTGTACCTGGCACTGAGTTGT
>JAODKM010000016.1:14039872-14055213 GCA_026780845.1 Petrocephalus sullivani | reverse complement strand
GGCACAGAGTAGGAAAAAAGCGAGCACAATGTGGTGACACTTGAGTGAACGTGAACGCTACGTGATGACACAATTGAAATGCAAATTAGCACGTGATGTCATCTAGCGATATCTAGCGACTTCTTGTAGGAAATAGTTGGCAACACTGTTTATGTTATTTATTATGTGTTGCTGTTTGCATGGGGGGATATACATTTCAATGTGGGTGAAAAAGAAATAAATTGCATACTAATTTTGCCGCCATAGCATTAAGAATAATGCGAATCGTCAGTAACTAATGTTACTTATTTATAACAGTAGTGTTTGTCATAATTTCATGAGCTTTGACAAATGATATCCTATCAGCAGCCTGCACAAAGATATAAGCTACACGTTTCTTTGCTTTGTGTCCAATTAAGAAGTTCCCAAAGTCTAGCATTCTGAGCGTCCTTGTCCCCGCCCACTCCATTACATTAGAGAGCGTCTTCGGCATTCACTAGCGTCGCATGCAGGGTGGCCAGAGCAAACGCTGACACTCTTGCCAGTGTTTTGCCGAGTTGTGTTGCCCATTTGAATAATGCTACTAGAACACGAGTCAGCAGTTATATCTATCGGTCAGTGCTACCTTACTGAAGAATGCTACCATATGGCTGCACTCGCCCTGTCAACAGTTTTCTGGTGCACATTCTCTCTTAAAATTAACAGTACAAGGAGTCAAAATGGCGCGGCCGAGGTCAGACGCCTTTCTGATCACTCCGATCAGGCTGTGCACTTGTCATGGATCTGGCAGCGGCGGGGCGTAGTGCAAGCAGAAGGCAGTGGGGAATAAGGTGATGACCCACTTGCGGCTCTGGAACACACACACAAAAAAAGGGTTTATTGGGAAGAAACAAAAAAAAACTCAGGAAAACTACAAAAGAAAATAGACCACGCAAGGTCACATCAAAAACAAGAAAGAATACTTAAGAACTGATGAAGAAAACAGACAACAATAAACAAGGAAAATACAAACCAGAAAACAATACGCTTGAAACAAAAACACCACAATGACCAACTAAAGAACAGGACACAGGCAGGCACTAAAATACCCTGAACACAACGACTAACAGAAGGCAGGTGTGGCTAACAGGACTACAGGTAACAAGGAGCAGGTGAGGATCATCAAATTAAATCACTAGGGGAACAGGACAACTAACCAGCACAAAACTAAGGAACACTCCAGACACTGAAACAAATACACTAACTGAAACCAAAGGAACACACTAGGATAAAACAGAACAATATATTAAACAAAACCGGAGAACAGGAAACAAGGGCAAACTTATAAAATACAAAACAATAAATACAAAGTAACAGATGAGGCTGAGTCTAAGGCCAGCCTTGAACCCAAGCTGCAGGAAATAATTAAGCCACATGCTTAGCCTATTGAGCTGTGCAGCAGTCTGCGGAACACTAGGGGCAAGGAACACCAGACAGGGTAGGACGGGCACCGACCCTGACAGCACATTTCTTATCTTTTACCTTCTTTTTATTGTTTCTTTTTTGCACACGACATCTGCTCTAATAGCTTACAATAGTGAGACCATTTTGAACATCGGAAAACAGCTCACTCACCACTTTTCAGCAGCACAACAATGCAGAATGATGCAGACGACAATCAAAGAAGCACCGGGGAAAATGCACCGGAGTTTGACTAAGACTGAGGGAACGTCCACAACGTCCACCACTTCCCAGCATCTTACTAGCCAACATCCAGTCATTGGAGAATAAACTTGACGACGTCTGGACCAGCGCAACCTCAGGGACTACAACCTTCTTTGTTTCACAGAGACATGGCTAACACCAGCAGTTCCGGACCTCGCCATGACACCGTCCGAGTCATTCACTGTGCTCTGAGTGGACAGAACAAAGGAGGCTGGAAAATCAAAAGGTGGGGGGCTATGTTTCATGACCAACAACAGATGGTGCAACCCCAGGAGCATTACAACTCTCTCCCGCTCCTGCTCGTCTCACCTGGAGCAGCTAACCATCACGTGCCGGCCATTTTATCTGCCCCGCAAGTTCACAGCTATCATCAGTACGGCCGTTTACATTCCTCCTCAAGCGGACACAGGTACGGCTTTGGCTAAGCTTCAGGACATCCTCAGTGACTGCCAAAACAAACACCCAGATGCCGCTCTCATTGCAGCGGGTGATTTCAACAGGGTGAACCTCAGACAAGTTATGCCGAACTTCCATCAACACATCACCTGCCCAACCAGGGGAACTAATACACTGGATCATTGTTACTCCCATTTCAAACACGGGTACAAGCCAGTCCGACAGCCAGGTCTCGGGAAAAGCGACCACAACCCTATATTCCTAATCCTGTAATACAAACAAAAGCTCATTCAGGATGTGGCGGTGACAAAAACGGTAAAACGCTGGACCGCCCAATCTGAAGCTGAGCTGCAGGACGGCCTAGATAATGTGGACTGGGACGTGTTCTGGATCAGCTCAGCAGACATAAGCGAGTTTACGGAAGTCACCATCAGCTTCCTACACATGCTGGCCAACCAGATCATCCCCTCAGCAACCATTCGGATCTTTCCCAATCATAAACCATGGGTCAACAGATCCGTAAGGATAGCATTAAATTCACATACTGCTGCCTACAACGAAGGTCTCAGCACCGGTGATGTGGAATAGTACAAGGCGGAGCCATACAATGTCCGGCGCCTAGTCACAGAGGCGAAACGCAGGTACCGAGCGGGTGGAGTCCCACTTCCAGCTCAACGACCCCCGCCGCTTGTGGCACAGTCTGCGCACCATTACGGACTTTAAAGGTAAAAACTCCACCACTCTGAGCGCTGTCTTTGTGTCTGCCGACGAACTTAACTTGTTCTACACGCGGTTCGATACAAACGGCAAGCCGCCCACCAACTGCCTGCCAGCGCAGCGCGGGGATACCAGGGGGGAACTCCCAGTGTCTCTGATGGCGCGCAACGTGCACGTGGCCCTAGCGAGTAAACGCCAGGAAAACTGTGAGACCGGATGGCATCTCTGGACATGTACTGCGGAGCTGCGCTGACCAGCTAGCCAATGTATTCACCCATATTTTCAACGAGTCTGTCAGTCTGTCGTACTAGCGTGTTTTAAAAAAATCCACAATCGTCCTGATTCCAAAGAGTAACAAGCCCCAAGACCCCAAGATACTTAAACTCCTCCACTTGGGGAAGGACCCCCTGCCCGACCCGAAGAGAGCACTCTACCCTTTTCCGGCTGAGAACCATGGTCTTGGACTTGGAGATGCTCATCCCAGTCACTTCGCACTCGGCTGCGAACTCCTCCTGTGAGAGCTGAATGTCACGATCTGATTGAGCCAACAGAACCACATCATCTGCAAAAAGCAGAGACCTAATCCTGAGGTTACCAAACCGGACACCCTCAATGCCCTGGCTGCGCCTAGAAATTCTATCCATGAAAGTTATGAACAGAATTGATGACAAAGGGCAGCCCTGGCGGAGTCGAATCCTCACCGGAAAGAGTCCAACTTACTGCCGACAATGCGGACCAAGCTCTGACATCAGTTGCACAGGGACCGAACAGCCCTTATAAGGAGACCTGGCACCCCATACTCCCAGAGCACTCTCCACAGGACTCCCCGGGGGACACTGTTCCACATGTAGACTTGTTGGGCAAACTCCCACGCACCCCCCAGGACCCTGTTGAGAGTATAGAGCTGGTCCACTGTTCCACATCCAGGGCAAAAAACACAATTGCCGCCCCGGTCTGCCAATCCAGAGGCACTGCCCCTGATGTCCACACGATGCTGCAGATGCGTATCAACCAGGGCAGCCTTATAACATCCAGAGCCTTGAGGAACTCCGGGTGAATCTCATCCACCCGCGGGGCCCAGCCACTGAGGAGCTTTTTAACCACCTCAGCAACCTCTGCCCCGGAGATAGGGGAGTCCACCCCCAAGTCCCCAGACTCTGCTTCCTCATTGGAATGCATGTCGGTGGGATTGAGGAGGTCTTCAAAGTATTTCTTCAACTGACTCACAACGTCTCTAGTTGAGGTCAGCAGTGCCCCATCACCACCAAAAACAATGTTGATGCTGCACCGCTTTCCCGCCCTGAGACACCAGATGGTGGACCAGAATCTCTTCGAAGCCATCCGGAAGATGTTCTCCATGGCCTCACCGAACTCCTCCCACACCCGAATTTTTGCCTCAGCGACTGCTGAAGCCGCGTTCCACTTGGCCCACCGGTACCCATCAGCTGCCTCTGGAGTCCCACAAGTCAAAAAGGCCCGATAGGACTCCTTCTTCAGCTTGACGGCACCCCTCACCGCCAGTGTTCCCCAGCAGGTTCAGGGATTACTGCCGTGACCGCACCGACCACCTTACGGCCGCCTCCACAATGGAGGTGCAGAACATGGCCCATTCGGACTCAATGTCCCTAGCCTCCCCTGGGACGTGGGAGAAGTTCTGCCGGAGGTAGGAGTTGAAGCTCCTTCTGAGAAGGGATTCCACCAGATGTTCCCAGCAGACCCTCATATATTCTCAGATATTTTTATCTTATACTATTACTTTTCCTTATCTTTTTCTCTATATTTTGTATATTTATATTTTGTATATTTTATTTTTTACACAGCTGCTTGGAGTGACCAGGGTTACATTCCACTACATATTGTACAGTGCTGTGAAAGAGTTTGCTCCTTTTCTGATTTTTTATTTTTATGCATATTTGTCACATTTACATGTTTCAGATCATCAAATTTTAATATTAGATAAAGACAACCAGAATTACCGTAATACAAAATGCACTTTTTAAATGATGATTTCATTTATTAAGTGTAAAAAGCTATCCAAACCTACCTGGCCCTATGGGGAAAAGTAATTGCCCCTAATCTAATAACTGGTTGTGCCACCCTTGGCAGAGGCGTCTTCACCGGGTACCGGGGGCGCCGCGGCGGTCTCACCCGGAATAGCCGGGGGCGCAGCGGCGGACTCACCCGGCCCGGGCGGCGAGACGGGAATCGGGTCGTTCTTCCTGCCGCCGGCGTGACAGAATTACCTACCGAAACAAGAGACCCAGCGGCTGTAATCAGGCTCCAGCCGAGCCGGCTTACCTAAGGGATGCCTGGCTCTGGCAGCGGAGAACCGAGCTTGTGGAGGAGGATCCCGAATGCCTGCTCATCTCCAAACCGCCGGCTCCCCACGACCACCGAGACGTTGCCCGCTGCCCAACCCGCTCCTCCGGTCCAGACAGGCGTACCCTCTGGACCCGGTTTTTAGGATCTGCTCCGGGACCTCACCCTTCGGGAGGAGCATCTGCTGATCCCGCAGATTGACCAGCTGGGGGACAAGATACTGGCAATCGCCCCCGGAGCCCCAGCGGAGCAGATGATGCGGCTCGAAGGCCGCCTCTCACAATTGGAAGATGAAGTCCGGGAAGCCGAGGACAGACTTGGCCGACTGCTGCCGCCGACCCAGGCTGAGGAGCTCCCTCCGTGGTGCTCCAGCTCCTCTCCAGGGATCCCCATGGGCTCTGTCTTTTTCTCTGTGTTTGGCACCACTATGTGCCAGGGGGACCTTCTCCCGCGCCCCCGTCCAGTCCGGGTGATGCTGCCGCGCCTCCGACGGATCCGAGAGATGATGCCGCTGCCGCGCCCCCGACGGATCCGGGAAATGACGCTGCTGCTGCGCCCCCGATGGATCCCGGAGATGACACCGCTGCCGCGCCCCCGGCGGATCCGGGAGATGACACCGCTGCCGCGCCCCCAGCGGATCCGGGGGATGGCGTTGCGGCTCCTCCGGCTTCTGTGCTGCCAGTTCCCGTTCCGGCGCCTCCCGTGCTGCCAGTTCCCCTTCCGGCGCCTCCCGTGCTGCCAGTTCCCGTTCCGGCGCCTCCCGTGCTGCCAGTTCCCATTCCGGCGCCTCCTGTGCCGCCAGTTCCAGTTCCCGCTCCGGTGCCACCTGTTCCTGTTCCCGTTCCGGCGCCTCCCATGCTGCCTGTTCCAGTCCCGGTTCCGACGCTTCCCGTGCCACATGTTCCAGTTCCCGTTCCCGTGCCACCTGCTCCTGATCCGGCGCCTCCTGACTCCGGGTCTTCTTATGGGGGTGGGTCTCCTCCATACCCGCAGAGAGGCAAAACTCGGCGGTGGCCCCGCCTCTCCTGATCCCGCAAAGGGTGGGGTCACTTATGTCGGGGCCGGTTCCCGCCCGCCCTTCCCCCTGGCTCGCCCTCAGTTGCCCTGTGGGGGGCTCGTGGGGGGCCTGCGGTCCCTCCGGTTCCTGCTCGGTGGTTGCCTTTGGGTCCCCCTCCGATGCCTCCTCGGTCGCTGTTGGTCCTGCCTCCGACACCTTGTCGGTCGCCTGCGGCACCCCCCCTCCATCCTCCTCGGTTGGTGATGCCTTCACCGGCTGGGGCTGCGCCGTCACCTGCGGCGGCTGTGCCCCCCTCCTCGCCTTCCGGGGTGGCCCCTTCGACTCCCTCCTCGACCCCTTTGCCCGTCCCTCAGTCTCCCTCCTTGGCCCCTTTGGGGTCCCCTCCTGCTCCTGCCTCCCGGTCGCCTGCTGTCACTGTGGCTGCCGCCCCTCGCCGGTGGGGGGGGGCTCCCTCGGGCTCCCTATTCTCCCGCGGCCCCTGGTTTTGTTCCCCCGTGTCCCTGTCCTGTCCTCCGGTCCTCGGGGCCCCTCCCTGAGGGTTCGCCGCGCCCAGAGTGCGCGCCCTCAGCTGCCTTGTGTTTCATCCTTAATGTCCTGCCCTATTTAGTCAGTCTGTGTCCAGTCTCCCCAGTCGGTAATTGACGATGCTCGCTTACGCTTGCTGTTGTGTTGGCTCCTGTGTTTACCCCGTTTCCCCCTGTTCTGGAGAATAAACACCCCTTGGAACAGCTGCAGTTATGGGTTGTTCTTCCCGCCGCCGAAGTGACAAGGACGTGGCCAAAAAAATATTGTAATATAATAATTACTGCAATGCTATACAGCAAAATACACACAAAAACAGCATTGCAACATTCAGGGGGAATTTTAGAACTCCCAAGGAATTTGTTGGGTAAACTTAAAAGCATCATTGTAACAATTTTCATGCATCTTTTTAAGTTACGCCAACTCAAATGTAATTTTAAGTCAACATGATTTGATTTTACCTCTACAGACATAATTAAGTTGAACCAATTCAATATGAATTAAAATAATTAAAATATTAATATTAATATTTTTTGGTAACAATATTAAGTTACCAAATTATGCCATTTAAGAAAGTGTGTGGGGATAACACAGAAAACCTGAGGAGCACTTTGCCTGTGAGGGATTTGAACCGGTAACATTTCTATCACAAAGACACTTCATTACCAGACATTTCATGACCACCACTATGCTTCCTTCCAAAGCCTCATTATAAGACATTTAACAGAATTTTCTGTAAATTCCCTTGTAAACGTTGCTGATAATGTAATGTTTGTTGATGCATTAATCATTTCTTACAGCGAAAGCAACAACTAAATACTGCAGTTTTACATATAGAAAATCTAAGTTAATCCAGAAAAGGGCAAAAATCTGGCACGCATTCGCCTAACGCAGTGTTGGGGAAATTATTTAAAAAGTTCTCCATGACAGACAGAGGTAGGAAGTTCAGTTCTAGAAAGTATAAATCCAGACCAAAGTTTTGCTTCAACCAACCACACTGAACAAAAAAGGAGTGCATTTTCCCTGGAGCAGATATAATTGGTGGAGGCCTCATTGCTTTTAGACCGTGACTTGGTATGGTATGGTATGTCATGGATATTAGTCTCTACCACATTGTACTTTATTAGCTGTTATACTGTGTTACTTAGTGTTTCTGAGGACTGGTGTGAAAGTTTAAATAAAACTTTCTCCCTGATGTTGTTTAACTGATAATAAATAAAGCTCTTTTTGATCAAACAATGATCACTATAAATTGTAACCTTTATCAGATTTGGATGTGTCCCATATATTTTCATTTTTCTTTTCCTTTGTTTGTACAAAAGTAACGAGAAAAACTGCTGGTAATGTATGTCGCTAATTGACAGTTTCTTCAGGTATGCAAACTTTTCTCAGTCAGTTGTGAAAATATTGCATTATGGTTAGTATGAAAGTTTTTGATCCATCCAGTTTGCATCGAGTTATTTTGAAAATTTGCTGTTTTTTCATGTTGTGTAACATTCACCATTCCAAATGTCTAACCATTGAGTAACATGGGTACATGTGGACTAATGCTATCTTCACAGTTTCTACCAATGAGCTCACGGATCCCTCCAACAGTCTGGGGAGCAGTGTAGACGCCCAGAAACCACCTAAAAAATGTAAGCAGTATTACATGGAAATTACACCCTGTTCTGTTAAACTGAAAAGACATAAGGTGGGCAGTTACTAATGAATTATATTAATTATTGAGTAACCAGGTGATTTACTTGAATCTATGTGTGTGTGGATTATATTATATTGTGGGGACCAAAGATCCCCCAAAACGTGATGAAAACCTCTTATTTTGACATTTTTCAGGTCTCCACAATGTTCTGTGAATGCAATCAAAAATGTAAAAATGCCTCGTCTCATATTTTGTTTGGTTACCTATGGCTAAAGTTAAGGCTGGGTAGGGGTTAAGGGTGTCCCAATTAAGTGTTGGGATTAGAGTTTTCACAGAAGTGTTGGGATTAGAGGTTTCATAGAAATGAATGGAGAGTCCCCACACAGATATAATTACAAACTTGTGCCCTGGATGGTAAGCCAGCATTTGATATTCATAGTTGATGTGTTGAATTCAATAGGCAGAGGTTAGGACATGAAGGACTTTGATAAAGGCCAAATTATTATGGGCAGACAACTGGGTCAGAGCATCTCGGATGCAACAGGGCTTGGGAGGTGCTCATGGTCAGCCAAGGTGAGTACCTACTGAGAGAGGTCTGAGGAGTTTACAAAACCACAGACAGGGTGTTGGGGGGCAAAGACTCATCAATGTGAGATGTGAACGAAGGCTATCCTGTGCCACAGGCACTTTCGATGGTCATCACAGGAGTAATGGATTACGTAGGATTATGCTGCTAAGTCATGGTGCTAGGCTTCACTTTGGCTGCAATTATCTTGATGTTGCATTTGACAGGTTCAAGAGGTTCAGTTACTGTTCAAGACGTAATCCCTTGATGTGTAATTACAATGACATTGGGGTACCTTTATGAATACATTGTTGTTTTTTCTTGACGCCAACTTTAGGTTATGGACTCATTAACCGGGGAGCCCTATGCTACTTAAATGCAGTGCTGCAGACACTCTTCATGACTAAGCGATTCAGAAACGCTGTGGAGAGGTGGGAGAATTATTCTGCAAACCTGTATTTATAACTCATGATATGTAAAGCAATTTACCTCATATCTATATTTAAAATTGGAAACTTTACACATTCCACAGCAATTCTAATTAAAATAAAATACTTTGGTTATCTTGGTTTTACTGTTTAAATGGAATGCTTTGGAATAAAGTACATATGGATCCACATATCGGGAGGCATGATACTTCCATTCACTCGTCTGATTACCAACTAAAAATGACGGGGGAAACATTGAGATAAACCAGGAGGTGACTGACACAATACTGTAAATCCCAGTGTCAAAGCCTGATTTTTCTCATTGATGACTATACTGCCTATTTCACTGTTTTCTTAGGCCGAAATCCATAAAAACTGGATCATTTAAAGCTCATTTAAAGAACTTGTTTAAAATGTTAAAGAAAGGAAACACAGATGTGGGAAAAGAGCTTCGAGAAAGCCTTGGCATCACTAATAGTGAGTAGATCCATAAGAATATCGGTGTTATTTGGGGTGAGTTTTGAGTTCAAATAGTAACCACAGGAAGGAAATGTAACTAAATAAACTTTATTTTCCAGTATATGAACAACAAGATGCTGCAGAATACTTTCAGAAGATCGTGAGATTATGCAACATAACCAAGGTGAATTTTAAATTCTTTTGGTTAAATAAGTTGAAAATCACTCTCTAAATGTATGTAAAATACAGCAATTGTCAATTTCCCCTGTATTTTATTTTAATTTATTCAAGTTATCCTTTTATATCTACATTTCACTGGTGTAGATATACCACGGTAAACTTAGAAATTCTATCAAGTGCCAGAAGAAAGGACATGAATGTGGATCAGAATCTTTATTTATGATTCTGCCACTGGCTGTTGAATTGCATCAAAGCTACAGTGTGGTAAGCATCTTTATAGATGGGCCTGTAATGACTGTTAGTCCAGTTTCTGCCAAACTTAATCACCTGTACAACATGGCAGTTCTCAAAAACCTTACATTTATGATCATTACCAGCTGGGAGGCTTATAATGAGGTTGAGCGGCAAAATATCTTGTAATTTATTATGCAGTAATTATTTCTGTATTTTATAATACAGATTCTCTTCACTGTGAGAATGTATTTCTTGATGTAAGATCAATTGTCATCTGAAATATAGGCTGCTGTAACATATGTTTCTTTTTAAACCTCTGGGGTTGCAGAGGAGTTTAGCAATTATAAGAACTTCACCATTAAAGCTAGTTTCACTTTTAATATGATGACTTTCCCTAACACTGTTCTTTATTTTTCAGGAGGACGGCTGGCATGAATTCTTCAAGGCCTCTGTTCTGGATGGTGATAATCAGCTGTACTGCGACAAATGTGGAGAGAAGACAGACGCAGACACTGTAGGTTATTGCAGTAGTCAAAAACTAAAACTAAATGTCACTGTAACCATACTCAAAGCAATTTGTAAAGTTTGATATATTAGCCCTTTTTACAATTTGGTATTTCATGTTGTTCTTCATGCGAGACTACTTAAAGCAAAGCTTAACATTTCTGTTTCTGGAAGGATTGTCTCTCAGTTGAATTCTGTTTATATATGATTAACAACTGATGTTGTTCATTTTTTTCCTGAGCAAATATACATTACCCAGATGAATAGCTTTAAACATTTCATTGACAGCATAAATCTTTTGCACAATGCTGTATTTCAACCATTCTATACAGATTTTTTATTTAAACCTTGTTTGATTTGCCAAAATTTGCTCAGGTTTGTGAATTAGTGGATTGCCCTGAGGTGTTAACCTTACAACTGAAGAGGTTTTACTTTGACTACGACTACATGACATATATGAAAAGCAACTGCACAGTGGAAATTCCCCTTTGGCTACCAGTCACTCCGGTACTGTAAAAGGAGGTTTTTTTTCCAGTTGTTCATGATGTTATGTTATTTAATTAACCATATATGTACCGTTAGCTTTTTAATAATGGGAAAATAATTATAGTGACAAGGTGGTAATGTAAAGGGGATTATAATGTATAGGTGTCTAACATGATAACAGCAAATAAATTAAAAGGACAGTTCATACATATAAATATGTATACAAATTCTAATGGTATCTGTCCTTTTGTGTGGCCCATCCTCGTGAGCTGAGTGGATTCAGTCTGTGTGTACAAGCATATTTTAATATTGAAAGACAGACATTTTCATCTCCATATGGAATCTGTAACCCAAATTTTAAAATTTTAAGTTTAATTATTGAAAATAAGCCTCATCTGAAGGTCAATATTAACACTGATGAAAAAGAACGCTCCCCTGCTGAACAAATCTAAAACCAACTTAACTATTTAGACTTGAAAGCTGATGTAAGAAAACAACCAAGTAGGCAACCGTTGCAATTATAAGCAAATAAATGCATAGTTATTGCAGCCTGACCTCATGGGACTTACATAAAGTGCCACCTGAAGATTTCAATATAATGCAGATATAACGAGATTTCTATATTCTATATTTATTGAAATGAGAATTCTGAAAATTTCCATTTTTCTCTTTCAGAAATACATTTACGAACTCTACGCTGTAATCGAACATAGTGGTTCTGTGAAATCTGGACATTATTACACCATTATTAAGTCATTTGAGAATGGAAATTGGTACCGTTTTGATGACGTCCAGGTCAATGAAGAATTCGGGGTACAGTCTCTTACCTTTGGCATATTTATGATGATTGTTTCTTCAGTAATTTCATAATAATGATTATGGTTTAACATAATTTAAAAATTTGTTTGAATGGAAGTTGACTAGATTGGATGATGGAGAATACTGAAAATATCCTCTTTTTTATCTTGAAAATGTTTTCTTTGTTTGGCCGATATGCCAGCCTCATTAGGCATGATTATTAAAACTCAAAGCTAAATTACATTCCAACACCGTACTTATTTTTTTGTCTACTGTGGATTTCTTCTCCTGCAGATTAACAACGAGAAGACCATTAAGTAAGAAGTCTCCTTCATATTATACTATATTATGTTCAAAACTGTGATTTGTTTTATTGTAAACAATATTTTAAATACTTGAATGTACTGATCCTAATAAAGTTCAGTTTGTGTTATTTAACTTTTCCTAATGGATGTAATTGAAAGACCCTTACATCCCACAGATCTGATTATGCCTATCTGCTGATGTACAAGAAACGTGAGTCATTTAATTGAAAATCTTACCTTACCTTCTCTTTTTTATGCTTTTAATTGAGCAAAACTGATGATTTTATTTCAATTATGTATTTTCATAATAGATGAAACAGGAGGCCAAGCTGCTGTTCGCGTATGTGCCGTCCCTGGCACTGCAGGAGCCAATCTGAATGCTGGAGGAGGTGTTAGACTGAAGAGTGATGTTACTGCAGGAAATGCAGGAGTGATGCAGGAGGACAGTGGTTCTGGTGAAAGTTGCACTGATGCAGTAAGTAAAACTGTTAAACGTGCTGGTAAAGGAGCAAAAATAGCTCAGAGGAAACCTGAGCCTTGTGCCGCTATAAATGCTGCAAGCAAGCAGCAGAGGAAAAGCAGGAAATGAAGCAGCGGTTGGAAATGCTCCCATTAATGAGGCAGGAAACGGAGACAGTTGTACACTGTACAGACGCGGTAATAATGCTGGCAGTGGAGGTAAATAAACATGATGGACCGTTTTTGCTGCTGGCAACCCTGGCCATAGGAAGGAAAGTAAAAGAGGTATCATCATTGGAGATACAAATAAATGCTCTCATAAAATCACGGATGACATAAAAAAGTGGAGTCGAACGCTAGGGGACTTTATCAGTGTCAGTTTCTGTGTATCAGTAGATGATTGATTGCCAAAAGCTTTGTTGTTGGCTTGGGTGGTATATATTTTTTCATACAGTGACACGTTCTAGACATTTTACCCCGGTATACGGTATATGATGGTAATTAATAAAAAATAAATAAAAAAATTATGTAAGCTACTGTTAACTCTGGAATCAGAGAGAGCTTAAACGGGCTCATCAGTGTGGAAGTTATGCCCTAGAGAAATGAGGAGATAACTCCTTGTTCAAGAGTTCAAAAGATCACCCTTCTTTTATTGACAACAGTACGCCACATCTTTGTTGTTTCAGAACACACAATGCAACCACCCCCTAGGGTGTATGGGAAAGGTAGTAAACCAATCCACTAACAGTATCGCAAGTTTAAACATTTGGGCATTAAAAATTTGGGCAAGATCGCTGCAAATTAGTAAGTAAGTAAAGTTTATTTATAAAGCACACTTAACCACGGTTCTCACTGCCCAAAGTGCTGTACAGAGTTCAAAAACAAATTATAAAATGCATGCATAAACACAATAAATCATATTAAATTCTATTAAAAATTAGTACTGTGTGCAAATGGTCACTACGAACAAATTATTTCTTTTACTGGCAAATAACTCTTCTTTTGGCTAAGCTACCTGTTGCAATTAATTCATTTTAGATTTGTACTTTTCATCAGTAAAAAAAATAAACTACAGTAGAATACATACAATCACAGCATCTATTTATCAGTTTAATAGAAAGAGGAGTGTCTATATTTTTGATGGCATTAAAAATAATACCTTCAGGATGTGTAAATACCAGGGTATATTGTAATACCATCATACCACCCAAGCCTACCATGATTTTGAAAAAAAGCTAAGTGTTTTTTTCCCTTTGGTAAATGCCTATGTGTGGTAGGTGAAATGTTTGTGTGAAGCAGATACAGAAATGTCTTTTCTAATCCATAGCTATTATACTGAGACAAGACGTGAAATCTGAAGACACATTAACTTTAAATGAAACGTGAAATCATTGCTGGCTTAAATGATCCACTACTTCACTTATCCCTGCAGTCTGTCCTAAGTATTTCTTTGTTTGAAAGAAAATCCTTTTTGCAATGAATCAGACTATGCAGATGTTTTGTGCTTTTTACATTCTGAAACCTTTATTGAGTTCCTTTTCTAAGTTGTTTCTAAATTGATGGTGTAAATTGATGTTGTAATAAACATGGTGTAATTTTCTGGTTCTCAAGTCTGAACATCAGGATTAAATTTATATACATAACATATGTTAAATACATGTTTAACAATTGCTGTTGGGCACTATAAAACCACATTCTAAATTATTATTGTTGGTATTTCATTATATTTCTCCATCTTCTATTCTAAATGCTTCATGAAATGTTGCTTAAATGTATAGCACATATGTTAGCAAATAAAAGAGTGAATGTTTGTAGAAAAATGTATCCATGCCACAACATGCTTATTTAACTTTGCCCAGTTATATTATATAAACATAAAAACAGGATCCTTCAGATTCACGTTTAGGGATTAGAGGCTTACGTCTGCAAGACGCACAATAAATGTCGATCACTCCTGGAGAAATTGGTACAGGACGCTAACGTGGCTAACAGCGATTTAAAGCGAATGTAACATTAGCGTGGTAGGACAAGAGAGCTGATACACTAAAATTGAAATGGAGTCTAGTGATCATATCGAAACGACTTGGCTGACTGGAAATGTACGGAGCTGACTCTGCGGGAATGTTCTGGAATGAAAGGTCTTTACGCCCCAGCGCTGCAAGCAACGCCATCCGACGTCGTTTTGTCAACTCATACTTTTGCTCCTTTTGTCTTTTCCCCAGCAGGAAAGGAGAATAAACGTGTATATACCAGTCCTTAACAATACTTAAAATGAACTGAACTATGTATCAAATTTATAAGCATATCCATAGCAAAGCCTGAAAATTTAAATCAGCGTGATTAATAACTGTCGTTACCATAAATTTAAGCTGCAGGCAACAGGTATAATATAGGCACCAGCAACTGACATAACTTGATGGCATTTGTACAAATAGTGCATTATAACTTAAGAAAATTGTTTAGCACGATATTAAACACTGATGACTATGTTCATGAACACAACGCGATAGTCTGGTGTCATCTGTGACATCGCGGACCTGTCAGTCCCCAGTTAGGTAAAGTTGGAAAGACATTGGCAGATTCGAACTTCGCGGCTCAATAAATCTTAAACAAAACGTTCTTACAA
>JAODKM010000016.1:14005462-14021069 GCA_026780845.1 Petrocephalus sullivani | reverse complement strand
GGGGGGGGGGGGGCTGGGAGACATTTGAGTTCTCACGGCTGACTCACTTGACCTCACATTTCACAGCTGTGCTGATTTTCTGACTGTTTCCCAGGAAGACGCAGTGCCGGTTAACTGAGTTGTCAATCGAAACATTTACTTAATCTGTAGTATTGACTGACACTGGTGCAATCATCAATGCTCGTCAATAATTTAACACTCTCCCCGTCGCGTGTGACACACACTAGTGGGAGTGCTTAGGCGGCATGGTCTGTGGTAAGAGCAGCATAGAGGCCGTTCATAATGCTGACAGTTACATTCTGCAAGAACTGCAGTGCCCACAAACTCACGCACCCTTGACTCAAACAGTCACATGCTATGAAACAATTAGTGCCATCAGTTGACAAACACACACGCAGACCGACCATCTGACCTAGCCACATTTTCTTTCATCTCTCACTCTCTCGCATGCATACAAACACTTCTCTCTAATACGCCTGTCGGCAGCTGGGTGAGACTATATTCATGTCAGAGCAGTAGAAGAGCCTTTCCCACTACTTACAGCACAGTGCTGACAGTGCAGGACTAATGCTGCCTAATACCCAAGCCCAAAGTGCCTAACAGGACAAGAGAGAGTCCTCTGACTGACTGAGGCTGAGCCCAGCACACTTGAGTGAAAGTATGTACAGAAACAGGATCAGCAACACTGACTGAGTATGAAGTCTGACAACTGGGAGGGAGCAAACACAGTGACAGACTAGCCATCAAGACTGAGCACAGTGGATACCAGACACAACAGATGCCATAAAACAGCTTCTGCCTTATTGAAAATGATAGGATGTATCAGAACAGACTAGTTAAGGAGATCTGGCAGATCCCAGTATGGCAGAGCTGACAATAGTAATCACTTCCAGTGATGCCATCCAGGCAGCCTTGTTTGCTGAAACAATCGATTATACTTCCTCAACGGTGATTATTGAATAAAAGCCAGAAAATGGTATGCATGAGCAGTGATATTAAGAACCAGACATGTGGCTAAGGTCAGAAGCTAGACTTCCACATCTCCATGTGGAGGACAGTAATGTGGGATGGGTACTACGTAACTGCCATGTGAGGAAGATAGAAACGGAAGATAGCTGCCATGTGAGGAACAGAAACGGTGATCAAAGACTACAGGCACGTGAAGCGCCGAGATGACGAATGGAGGACAGAGATTGCGGAGAGATAAGCACGTGAAAAGGAGAGAGAGTAATCGGAGTGACGATACAGACGTCACATGAAGATATGGGAGGAAACAGGGAGAGAGTGGGGGAGACCTTTGCGTTTTTGGTGCAAGGTTCACGGAACACTGATAATTTCTGGAGACGAGTTGTAAATCAGGGTTGCTGTTCAAAGCCAATACCACCCTTTCTCCCAATCACTCGTGGAAAAAACGTTCACTCAAAACCATTCCATTCGCTTCTTAATAATAAATACTGGGTTGTCAAGGACCGGTTTTCATATGTATTTCCAAACGAGCTTATCTAAATGAAGTGTAAGTTCACAAACAACCGCGAGCCTTCACTATTCAGTGTGGAGCAAGTCTATAACTGTTTCAGCTCCCCTAGGAGGTACCGACAGGCAATATACAGTACTTCATTTGTACAGGCTGCTTTAATGAAACAGGTGACATGACCCAATGCACAACCCACTTAGGCATGTGCATCCGGCCTGTAGTCTCCAAAAATAATAAACAAACAAACAAACAAACAAACAAATAAATACATCCTTCTGTACCAAACCACTATAATTATTATTACAAAGCATACTTACATTCGATCTACCTTGGAGCGGCGACTTGTGACTAGTTCTCTTGAAGACGTTGATCCCACGCTTTATTGATCTGTCACTATTTCATTGTTTTTAAGTGTACACGTTATTAATTTCGCCATACAGTGATGCGAGCTGGAACCGCTTATTGAAACGCGCTTTAAGCTGAAATACGCTTTAAGGCTCCTATAGCTCGTCGTTTTATTTCTCTGCCTCTCTATGCGTTTGAAGTAGCTGGTGGGTTTTGATCAGCTGATAAAATTCTGCTTTCTGTAGCCCAGCACCTCTGCTAAGGAAACGGCACGGGAGAGAGAGCGAATGGGAGGGTGTTCAGTACTTTATTATACCACTTTAACCGCGTAAATGATTTATGTCTGCTGACCTTTTAGGTAGTTCCAATACTGAAACGCGTTTAGATACATTCAGTACTAATCACTCACATTATTCACTTGAATAAGTGCATTAATTCTCGATTCCGTGCACATTTTAACAGAAATAAGGCTAATAAAAAATATTTGCGCGTTTCATACAGTTGTTCCGTAACGTTAATATTGACAGATTAATTATATCAGCTTAATCCATAATTACATTATACACAAACTCGAAAACTTATTTTTGTCAGTTTCTTCCTAGGGTAAAACCAAATGCTCTATAGCGGTACCTAGTGAACAAAATACGCTTTTACATACGCTATTACATATCTCTCTACTAGCCTACCTTAACTTGTCGGGTTTGCAGCTTTGTTGACCCTGAGCATATAAAGGTAATCAAACTAATGACTTTTTTACTGGAAGAAGTCTAAAACTTTTACAGTGAGCATGCTTTGGCTGAATAATTCCCTGATACCATTAAATGCGGTATACATTTCCTTGGCGTCATTCGACTATTGCAGCTAAGTTCAAGGGAATAACTACATCAGCTGTGTGGAAGTATAACAGTACTAACACTATAAGGGCACTAACATTTCCCATAACTGCTTCAATACAAGACCGTAGATTTAAGGTACCCTTGGTCTTGCGTTTTTTCGCTTTCCTACTTGTAAAGTTTTTGGGTAAGCATATGCTTGTCTTGTAAGAAAAAATGTGCCATTCTCCCTGTTTCTCTTACAAAAAATGCCTTTCCATGGTTACTGGTTGACATGGTTTCAGCAGGCAGAAAGGGGCGATTGCTTTCTGTGTTGATGCTGCTTAGAGAAAAAGTGAAAGCGTCAGATAAGACAGAGGTGGTGAGGATCGAGTCACACGCTGACCAAAAATACTCATATGAGGCAGGTAAAAGGCCAAGAGAGTAAAAACAAGTTTTTCACACAAATAAGACACTACAATAAAATAAATCAAGGGTGTAGCTTTGGCTTGAACATGGGGGGTTGAGGTCTCCACCCATTTATTGAGGGGTCCTGCATTGGCTGGTTACTTTTGATTAATGGGGGGAATGAATGAATGGACTACCGAATAGACATATAAGCAGTTAAAGCGTGGCGTCGTCCGCTGACCGCTATACAGCGAAATTAATAGTGTACACTTGAAAACCACGCAAACAGCAGGGTCAAGCACATGCAAACACATCGCTGAAAGCAAAGAACCCATTATAGACTGCACCCAATGTTTATGTTTAACAATATATTCTTATTAACCAGAAACCAAGACCAGACATGGAGAGATGTTGACACATTGTTTCACGTTTGATATTATCATTATTTTGAAATCTAATTTTAACGGGTTGCGAATATGTCTCAGCAGAACCAACGCATTGAAAGCGACAAATTATGGGAAAGCATCAGCGCACACTAAACTAAAAACGAAATAAGAAACCGTGTAGGAGAAGAAATTGGTTGAATCAGAATCACAACTTTTACAGAAAAATGGAAAAAAAAAAAATAATAAATAAACAACGAATGACAAAATCAGCTGGAGGGAAGGGCATATTCAGAAGGTTAATCTGCGATGTCTGACTGTTTGCAGCCCACTGTAGAAAACCACTGAATGATCCACTTATAACAGGTGTCGCTTTTGTAACTGTTGTATCTTTAGTGGGGTGCAGGATTTTCACATTTCTGTTTTTGATTTGCTTAAACTGTCCTTTTAGTTCCCTGGCAGATTTGGATCATCCCGTTAAAAAAAAAGTCTCACTAAACTGGCAGTTTGTATCGCCTCGGAAACGAACACCCAGACAAAACGGCCTGGCAAAGCCTGACCCCTGTATTCCCCAAGCTGACGTCTCACGCCACAACATGCTCGTCTATCTGCTCCCCGTCCTTCTGACGCCGCGCTCGGAAGAGGACTTTTCCGGCTATGATTAAGAGTTTTGGATTGTTACAAATAGTGACGTTTCTTAAGCCACTAAGGACAACGCCGAAGGAAATGAGACCGGAGCCTATCGTTAGCGCGGGCAGGGAGAGAGCTTTACTCTATGGGAATGGGGAGCCTAGATCCTTTAATAATTTTGTGATCGGAGCCTCAGATTTATCAGCTATATTAAGACAATCCTGAAGGCTTGTTTATGTGTGACCAACACTCCGTATACTTTGCAACCAGTAACCAGGAATCATGAAACAAAAGCGAACGAAGTAACTATAACGCCGAACATGCGCGGCATCTGCATTTCAGTGTATGCGCCGTAACATCGTGGGCACTATTACTATAGCGCACTTTTTATCCAACGAGAGGTTGTGAAAGTGTTAAATACGTTCGACGTGACAGACAACACAATTACTATTTGACATTTGTATCGTATTAAAACGAATAAGGGACCGTAACTGTTACAGGAGACTGCAGCACCGCTATTCAGCGGTTAGCGGCGCCACTTTGAAACGGAGAACCAACCCCGCCTTTTCCCAGACCACGTGTGCGAAGCCGACGAATCAGAGCGCACCACCGCCAGCTTCTCACCCGTCCTCACTTGCATCCAAGGTCCGGTGGCGCGTCTCGTAGCCGTTGAGCTAAATGGTCATTTGAATTTATCCGTAATTTATTTACTAAAAAAGGTACATTTAGTTTTCCCACTTAAGTATTACCTAAACACGTCTGTTACCTTTTTACCTGTTAACCACTGCAACAACCATATACTACACTCACGAGCCTCATTTCAACAAGCTAGCTACGATTTTAACTGATATTTTAATACTAGTCCTTCGAAAGTAGGCAGTTAAGTTTATATCTGTAAATCCTTGATGTTACTGCACATATAGTTGTTTTCTTCTTTGCCAGTCATGTCCTTATGCGAGGACTTCCTCCTCTGCAACTTTCCCAAATGCCGGGCAAAGCTGAGTGGCTTTGCTTGGGTGACGGCGTGTTCACATGCCTTCTGCGACCAGCATGGATCAGCGGAATTCAGCCAGTCGCCAGCTATCTGCCCCGCTTGCTCATCTGCACTGTCCGGCAAACTGGACATTGTGCGTACAGAGCTAGCCCCATCCGAGGAGTACAAGGCCGTGGTGCTGGCAGGGCTAAGGCCTGAGATAGTGCTAGATATCAGTGCCCGCGCTCTTGCATTCTGGACCTACCAGGTATTTCCGTGTACGTGTTTTGAAGGTGTGAGGTTGTGTCAGGGAGGCTTCTGGAATGTATGTGGTGCATATGTGGGGAACTGCCCTTGCTACTTACCAGGTTCATCAGGAACGCTTGTTCCAAGAGTACAGCCTGTCCCGAGCTGAGGCCCAAGTGAAGCAGGCAGAAAAGCTGGTGGCCCAGCAGAGTCAGAATAGGGAGTTGGAGCTCAGTGCTATGAGAGGAGAGATCTCCTCACTCAAAAAGGTGCCATGTGTATCTACACAATAGCCTTCTGTTCTCACCTTCACCAGTTTCCTTAATAAAACTGACCCTAAATCGGAACATTGAGCTTATGTAAACATTTAGGCAATTATTAGTTAAAAGCAGGCTTCTTCTAAACACTATTCACTTTCCTGCACCAAAGGTTATGGAGGAGTACAAACGGAAGTACAGTGAGGTTTCAGAGCGGTTGATGGAGAGGAACAGGCAGTATCAGAAGTTGCAGGGCCTGTATGACTCGCTTCGTCTGCGAAACCTGGTGGTGTTGGAGCGGGAGGGGACACACTTTGCCCCCCCGGAATTTGCCCCAGCTCGTAGACAAGACAACGCAGGTTGGGAGGGAGAAGAGGAAATAATTATGAAATGAGTCATCAAACTACCTAATTTGTGAAATTATGTAAATGTAAAATTCAAGTAAAGGTTTGACCTCAAATGTAAGAGAAATAAGGAATGATAAATTAGGAGTTAATTATACTCCTCACTGGCAGCATGATGTCACTGTGTTATATGTAATACAGAGCTGTTTCTGCTTCCCCAGGTTTGGTGGGCCATCACTCCCCCTACAACAGTCCACCCTTGCTGGGGACAGGATATGAGGGAGATAAGATCTTCTCCATACTGGAACCTGATCGCTCCAGGAGCTTCTTCCATTTTAGTTCCCCACCCAATAGCCGAAACCATGCCTTTGTGAGGAAGCAGTAACACCAACTGACCTCCTTTAGTAAAGTCTGGTCACAGTGGATACTAAGAACTGAATACAATGGGGTCAACTGATTCATTTACACTCCTAATCTAACAGTGTCATACTAACAGGTTCATTATTAGTGCCGATGAAACATCACACACACACATACACACACGCGCACCTCTCTGCAACTGGAAAAGCTTTTTGAGAACAGTGATGTTTAAACTTTGGAATTTAGTTGTGGGGCCAGGGCATTATGTGCTCTGGCCAAATGTCATGCTGTATCAGAGGCCTTGGCAACGATAGGCTCTCATCTTATGCAGTACCAGACATTAAGCCAGCCAACTTTGCCAAGATTAACTTTTCTGTTCCGTATTGTGTTCCCACCTGATTAAGAAAATTTGTTAGTTTACTATTTGGAAATGCTGAATGCCAATTGGTTATAATAGTGCAGACACTTCATAGGTTATATATGATATACTCACAAAAGAACTTCCACTGTCCCGTTATGTGTAAGAATGGTGGATATTAGAATTTGTTTGGGATGTTGTCTTTATGTATGCAAAAGGTAAACCGCAATAAACTGAAAATGCATGAGAAGTACCCAGTCATACTCAATTTACCATTTTATTAACATTTTTTCTTTTTGTCAGGACTCAGTTTTACACCATATCATTATAAGGTACAAAAGAAAAACTTAAATACATATTTATAAAGAGACCTTTATCTGAAACATAGCGGATGCTAAGGACTGATATTTACACTAGTTCCACTCCAGAATCACGATTCTCCAGTTTTGGTTGGTCCCAGTCTCTCTCACTCGAGGAAGCTTGGCTGCTGAGACTCCCTCATTCACTCTGGGGCTTGTAGCTGACTGAGGCCGCCATCTGACTTCTTGCCGTCTGCCTCTTGCCATTGACAATGATCAGCAGTGGGGAGAGCACACGTATGCTGCGAAAGTCATACGACTGCGGGAGGAAAGGGTACAGAAATACTTCTGAGCAAGTAAGCAACTGGTTCCTGAGCCAATGACAGTAATGATTAGTCTGTCCAAAATATGGATGCATCGATATCAAGTCTGGGAGATAAATACAGCTATTAAGAGTACATGCCGTTTAACCGTTACAGCATGTCCACCTGATCTATTAATGCTCCTCCACACTACAAGGTGGGCACCCACATGGACAGGTTTTAAAAACCCATTTATGCCATGAGTCATTAGTGTGTTGGCTTTATTTGCAATGGACAGTGAAAGCTTATTCCATGTGTGATCAGCATGTGATTACGTGAAGGACTAACCTGGTCTTTGTGTGTAACACTATGACGTTTGACCAGGGGCTCAGGGACCACCACAGTGTCACCAATCAAGACCCCCCAGTTGTCTGCAGTGTTGTAGACCATGACCACACAGCAGTTCTCCTCACTGTCCACAATACCGAAAGTACTGGGAAAGAAAAGCAGACTTATCTCATTACCTGCTTCATACACATACTGTTCATATGCTCATCAATTTGTCTATCCATCCATCCAAGCCCATACAGACAGCACAGGGTACAAGGCCTCGATATCATTTCATGACATCGATCAAGGCATGCTCGCATGCACGCACATGTATAAAATCAGCCCCGCTACAACGCAACTAATGAGTTCGTTAAAAACCTCACATTCACGTACAAGATCACTTACTAAAAAATACACATTTCCAATGAGAAAAACTAGGATCGGGTAGTGAGACTCCAAAGCTTAGTAACGTACAGTTACTAAAGTAACTGTGACGCCAGTGTCCAATAATGTAATTATATGCATTTTACACAATAAATAATAGCAAGACATTCATAATTTATCACAAACATCTCCTTAGCGTCTTATTCGTCTCATATGAATTGCCAAAACATTACTGTGTTTTTTATGATAATTTTAGCAAATATTTTTAGAATCTAGGACTTTGGCCAGTACAATGTGTGGTGTATAAAAAGTAAGATTCTTTTACATTTCAACAAATGAAATAGAACTGGGTCAAAAGAACAATTCATTCCTGAATCTCAAACCACTATTGTTGACTTGGGGTGAATCTCAATATGTGTGCTTGACCGTACTTGTGTTCTCATGTACTTGTTTTGCATCTCTTTCCACTGCTGAAGACCAGCTACAATACTGAGATCACAAGTAAGAAGGACAGTAAAAATCCCCAGATGTTGTTTTTGCTCTGTCCCAAATATCAAGCATACTGCCAAACAAGACCAATCCCATGATTTATTGTGCCCCAAGTTTGTTCTGTTTGTTGTGAGGTAGCAAGACAATCTCTGCATTCTTGGTATTGAGATTCACCCTCGGACGGCTGTTTTTGTGTGCAAGTAGTGTCTCTCAAAAACAATATTACATTGTAGTTTGCATGTCATAGCAGGACTAACTCATATATGTATATGTATATGTATATATAGACTGTTCCACAGCAGATGTATGTATAGGCCTTATTGCCTACAGAATGCAATACATTTTAACCATGCTCTTCCAAGGTCAATGGTGACCAGCTCCTCACTGTGTTCTATATATATTTAGCAAACTCACAAGGCCATGCGCCCCTCGGAAGCGATGCTAAACACCACCTTCCCGATGGCAGTAACCCCGGGGTTCTGTCCATGAGAAAGGGCTGACAGACGACAGGGTTCCAGCATCCCGACACGGCCTGAGGGTGAGCAGTACTGCGGAGAAGAGCAAGGCCCTAAAGCAGAAACCGAGAGGGAACCTAGCATGGTCCTCAACTTCCGTGCCTTCACCTTCCCCTGGGGAGACAGAGATACAGAAGTAACATATACCTCAGCCTGCATAATGACTCACGGCACAGGCAAAGGAGTCTTCTAATAGTAATCTCATAAAAGTTCATCTTGCCACACTGTTTAATATACAACTTTACTCTCATGTGAATCTGGATCTTTAGGTACACGTTTAAAGAATTTTATGTCTACAGGGAATGCAGGATATTTAAAGACTGAAGGGACCTCCATAATATTCAATAAAGTAGGAGGATCAGACTTCCTGACCGGCTGACCGATCAACCATCATTCCAACACATACACTTGCAGCTGAAAGGGGAGGATAAGTAGCTTAACATACCCATATCCCAAGATACCTTATTGTCAATGAGGGCAGTGAGCCGATCTAAGTAACCCAGCAGCTGCCTTTCCCTCTCACATGGCTCCTCCCAGCCAGGGTCCAGAACCGCAGCCCGACTGTAACCAGCCAGGGCAGAGCTAAACATCTCCTCATACTGGAAGAGCTGAAAATGTAAATCAATACTGAAAGAGTAGCACGTTGTGAATTGCTACAGAAGGTGGCTTTCCAGAAATCTTCGCAAGCAGTTTGTTATCTGGCACTTAAGATCAATCGTGAATTAGCGAGTATTTCTTGAATGCCTTCATAACTAAAGTAGTTCATAATCTTGCTCGTAGATTTACGAGTGCTCCGACCCATTCGTTATTTTCTACATCGTTCTGTATTTAAACTTTTGCCTGCTGTCCTGTCATCCTGTCACACAGACACAGAGATTGGTCAAATAGATACACACACAAAAACACACTGGCATGATTTTTTGGACATCATAATAATACTACTTCAGAGCACAAAGCAGGTTAGGCTGAAGAGTAACTACACTTATACCGTGGCTCTGTTGAAATGGAGGTCGGGATTACAGGACGCTGTGCTGTCCACTCTCTCCTGCAGAAAGACAGAACACAGTATGCAGATCTTTTCACTCCAGTGTGGATTGCAGCACTTCCATGTCAGCACTGGGACCGCGTGCATGAATCTATAGGTATTATCTTTTTACACATGAACTCACAGCTTGTGCATAAGCGCTGAGAGCCTGCTGTGACATCTGCGGGTTCTGGCCGCTGCTGAAGAAAAGCGAGACGTAGGCATTCCCCAGGATATCTGTGAGCACAAGCCTTCGTGATGAGAACACTATCCCGCTCTGCTCCGCTTCACCAACTCCAGCCCATATCTTCTATCAGTCTGCATTCTGTTTCACCTGGATGGTTCCTGCTTAATTTACTCCTCCCTCAACCCTCTCAAGTGCAGTCAACCAGGGAGACAAACAGAGCTCCAGCACTCACTGATTAACTCATCTATCCTCAGGTAGTTAATGGGAACAATATGTGCTATTTGGCCTAATTCTGACTCCGAATCACTGCCTTTCCTTGTACTGGGCTTGTTAATTAAACACAGATATTGCGGCACTCTCCTCCAACCCCACCCCCTGCACTCACACCAAGATGTCCCGTCTGCGACGTCCAGCTGTACGGCCTGCCGGGCCAGGTCCACGCTCTCAAGCACACGCTTTCCGGGCTCCTGGGCATCCCCTGCCAGCAACTGCCTCAGTACCATGGACAGACTGCGCAGGGAGACCTTGTTCTTACACTGGATTGGAAGCGTGTGGTGGGGTGGGGGGGGTAACAGTGCAGGTTATACATATACACATACATATCCTTCTATCACCAAGTGCTCTTATGTCACCCCCCTCACTGACCTGCTGCATTGCCCCCGTGAAGCAGGTCTTGGCAGCAGCCAGGTCCCCCTTCCTCCAGTACTGCTCCCCTAAGGCGTTCCAGGCCTCCACTAAGCCTGGCTCCAGTTTCACAGCTCGGGAGAGGCTCTCCTCTGCAGCTGCGCTAAACCCCGAGACCACACTCAGGCACCTGCCGCGCAGGAACAGGTACTGTGTATTGTGTTGGTACTGCTCTGGGGGAGGGAGAGGTAAAGGTTGCAGTTTCCTAAGAAATCAAATTTGGTTACCCTTAACCATTTCATAAAACATAAGGCAAGACAAATCAAGCATCACATGAGCCAATTAAGGAAGAAAATGGCAGTCAAATAAAAACAAACAGAGAAATAGTACACACAAAACACTAAATGTCTAACCTTCTTTCTCTTTCAGCAGCTTCAGAGTCTTCTCCATTTCATGGTTGACATCAGTTTGCTTCCTCCCAGCATCCTCTACACTGTGTGTCTCAAAATAGTGGTCCCGGAATTGATAGAGCTCATCCACAACTTCCTACAGAAACAAACAAACAAACAAAAAAAATCAACCAGTAAATCAGCAGAAAAAGCAAAACTAACCAGATATGTGAATGAAGTACAATCTAATTTTGTTTGGGGACAATGTATGACAATAATGCACATACACAAGAATTGAGGAAACTATTGTATTGATAGAACTTAAAAGTTTCAAAGGCAGCGTCACCTCAGAACAACTTAACAACCAAATAGCTGATTGATCAGCCTATTCTGGTCAGGGTCAGAGGGCTGCAGAGAGCACAAGGCAGGGGTACAACCTGGACTGTATGCCAGTGCACTGCATGGCACTCACACACACACTAAGGGAAATTTGGAAATGCCAATCAACCTACCTGCATACCTTGGAACTATAGGAGGAAACTTGTTCAAGTGGAGAAGGTGCAAACTCCACAAAAAACATGACAATGAGATAGAGACCCACAACAACGGAGATGTACTACTACTACTACTAACAGTGCCATCCTACCCGAGAGTAAATATGATAACTGCACAATGGACCCAGAAACAGCAATAACTAATAATATAGTAATAGTGCATACACAGAGATTGACGGCACAATCCATTAACGTGGCACTGGGTGTACAGTGTAAGAGACACGTACACGTAATAACAGGAATGTGTAGTGTGACGTAAATACAAGCTACAATTAACAGCATGGCAAGCCGTTTTAGCTTTAATTTCTAAAGGATATCACTAGTTAGAATGCAAATTGTGATATCAGAAATTACACTTTTACTAGATGAAATGTACTTTATTGATACCAGGAATTCAATTGTAACTAGTTATAATGCAGTTATAGCTGGTTCTTTTTTGATATCAGGAATTAATTATAGCGTGTGGAATTTGTGCTATCTCCTATAAATTTAATTAAAGCTCAAATGGCTTGCCATAAACGTACAAACGTCTTAGAAGAGCCGTTATACTGAAGTTTATGCTCAGATCCTCCAAAGTGATCATACGCAGTCATAATCCAACTAGCGTTCGTTGCAAGTCGCTAATAACGCAGACAGCAACGCCCATGAAAACACAGGCACAGCCGTCATTATATCAGATTCATGCCGGGGACAAATGGACACCCCTATTAAAACTGCAAACATGATTATTACAACAATGTAAAGTATCGCAGGCTGCAAGCGCAGAATGTGCTAGGATGTTGTACTAGCAAAAGTACATAATGCACAAACAATGTAAAACTGGGTATACATAAAGGTTTAATAGCTGTCAACTCGTTATATTAACCATCCAAACAGCAACAGAACAACAAACAACCACGCTCCGTGTATGAAGTGGTAAGCATTCAGAAAAATATATGCATATTACCCATGACTGTTTTACATCAACATAAATAACAACATAATGACACAAGGTACCTTCAGAACTTGTAAGTCATCTTTATTAACCGAATCACTTTCCTTCTCGACGTCGGCCATGTTTACTAAACACCTCCAGATGTACGTAGCGTGCGTATTCCCCGCATAACAGCGTGAAGGGAGCGCGTAGCCTCGCAGAACCTCATTGGCCAGACCTCGCCGGTTCGCTCAACGACAACAACCAATAAAAGATAAGAATACAATGTGGCGCGTCGTCACCTGGGTAAAGTACCTTTGATTTAAGGAGGCATGCATAGATGCGACCGCCACCCTGTGGTGCGGAGGGAGTGGTGCATAACTGTTAGACACGCTGGGTACTTTAAGTGCCTAATTCAGTAGATCTTTCGCTAAACATGCTAGTAAAATTAACGAAAATAATACATAGGGTACAGAACAGAAATGTTATGTTGTGTATGTATTTAAAGACGTATAATAAACACGACCATTCACTCGTCTTCGTACTGCTTATCCAGTACATGGTCGCTATGTATATTTATGTATATACATGTAAATATACGTCATAAGCATTAGGTTTCATATAGATACGTGGGGGTAACGTTTTATTTATTTATTTAATTATTTGGTTTCTAGAGAATGGGTGCGTTCGACTTCCTGCAGCCGCTTACAACGCTGGCTTAAAGCGATGCATTCTAGTTTTTGCGCAATGCATGATGGTTATTTTTTTTTTGTCCGGCAGGGTGCCAACCCAGCACAGGGGGCACACACACCATTCACAAGCTGGCAACTCAATTAACTTAAGCATGTTTTTCAACTGTGCAGAAACTGGAGGATACTCCATGACAACAGGGAGAACATACCAATTACACACATGGAGCCAGGGTAACGACTTGAATCCAAGTCCCATAGGTGTGAGGTAGTGGTACTAACCACTGCAAATATATTGAATACCTTTGTAATAATCTCATCATAGTTGCCAAGTTTCATATTCGTAAGTGTAGATTTCTGAAAATTACTCTAAATTGTATTACTTTTAAAAAATAAGAAAAAATATTCTTGAAAGTACAGCCACAAATCAGAAAAAGTTGGGACAGTATGGGAAATGCAAATAAAGCAGTGTAACTACTTTCTTTTTTAAATTGACTTTGACTTGTATTACACTGAAAACAATACAACAGCACATCATTTAATGTGTTGCTCACGAATTTTATTGTTTTTTACAAAATAAACACACATCCCAATGTTGGTTCTTGCAACACATTTCAAAAAAAGTTGGTACAGTAAAGCATTTACCACTTTGTAATGTAGCCATTCCTTTTCACAACACTTAACAGACATTTAGGGACTGAAGACACCAAGTGATGAAATGTTTCAGGTGTAATTTTGTCCCATTCTTCCTGCAAACAAGTCTTAAGGTGGGCAACAGTACGGGGTCTTCATTGTCACATTTTGCGCTTCAAAATGTGCCACACATTCTCTATTGGAGACAGGTTGGGACTGCAGGCAGGCCAGTCAAGTACCTGTACCCTCTTCCTCCGCAGCCAGGACTTTGTAGTGTGCGCAGAATGTGGTTTTGCATTGTCTTGTTGAAATATGCATGGGCGTCCATGGAAAATATGTCTTCTTGAAGGCAGCATATTTTGCTCCAAAATCTCTATGTGCTTTTCAGCATTAATAGTTCCATCACAGAAGTGCAAGTTACTTTTGCCAAGGGCACTGGCACAACCCTATACCATGACAGACCCTGGCTTTTGGACCTGTTGCTGGTAACAGTCTGGATAATCCTTTTCCTCTTTGGTCCGGAGCACACGGCATCCATTTCCCCCAAAAATACCTGAAATACTGATTAATTTGACCACAGTACACATTTCCACTGTATGATGGTCCATCCTAGATGCCTCCGAGCCCAGAGAAGTTGACGGCACTTCTGGACACTGTTAGGGCTTCCTTTTGGCACAGTACAGTTTAACTGGTATTTGCAGATGTAACTACGTATTTTGGTACTTTGAGAAAGGTTTGCCAAAGTAGTCCTGAGCCCATGTGGTGATATCGCTTATAGATGAATGACGATTGTTGATGCAGTGCCGCCTGAGGGATTGGAGATCACGGTTATTCAGCTTAGGCTTGCGCCCTTGTCCTTTATGCACTGAAATTGCTCCAGAATCTTGAATCTTTTAATTATGTTATGCATTGTTGAAGGTGAAATATCCAAATCTCTTCCTATCTTTCTTTGAGAAACATTGTTTTAAACATCTCAATAATTTTCTCATGTATTTGTTGGCAAACTGGTGATCTTCGGCCCATCTTTGCTCCTAAAGGACTAGACCTTTCTTGGATGCTGCTTTTGTACCAAACCATAATTACAATGGTCTGCTGACATCACCTGTTTCAAATCACATCATTATTTAACCAATTTACCTCCTTTCTAGCCCTAAATTGGTCCTGTCCCAACTTTTTTTGAAATGTGTTGCAAGAACCAAAATTTTATTTTATTTATTGTTTATTTATTTATTTATTTAAAACAATAAAATTAATGAGGAACACATTAAATAATGAGCTGTTGTATTGTTTTCAATGTAATACAAGTCAAAGTAAATTTAGAAATCACCACATTCTTTTTTTATTTGCGTTTGCCATACTGTCCCAACTTTTTCCCAACGTTGTATTAAAGAAATTGAATGGTGACAGTGGCAAGAGATTGTGTGTGAAATAAAAATAGTTTTTTTTTCCAAACGAATAATCCTGTTGTCTTTCGATGTTTATACATATATATTTCTTTATTTATTATTGCCGCTTGGTTGCTGTAAAACTGTATTATGTGTATAATGTTAAATTGTTGTTTTAAAGACGTATTAATAAAAAATAACATTCATTCATTCACTTTTATTGACCTGGGCCCGGTTTCCCAAAACCTTCTTATCGCTAAGTAGTTCTTAAGTTGTACCTTAACCTCTCTCTTAACCTTA
>JAODKM010000016.1:13978599-13995359 GCA_026780845.1 Petrocephalus sullivani | reverse complement strand
ATGCCGATACCGATAGTTTGGAAAATGCCTAATATCGGCCGATAATATCGGCCTGCCGATAAATCGGTCGGGCTCTACTTTTAATCACAGGTGCGCATCCCTACGCACCTCTGCCCCGATTGGATGCTGTATAAGTGACGATTCAATCGAGTAGGTTAACTGATTTAAGGTTTTTTTTTTTTTTTTTTTTTTAGAATTAAGTTATTATAGTTGTTATATTATAGTTGTTATACTTCCAAACAGCACAGCATCCCATAAGCACTGTTCAGATAGCGCATCAATATTTATCTGGTCTGGTTTTCATCGTCTTCATCCTCCTTCTCAGACTGGAGAGGCTCCATGTCTTCTGCCTCAGTTTCTCCTTCCTCTTCATCTCTTTCCTGCTCATCCTCTCTTTCTCTCAAGTTACGATACTCCCAGTAAATTCCTGTCAGTGCCTGAGCTGCTTCCAGGGATACCTTCAGCTTCCCCACCACCTCCAGATCTTCACCAACATTGTAAACTGGGAGACAAACCAGAAAACAAGGGAGGGGTGAAACAAAAAAAATAACACAATTTTTTCCGGACTGTCTTCCTAATCAGTGAGACACAACTGAGAGGGCCCTTACTGTCAATTTTGCGCTCAATGACATCATTTCCTGTCCGCAGAAGCTCCTGCAGATCTAAGTAGGCATGGCCAATATCCACACACTCCTCTTCCTGCTGATCCATTGGCTCACTCACCACTGTGAACTTCAATCTGAATGGAATCAAGTTTCAGCCGGATGACAAAGTAGATATCTATTGAGTAACACACATGACATCCCCTCCCCCACCAAAAAAAAGAAAACTCCAACACAAACACAATATACCTTCCATGGTTGGGGTCAGTGCCCTCCAGCATAGTGTAGAGATACTGCCTGAGGGGTGCTGCCTCTGCTCTGTCCACGTAGATCACTGATGGAGAGACAGAGAAGGGGGTTTCAAAGGAGGGACCAAGACATGAGGTCAACATGTGGAGTAGGACCCGGCCCCTTGTAGGATGGGTCTCAAATTAAAAAATGGAAACGACAATGACTGTCCTTTTGTTGATTCAGGTGTGTTTCTATAGGCTTGCAGCAAGATTTTTATTCTCCAGCTTCTACAAGCAACTCAATGCATTCAGTAGGGTGTTTCAGAGTCATTAGGTTTTGTAAATGCATTATGGCAACAATACAACATGTGCTGACATTAAAAATAAAATATACTTTTGAATACTTAAGTATGTTTAAAAGCAAGTACTCTATTACTTTTTCTCAAGTGAAAATTTCACTGAACAAATTTCAGTTGTATTGGAGTAATATCTGACCAGGAATATCTATATTTTGACTCAAGTAATAGAGTAGTATACTTTGCCTACCTCAGGTCCCCTATGACCGGATTGAGAAACACTGATCTAAGACACCCAGGGCTTTGCCCAAAGATCTGACCTGTCCAAGGATTCGCAAACTGAAGGCATGGCTGATGGAACATCTGAGTTAAACAAATCATTCAGGGCTCATTCAGATTAATACACACACCTCTTGTGAAGTTGTAATGTATCTCTTCTCCACAAGTTGGTTTCCGAAGAGACATAGGTGTCTCTGTGGTTTCCATGGGAACCCCGAATAGGCGGTACTCGACATAAACTTGCTGCACTGACTGGTCAAGTGCAACACAGGAGGTGGGATGAAAAGAGAGAGAGAGGACCTCCACCTGCAGTTTGCTTCCCTGAGGAAGAGGGACAAAACAACAGTGTTAATCCTTACAAATTAAATAATGTACTGATTTGGCAGTGAGATCGAGAAAATATAACTAGGACTAATGTGTCCTGTACTTGTAAGAAGTATAATATTCAGGTCCTTCTTCTCTGTTGAGCACTGTCCCATCCCCTCACCTCCACAAGCGGCTGAGACGGCTTTGGCATTACGATGACATCGCTGCCAGAGGATGCTCTTGATTCACTGGATTCCTTGGCAGTACTGTCCCTATGAACTATTTATGGGATAACTTTATATATCAGCATAAAAAGAAGCCTGAGATTATTTGAAGTAAATCTGATTTGCAACGGAAAAATGCTGGTAACACTTTACTTTGCAGTCATTATACTGCATTACACATCCCTTCATAAAGCATTATAATGCATTCATAAAGTACTATAAACCAAGGTATCGCTATTTATAAAACAGCATAACACATCATAGTCATGTGTATTATGCATCATGAATGCTCTTTGAAGGTCTCATCTATAATGCACTATAAACACCTTCATAATGCAACACAAATTCTTATTTGTTATTATTTATTTATTATTATTTCTTAGCATCCTTAATTCTTATACTGCCCATTATAATGCATTTTGAAGGTATATATAGTGCATCATACATGAGACCTTCATAGAGCATTCATAATGCAAGAGCTATAGCATGACTATAATGTGTTATGCCTTTTAATAAATATTTATAGCTGTGTTTATAATATTTTATGGATGTCACACGGAATTATAAGAACAGTTATTAAGCTTTTTGTATCTGGGCTTCTTAGAACGTGTTACCAAAAAGGTTTTGAAGATTTTAATAAAAGTATAAGTACACAGTAGTCACCTTTTTCATTTCTCCTGTGCTCCTCTTCTTCATCCTCTCCTCCCATAAGAACATTTGTCT
Organism: Petrocephalus sullivani; assembly: GCA_026780845.1. Classification (NCBI taxonomy): domain Eukaryota; kingdom Metazoa; phylum Chordata; class Actinopteri; order Osteoglossiformes; family Mormyridae; genus Petrocephalus; species Petrocephalus sullivani. The sequence goes on along the minus strand of JAODKM010000016.1, from coordinate 13,992,699 downwards.
CTGCTTCATCCTCTAAGGACTGACCTTCCTGTTCAGACGATTGTATATTGGGCTTGTCAAGTTCCTGGTACTACATTCAGGTCCTCCAACTCTCTAGTCCTGTTGTGATTATTCCTTATTCAGTTCTATTCTCTGCACATCCCCATTGCTCCAAAGCTTGCCTTCTTAATCCTAGTTCACTCCTCTTATTTCTGTTTGTCTTGACTTTTCAGAGCACTAGATTTTCCTGTTACTCCTGTCATTTCCATCTCTCTGCTCCCCAACCTTATCCCTCTCATTTCAGGCTGCCTGTGTCTCTCTTTGGGTTGTGCTGTAATGAAAAGTGGCCCAGGTCAGTTCATGGCCATATACATTTAAACAAGCCTTGATCACCTCAGGTTGGGATTCGATAATTGGGCTGTTTGCAGGACGTAGAGAAGTAGGCTGAAGTTTTCCCCGCGCCAGGCCAGGTGACCTCAGGCGTGAGGTTCGCTTTCTGGCAGGTGGCTGCAGGGGTGTGAGTTGATCTCCCTCTGCCACGAGGTGGGGGATGGCAAGGTCCGCTGACCAATGAAAGGGGCCTCCCTCTGGCTCAGGTGCATTAATAGGAATGCTTCGAGTAGGCCGTCTCAAGACAGCCGATAGAGGCCGGGACTAGGGAATGAGAGGAAGGTGTTATGTAAACAACACCAATATTGCATATGTCCATGCACAATATTTTATTTCCCCTGAATGTGTGTCTGAGAGGGAATGTAAATGCAGCTATATATGTGAGAGCTAACTTGAATAAATGTGTCTGGATTTATGTCTGTAATACAAAGAGGAGTATTTGTGTCACTGACCTGTGTATGGGAGTCTCTGTGAACCACTTCGCGTTTGGGGAGGCCTGCCTTAGACTGACAAACAGGAAGAATAAGAGAAGCACTTGGCGGGGGGGGGGGGGGGGGGCTATCTCAGGAAGCTTTGGCACAGGACGGGGAAACACCCTAGATGGGGCCCCAGGCCATACCAGGGCACATGCGCTAAGGGCATTTTAGATTCATACATTCAGATACAGAAGTGAGAAGCCAGAGGACAGTGACACCATACTGGGAGAAGTCTAGGTCCTGGTGATGTATAAGCCATTTCCAGAAGCTTTTTAGGTCATGTGTGATTTGGTCAGGGAACCATATACATTTCAGCACCAGTGGCCTGAACAATTCTGCAAAGACTGCAGAAGACCTTCTAATGATTTTCACCACAAAAAAAGCATGGAACAGGCACTTCCCTTGAAACACCCCCAGATCCATTGTCTGCCCACAGGGAAAACAATGCCCTAGATATATGAAAATGCAGTGCCTGCTTCACACCAACAAATAACTCTGAGTGTCCTTGAGGTTCTACACTCCCATAGGTCCAGCTTGCCTTATCTGTGTTCACCTTGGACAGAAACTGTCAGCACACTGTATAACACAGCCAAATTTAATATGCACACTTATCTTGCTTATGTACAATCACTTAAACTGAAGGCTAACAAATACATGCAGTGCCTTACCCGAGGCTTGGCGATGGGTCTGTGTGGTTGTCTGTTTCTTTCTGGTTCCTCTCTGTCTATTGCTTTAGTTCTTTGGGATACCTCCGGTGGCTGAAAGGGGTACTTCCATCGGAGGGACACTCTGACCATGCCCCTTGGTCTGCCTCCGGTATCTCTAAGCACAAAGTCACCTAATGGGAATAAAAACCAGCAATGTCACCTAACAAGTAATAACTAAAAAGAGGAAAAACTGGGACACACCAGCCATATCCCTGGTGGAGCTAGTCTGGATGAGAGTACATACCTCTGACTTGCCTGCCCACTGACAGTGGCCGCAGTGGTATGGGTGTCTTGGCTAGATAGGATGGTGGAAGCCGGTCATCGCGGTCATCAAACACATAAACCCACAGACTGTTACTGTGCAGGTAGGCCAGCACGTCTTGGGTCGTCGCCAGCGGGTAAGACGCTGAGTCATTGAACGTGGGGTTCGTGCAGCACAGGATAGTGGGAGAGACGTGCGGTGGCAGATCGTAGAGACGGTAGAGCAGGTAGGCATCTGGAAGTAGTCCAGGCCAATGTGCACTGAGGTCAACACATCGCTCCAGCACCACTTCTAGCTCGTTAGGAATTCCTCCGCCAAAGTCAAACATCTCCTGCAGCAGAGAGCAAAGTTAAGTAACAGTCAATAAACCAGTACAAAGACAGTAAGCTAGAAACTGAAGTACGGTGTGAGTTACCACTATAAAGCAGGTGTAACGAAATTGTTGTCATGGCTTGCATTCATTACAGAATATTGAACAAAATGAATGCTATTACTCCTGTGACGTGGCCTTGCCAGCCCGAAGTGCCCTGGGAGGGAGCACTCCTCACTGTCTGTCTGTCTCCCAGGCTGCAAGTCAGCCGCACAGGCGGGTAGACGCGGACCCAGAACTCCAGAACCCCGATGGTCTCCCCCTGCACGTCTGTAAGGGGTTAAGCACATGACTGCACCTTCAACATGCAGCGCATTGATCCTGTGACAAGCTGCATTAACGTAACCTAAACTAAAAGCATTGCATCCAAAAGTTTCAAACTGAACTTGGAGTGTTTCGTCGTGACCTGTGACATTGGCTTTCCCATTCACTCGCTCGCCTCTCTTCTCCATGGCTCCAGACAGTGGGATCCAAGCTTCACCGCAAGTTATGTATCGAATCCCGCCAAGTGCCTGGTGAAGCTCGACCCTGATTCCTCTGCCTGTCTTTCCCAGCCTTTCATAGTCCAGTGGGGACAGCGGGTAGCGAGAGGTGAAGCCATAATTGGGTTGCACTCCTGACACCAGAGGGGTGGAGTGCATTTCGAAGTCCAAAAGGGCATAGGTACAAAAGGTCATGACCTTCTGACCAGAGGCTTCATGCTCATTCTGCTCAGAACTTTGTGTCATGGCCCGGAGTCCCGCAGATGTGAAACTGGCTCCGCTCAGGTGAACCTCTAGCAGGGACTCTCCAGGCTGCAGCTGCCCAAAGATCAGGTCATCTTCTCCTTCCTCCTGGGCAACCCCAGCCCAATTGTACTGAAGTGGAATGGTCCGTTTATAGCTCCGGGGGCTGTAGGCCAAGTCCTTGAGCTGAGCTGGAAGCAGGACATGAGCAGATATAACAGCTGTTAAGCTTCATAAACAGCAGAAGATTCATTCACCTCAGGTCCAGCTGTGGTTCTCAGTCTCCTAGAGACTTTGCAGAATCCACACCTTGGGATATCCATGTAAGATTTTTTCACTTGACCTGTGCAGCAGTCTCATAAAGTTTCTATTTTAATCTCACGCTGGAGATCAGTAATTAAGAGGACGTGAACGTCACCCTGTAAGATGGTGATTCTTTGGGCTCTTCTTTCCAGCTGTCTGTCTTTCGCCACTATCCTCTCCTGACCTTCTTCCCGCTCTCGATCTGCTCTCTCCTTCACCATGTTCATCTCAGCCTGACAGTGAAGAAAAACGAGTCAACTCTAAAATATAGATATAAGACTGAAGGTATCTAACATGACCATATCTGTACACAGAGATGTGTGTATGTGTGTGTGTGTATATATATATATATATAATGTCATAAAAAATTGTCATTTTGATGTTGTGGGGACCACCTGTTTGGTGACTGTGAATGCATTGAAAAAACTAAAAATATTTTGTTTGGTTACTTAGAGTCAAGGTTAGGGTGGGTAGGTATTAAGGGTGTCATTGTTGGGATTAGGCTATTCCCATAGAAATGAATAGAGAGGCCCTACAGAGACACGTGCGTGTGTGTGTGTGTGTGTGTGTGTGTGTGTGAGGGGCATGGCTTCAGGTGAGCAAATAGCTCTCACTGTAAATTAGGTTGGAGACCCCTGTTGTTGCACTTTCACGTAACTGTTGGACTGCCCACTAGGGGACCCCCCAAGACCTCTAACGCAATCTGAGCACCAGTGCCCACCCAACACACTGAAATGCCCACCCAGAATGGCATCCTGGTAAAGCCACTGGTGTGTATACATTTGCATGTGTTTTGGTTTTTCGTGTGTTTGTCTTGCACCTGGACGTCTTTGTTGATGCGGCTCTGCAGAAGCAGCATTTCTCGGGTCTTCTGCAGCTCTAACACAGTCTCTGCGTGTGCAGCCCGCAGCTCTGCCAGCTCTCCAAACCTCTCCTCCCCCTTTCCATCACCCCCCAGAAAGCGCAGTCTTTCCTCCGCTTCATACATGAGCCTGAATTTCTTGAACAGTGAAAGAAAAGCCTGTAACATCTTTTGCCGAAAATCTCCTGTGTCTACTTAGGTAACTGAGTTTCTACGGAGCTCCATTTATGACATAATGATACAAAAAATATATATCACGGGAATGTTTTAATACATCATAGGACCAAGTTAATAAAATGTGGTAATGACTGAACTAAAACAAGGGAACAAATTAGTAAAACATGCTCACAGAATATATAAATTTAATGTCAAGCTTGCTATATAGTAAAATGTGCCAACACTTTAATATATCGCGGGTACAAATGAATAAAATTTATGATAAAATTGGCCATCATTTAATTAAAAAAACAGAATTAATTAGTAAAACGTGTCTACAATTTAATACATCGTGAGGTCAAACTAGTAAAATATGGCAACAATATATGATTTTATTTCTATGCCTTAAGTGGGGCTCCGCATATTTCAACTGAAAGTTTAAAAATCGTATCTTGATCTGCTTACCTTGATTTGCAAAAGGGTTTCACTCAGGTCCTCGACACTCATATCAAATGCCTGAAGTAGGGAAGACAGATAAAACATTTGAGGACTATTGTCACTGTATAGCAATGATTAAATGTAGGGTATCAAATACTGTCTGAACTATGTCTTGACTTGGTACCTTAGCCACTGAATCCAGTTTCTCTTGCAGTGATGTCACTTCCTCTTTATAGTGCAGGACTTTCTTCTCCAGAGAAGCATACCTTTTTTGTTGTGTCTCTAAGGTGTCTTTTGGAAAGATTAAAATAAAGTAGTAAAATAAAGAGAAAGTAAAATGATGAAGAGCAAGATATGGAGATATGTGCTGCACCTGCTAAACTGAACTAAACATACCAACATACCTAATAAACAGAGATTCTTCTAATACATCAACAAGTTTGATGAAACAAACTCAAAAGTTTCTCCAGTTAAAGCATGCAGAGATACTGAAGCATGCACAAAAATACATTCCAAGTAATGTAATGCCAAGAAACTATGCTTACATATACATATGTAAGTGATTGTTAGATAGGTAGATGATTAGATAGATAGATTAACCTATTATAACAAAATAAATTACATAACATGCAATACTGCAATAGGATAATGCAACAGACAAGGTATAAAGATGCAATTTAGGATATCCACGAATCCACAAATGAAATACTGCCAATACACCAGGTGCAAAGATGCAATTAAGACACGCATGTATCTGAGTCACAATGGTAAGTCAATAGACTAGTCCAGTTTAGTTTAGTCACTGCAGAACTGACATGGCAGTTCAGTTATGGAGTCTAATGGCATTAGGCAGGAATTATTTCCTGTATCTTCCCTTAACGGCGTGGGGAAAGATAGGATTCCTCTGCTAGGTGCATAGAAAAGCACAGGAAGCTACACATCGTGAGGGCCCACACATTGTGTGGCCCAGTGACCTGAGGTGTCTCACTAACTTCTCTCTTCCGGCTGCAGTTCTTCTCTGCTGTTGGTCTCCCGCTGCATTCTCTTCTGCTCCTCCTCTAGCCTCTCTTTCTCCCGTCGCTCAACCCTGAGATCCTCCTGCAGTCTGTGAATCTCCTCCCTCCATGTCTGCCCCTGCACCATCCAGCCCTCGTGCGTTTTCTGATGGTCCCGGGGGCTGATGGTGCTGAGAAAGGAGGAATGCTAACTGGAGCAACTTGGAGGGGTATATATGCCTGCATATTTTGGCCCGAAATGCTATATTCATGAGAAAATTCATCATGGTGTTTCTTCAGCTTTTACGTACAATAAGGTATCAGATCATTACTTCAGACTTTTTCACCACCGGCTCTTACAAAAAGGAAAAAACCTAACCTTTCCAGAAGTTTGTCATAACTGTCCTTCAGCAGATTCCGCTCCCTTTCCAGGTCAGCCACTCGTTCTTGGAACTGAGAGAGAGAGAGTTGGACTTGGCTTTTGGCAGCAGACATAGCATCTAAATTTAATTCCCCTATACCCAATACATATGAATCCCCCTTCAACTATAATAAGTGCACAGTGAGCTCAAGAATTTTTGGCAACCTTCTTGAAAATGCACAAAACATTGAATTCAAATAAACAATATACACAATGTGTGTGCCAGATCGATGGGCATTTGGGGAAACTGTATGCTTTTTAAGAAATTTTAATACAATTTGACAAACAGAAAACATTTTGCAGTGGAATACATAAGGTTTAAAACTGGCACCACTGCATTCTCAGACTAGGAACCACTTGTTAGGATTCTTTGTTTTGTCCAGAAACATCTTCTTATGGGATAGTTTAGGACAATATTTGGGGGATTTGTGATTCCTCACCAATATTTAATTTCTTAAAAGTTAGCATCAACATACAGTGTAGTTTAACCTGAGGAAAAACACTTACGTAATTAGGATCTACTGTATTTTAAAAACTGCAGTACCTCCTCCAAAGCTTGCACAGATACTGTGGCAGTAGTGAGTTGCCCTTCCATAGTTAACATCTTCTGCCGTTCTTGTCTCAGCTCTTCTGTTAGTTCCCCCACCTTCTCCAGAAGAGCCTCTTGACTCATCTTAAGTGACTTCTGACTCTTTTGTAAAGATTTTTAATACATAAACAAAAATGGAATATAATGTACAAAAAGCTGTGGTCAAACAGGCCTTTTTAGTGTGATCAGCTGAAATGCACTCAAGGAAACAAGTATTATATAGTCAGAATATATAACGCTAAATAACAAAGTGTCTCACAAGTCATAACTGCCATAACTGTCATACCTGGATAAAGTGGGAGAAAGACCCCAGTGTGTGCAGAGGGCATTTTTGGTGTCTCTTACCTCTTCTAACCTGGCTTCGTATGACTGCAGGGAAAGTAAAAGCAGAGTGTGAGGGATTTCAAAGCAAATCAAACCTGTTAGTTAATTCAACAGTCATAGCTGACACACAGGTACCCCACAGACTGCAATAACGTTAGAGTACAGAGACCCTGTATGAGACATATTAAAACTGCCTCCAAAGGAAGCACTGGTATCAGACTGAGCCTGATGTTCACTCCCTGGACAGGCCTTACCTCCTGCAGGACATTAAACTTCTCCTGAAAAACTAGCAAAGCCGCTCCCTTATCTGCCAGCTGTTTCTGTAGCCGAATCACATCCAGGTTCTCCTGTATGGCCACCCTGCCAGAGAAGGAAGATGTGTGTATGTAACACAGATGCAGGTGCACTGGTGACCAGCTGGAACACCCTGGCCTGCATTCTGCATGAATATGTGCAGGCAGAGCTGTAGCCAGGCAGGGCGGGGTTGTAACTTATGCACACTTTGGTACCCATCTATGGTTAATTCAGGATTCTGTAACTTTTTCCTGAGGAGGCACAAATAATGTAGTAGTATACTCTTACTTAATGTATTAATTAACGAGAAACAAAGTTTTACTTACGTACTGATCGGAAGTACATCATTTTGTCATCACACAGTCATAACAGTTCATGTATTTCATGCAGTTACTATATTTGTTCATAATTTGTACTTCAGTAGTAACTGAGATACTAAGATACTTATGCACAGCTAACCGAAAGTTATCTTCAATAACTGCTAATCTGCTAACTCCCAAGTTTAATGGGATAACATTAAATGGATAAACCACTAAAAAATTAATTGGAAGCTAACAACAACTGCTAACTGCTAACTTTCATTATATTAATTAGGCTTCGTTTGGTTTTTGGCTCTGAAACCTTTAAAAACATAGAGAAGCCCATGCTAATATTTTGCCCTTAGTGAAGCCACATGGAACTAGGAAGGAGGGTCTCAGCCCTTTTATCGACTATAGCTCTGTCAATCAGAACTCGGAAAATACAACAAATGTATGTATGATTTTAGAGTTTACAAACATTTTAGACTGTGAAACTTTATTCACTTTACCTGCAAAAGAATGTTTGCGGATTTACAGTTAGCAGAACTAAATTTAGCTGAAGCAAATTGACCCACTAATGGATTTTGAAGTTAGTAGAAACGCTAATCCACTATGGAAAAAGTTAGCTTCTCTAATTAATAGTTAGCAGATTAGCAGAAACCCTGCCCACCAATGATAATTTGATGACAAAAGTAATTTCTAAATCATTATAGTATTCTTTATAAATGATGTCATTTGAAAACAGAATACAAAGCCATGTTTAGTGTTTGGAGTCATTTCCAAGAAGGCATACTGTAACATGTATCTAAAGTTTAAGATTGACTATGAAGATGCTTCATAATGAGGAGATGGTAGTACCAGGTGAATCAGCTGGATGGTACAAATAAAGTAATAGGAAAAAGAGATTAAAGACCTGGGGATTTTTACAGTGAACCATGGCGATGGCTGGTATGGAACTGACCGTTACTCTCCTGCTAATACACACCTTCTGAACACTGGAGTGGCAAAGGACAAGTCAGCATGCAGACACATGTAGAGATGCAGGTATCGGCATACCTGCTGTCATCAGCCTGCTGTCTCCTCAGCTCCCTCCAGGCCTCTGTAAGCTCACTCTCCTTTTCCCTCAGGGAGTCCCTCAGCGACTGGACAGCCAGCTCTGGTTCCTCCATCCCTGACTGCTGCAGGCTGGAGGCACTGTAGGGGCGTGTGCCGAGACTGTCACCCGTGGAGTTAAATTAGGAGGTGGGGCTTGGCTAGTTTATCCCATCCAGGGTGTACCCCAGTTTTGTGCCCTGTACTACCGGGTCAAACTGCAGGCTGCTTGCAACTCTGACCAAGATAAATGGTTGGAAGACCTATGGATGAATGAATGAATCGACTGTTTAGCTAAATTGCCTATTTATGTCTACAGCAGGATTTCAGCAAATGCTAGACGAGAGCGTCCCCCATGAATCGCCACCTGGGGGCGGGCCTCGAGCACCTGGTGTCCACGCCTCTGGGGGGCGGGCCCACGGACGGATGAATGAATGAATGAATGAATGGATGGACTAGGCCAAAGGTACCCAAGAGGTGACCTATGGGCACAATAGTCACCCACTGCTCAGCTAACTTTATCTGCATTTGAAACAACCTGAACCGTAATGACAGAATAATACCAGGGGCAGTGGCCTGTAGGCTTTATGTTGTTAATAACATTTGGGCCCTAGGGGAACGATAATTGGGGAATTCTGCTAAACTCTCAGTACAAATTCTTCGCACAAATGTTAACCCCTTTAATATATGCTCACAGCTGGGCCTCATAGAGCCCACAGGCAAACACACTCACGGCCTCCCTCTCTCTCCATGACTGTCTGCCTGGGAGATCAGACCACAGCGGGGAGGTGCGGTCTGGGCAGCCCGCCGACCCCCCCTGCCTCTGTCCAGGACTCGACCTAACAGGACAAAAGACGACGTGCTATCTTGATGGGCTGTCATATTGAAACAAAAATGTGTACATGCACACTATAGTAGGGGAACTTCAACGACAACCGTCAGCACAGAAGGTTGACAGTTACCACTTCTCCCTCTAAAGTCCATACTTTCCTGTCGTTTCACCGACCTCTCACTCGGGAATGGCTCCTGGTCCCCATCTCCAGGAAGTGCTGCTTGGCCACGTTCAGCTTGCTCTGCAGAGCCTCCTTCTGGGTCTCCAGCGTGGCCACGCGGGCCTCTAGCTCCTGCACCGTCTCATCCAATTCCTTCTCCCACGCACTGGCTGTCCCAGGATGCCTCTGCTGCAGCTGCATTAGCTTTGTGGACAGCCTAGGGAGCCACACATGGTGTTTAGGCTGGAAACATCAGTTGAACAGTGTTCCCCAGGCATCACGTAAAAAATACAGCGATTTACGCCCAGTGCCGTCCGTTTACGCTTCCTGAGAATGCGTGCCGGGGTGCCACCTCTCCCTCTCTCTGCACCAGCACCTGCGCATTTTGCGCTCCTGCGTGCGGCAGTGCTCCTTCAGGACGGAGTTCTCCTCCCGCAGGCGAGAGCACTGCTCCTCCAGCTGCTCTCTGGACATGCGGTACATGGGCCATCGGTCTGGTAGAATTTTACAGCCAGCATTAATACTGCTTTATTTAAATGGTGGAGTCTCACCGGAATAAACTCCGCTGGGTCGTAATCATACCTTTTATCTTCAGCACCTGCGGCTTCCTCGTTGACTTCATGTTCCTGGGGGAATCTGGCAGAAAGTGTGGGGTGACTTACAGACACAAACACACACAGGTACTGAAAAGCACATACAGGCAGATACACAGAATGCGCCTCACCATACACTGAAGGCATGAGACCGCCTCTTGGACCCATATCTCTTACTGGAAGGTCCCCTGCAGTCTCATCCACAGCCAGTGGCATTGTGGCACGGCTTGTGGGGCAGCCAATCAGCAGTTCTTTAGAAGGTGGTCTTGGTGATCATCCACAATCAGTTACATTTGTATATTCACACACACTGGCCCACTAATCTGTTGAAGCCCTGAAAACAATTAATATGTCCATTTTAATCTGATTTTAAAATGATTTCAGGGAATAATTACATTGCTATAAATGCATCAATAATGAACAAAATACCATACAGGGGTATTTCACACGACAGCTGAGCCATATTATGAATCACCAACACTGAGAGTAAAATTAAGTATGTGTTTAACTAGGTTTAGGATTTGTATAAAGATAAAATTCAAACTCAAGTTCACCAACCTGTTCTTCTGCTGAATGTTACTCCTTCGATGATAAACTTGTTAGACTGGAAATGTGAAATGAAATGGCTGTAACCTTGAGTGGATGTGAATGCCCCTGCGGCAGAGACTGAGAAGCCCCAGACTAATCCCCCATCTGTCGTGGGTCAGCAGACAGCCACACATCCCCTGTCAATCCAGCCACGTCGGCAAATCACATCACAGCGACAGGATGAGTACCTGATGAAAATAATGTTTTTTTTTTTGTTAAACATTTATTCCAAATGAGAACATATACAAAAGTTTGCATAAATACAAACGTAAATGTGCAATTTAAACATTATGACAACACAATTAATTCAAAAATTAATTAATGAAGAAATGGAATTTTTACTTTAGAAATGGAATTCACCAACAATGTTTCTACATTTTAATAAATGTATATAAATTGGAGCATTTACACTACATTTATTTGAACATGCTGAAAACATACATGTACTAGTGGGCCAATACACGCTTTATAGTCACTCTTCACCAATGCAGGTTAAATGAAGATCTCAGTGTCTGCCGCTCATGTCTGCCACATGGTCCCTGGTATCCAAGGGCGGGTTCAGCAGGGAAGACGCTGCAGCAGCTGGCTTAGTTGCAGCAATATATCATCAAATTACCTGTTTTATGTTGAAGCTGCCCTGCTCCAGAACGAAGGTTATCCAGGGTGGACCAGGTGATCTTGAAAGTAAGGGCTCACTCCCCCATCACTCGTGTCTGGTCTGACAAAATTCCATCTGGCCCATCTGGGTCAGCTCCTTCCTGACCGCGGCGTCTGCAGACCCCCCTCGGGCCGGTCCTGGCAGCATGTACCAGCCCTCTTCCAGTCTCGCTGGAGCACCAGAGCTAATCTGATTGGCCTGCTACTAAACTGTGGCCACCTGTGTCTCTAATCAGATTATGGTGGATGAGGACTGGAAAGGCCGGGCGTGGTTTAGGGGTGAGAGTCAGACCGGGTGTGTAATGAGAGCTTCGCCGCAGAGAAAATACCATCCATCCATCCATCCATCTCCCAAACGGTATGAGGAAGTCTGGAGCCAAGCCCAGGTAGCAGAGGAAACAGGCACTCCATCTCAGACACATATACCCCAATTCATAGATGCCACTTCACCTAACTGCAGGTCTTTGGACAGTGGTAAGAGAATAGTGATACTTTACTAACACCCATGGGGAAATTCTCTCTTTCTACTTTGCCTCATATTGCTCTCCATGCAGGTGAGAAGCTTGGGGGTCACAGCAAAGGGGCAGCCAGCATGCAGCAGCCAGGGAGCTGGGGGTTCAGGGCCCACAGACGTGACACCAATCTGATCACAGGCACAGCCTGGCTTAGCCTGCCAAGCCAAGAAATGCTTTACACCTTGGCTGTGGACAGGTAAGGGACATTGTTCTACAAACCCAAGCAAAGGTGAAATACATAATTTTTCCATAGGGATCTGCTGATAAAACAGAAAACACAACCTTTCGTTTCGCATTTGTGGATTTTAATTCTCCAACACATACTTCTTTTTACACTTTCCTTAACTCCCTAAATAACTACTTAATTCTCACATTTTCATATTTAGTCTGCAGTTACATACGGAAGCCGTCTCCTCTAACCCCGACAGAAGAAATGACGAGTGCAGCTTTGTTGTCACCTTTATCGTTCAAATCGGGGTTAAACAATGGCACAATCTTCTCGGTGAAGATGCAGCCATGGAAAGTGTATATGTGGGACTTGGCCTCTACATTGTAAAATGAGACCTGGCCGGCCTCGTAATCCACATATACCCCCACCTTCTGGGGCTTCCTCTCCAGGGTGAGCATGACAGCCTGGCCAGCACAAGCCCTGTATTCGTTCATCCTTCTCAAGCATACAGTCCAGTAGCCATCTTGGGGGGTCAGCCTGACCGCACCCTTCCTCTTCACCGATGCACTGGCCACTCCTAAGTCCCACGCTGCTTTCTGCCCTACCTCCACCTCCCAGTAATGTCGCCCAGAGGAGAAGCTCTCCTTCCCCAGAACTAGGGGCGCGGTGTCAAACCTCTCTGGGTTGTCAGGGAGATGATGCTGCCTGTTGCCATCCCATACTTGCTTTCCATCTGCAGACAGGACAAGCCAGGGGTTTGCTGTCCCAGGGTCCAGAGTCACATTCACTGTCAGGTACAGATAAAGGCTGTCAGGTTCAAGAATTTCCCTTCTGGGATCAATAAATCTGACTAATCTAATCTAAGGTGTAAATGGGGATCTTTACATCCACACTGTATCTTATGGCTTGAAGAAAGTGGTATCATATACTTGTATACCTGCATACTGGGAGATCCTCGTCAGCTCTGTGAAAAGTATACATTATACATGTAATGTGTGTATTGTTTAATTCAACAAAGATGAATTCAGTAAGGAGTGAAAAAGCAATGGTGACCTTTTTCGCAAAGTTTGATCTCTTTCATTTTGAGGAGACTCTCCAGTGTAGACACGGCAGTTCTTACGGTCCCCACAAAAAGCTCAGAGTGAACAGTGATATCAGACCAGCTCCTGGTATGCAGGGTGCTGCAGAGGGATGGGAAACCCTAAACCAACAGGTGGGAAAATCTATGAACATGGAGAAGTGTTTAAGTTCATCTTGAGATACAGCCATATGGACTGTTGGTCACAGACCTGTAGGAAGCAGATGTGGTCCTCAGTCTGAGAGAGCTCTTCCAGCTCAGTGAGTCTCCTGTGTAGCTCAGTGATTTCCTTCTCCAGCTCTTCAATGAGCCCTTCAGCTTTCTGTTCTGCTGCCTTCTGCTTCTCCTCCATCATCTGCAGGAGTTCTGCTTGCCTTTTTTCAATGGAGCTTATCAGATCGGTGAAGAGCTGCACACATTCCTCAATCTCCCTCTCTGTGTTGGTCTGGTGGGGAATAGATGAAAAACTATACAACGAGAAATGCTCATAAACTTCTAGATGTTTAATTTGTCACATGGTGCGAACAGTACTAAACTCAAATGAGAAGATGTAAGCTGGAACTGACTTTGCAGAGCTTCACAGATTGCTTGAGATCCTCCACCTTCTTCAATCTGACTTGGATCATCCACTGGATCTCTGTTCCTGTCACCCCTACCTGATTCTGCAACAATAAGTGAAAAATAAATCCCATATAAACATAACAGTGTAACATTTCTAAAAATTGAACATGTCCAGAAAAAAGTTATTATTTTACTCACCTTCTTCACAGCCCACTCTCTCTCCACAGGGACAGTGTTGTGTTTCTCATGCTCTGTCTCAGTGCAC
>JAODKM010000016.1:13949164-13960298 GCA_026780845.1 Petrocephalus sullivani | reverse complement strand
TCCAGACTTTGGACTGGAGCTATATGTGTGTGTATATATATATATATATATATATATATAGATAGATAGATAGATAGATAGATAGATAGATACACACATATACATATGGTCTCTGTGACGAAAAGGAATCACATGGAAAATTTACATATGGCAGAGACTGAGCTATAGATGAAACAAATGGTCCCACAGCTATAAAGGATGTATGTTCTGGCACGAATAAGCAAGATGCAACGAAGCCAGAGAGAGGCTATGTCACCTCACAATTAATTTTTCAGTTTCTATATTCAATTTTTTTAACGCAACACATACAAAATTTAACAGTCTTAAATGATATTGGTGTCATGACACCCTGCTAAATAATATGAATTTAATTTGCAAATTATTTTAAGGATGCATAGGCTAGGTAATATTTTGCCGAATGCTAGCTAGCTTGGACTGCTGCCCTTATAGCCATGTGGATCCCACTAGGGATGCTCCTGTGTTCACTAGCGAAACTATTAAAGGTTAAAGTCATGGTTGAACATATGCTCATGGGTCTATTTAGAAACACTGGCTGTTTAAGCATGTCTGCCTGTGTCTCCCTTCTACCGTACATTTTACAGAAAAGGATTGCAGGCGGTGTCAATGTTTTTAATATACCCATCCAGGATTCCCCTTACCTTGTTCCCTGTGATTCCTGGGTTAGGTACGTATTCTTATCTGCATTATACATGTGACTGTTAAGGATTTAGTTGTGTTTAGTTAGAAAATTCAAAGGAAATCACAAAGGCATGCAACACCAGTCCCATGGCCCACCTGTCATCATAGGAGTTGATTCTCAAACCCTGAACTTCCCTAGATGGAGTGAAGGACAATAAGCCAAGGTCCTGGAGCTCTATCAGGTATTGTTTCTCTAGAGGGAAGGAGAAGGCCAGTAGATTAAAAGAAGAAAAAACTCCTTTTTTCTTATGTGTCTTATGATTGTATGAGACGGTAAAGCTTAAACTTAAAAAAATTTAACCCAAATTTTATCAACAATTGAATCATATTGCTCCATAAATGTTTTTCTTAATCTACTGGATTTTATCAGCCTTATATTCTCTGTCATGTTAACATGCTAGGATTTTTTTCCACTTGCATATGGATAGCAAGTAACATACAGATAATTCTTATCTGTTGACCCTGATAAATCTATACAGAGTACAACAGAAGTTTTTTTATGAGAAATATCACCTTTGACCTTTGGGTCCTTCTTCAGTCTCCACTGGGGGACAAACACGGTGACCTTGCGGTGACCCCGGTTCCAAAAGTACTGAACAGCCAGAGCGATCCCACGGCAGGAGAAGAACAGGCCCAGACCATGGCTGGTGGACAGAAGGGGTATATGATTTATGAAGGGTGTCTTATTTTTTTCCTGGAATAAATTTACTTCAGTTAAAGTTTGGACTTTTTTCAGTGTGGGATTAAACCAACTGACCACAAACACATTTTCTCATAACTTTTTATACTCCAATAAATTTATGCCAATAAATCTGGATTTTGAATGTCATGATTATTGGTGCCAAATGTGATAGTTAACAGCATTTCAGAAACAACCACTCTCATGATATTTTCACATAGTCTGGTGTCCAGAGTTTATAAAGGATGGTGTGACAAACAAAAAAAAAAGATCACACACTGTGCATGTTTGTGTTGGTGACACAACAGACTGATTGAGACAACCACCTCCTGAAAATCAAACAAAAACACACCTTCATACATCATCAAAAGAATTCTAGATTCCAGGGTCATACCAAAGAAATATATGTATTGAATATAAGTACAGAACATGCAAACCTGCTGTAAAGGTGACATAAAGCTTAAATTGCTGTCACCAAGGTGTCTCAATTCTTGCTGTTCTCTGGTGATCACTTTACATTTTGAGGGCTAATGTGATTTGGTGAGAGAAATTTCCTCAGCACTCTTCATCAGATTTTTCTTTCACTGTTATTTATATATATATATGTTCCCTCCTTTCCCCCTGCCCCCCTTACTCACCTCATGGCGATGTTGCTCCCATCGATGATGACCTGTCGTAGATTGGGGTCACCTGGGTCATCAGTTAGCTTAAGGTCGAAGGGCTCTTGCAATCCATCATGGAACCGCTGCTCGCCTGTGACCATGGTCTCAGCTCCAATATCGCGTGACTTGCTTTGTTCCCTGGATGTTGCTCTATCATGGGGGTGTTTCTTGAAGGTGGGTATCTTCAAAGGGTAAGTAGGCTCAGGGGGACCCTGGATGTGGGTGTAGGTATTGGGAAGGAAAGTGCCTGGCTCATTAGCTACTATTGGCTCCCCAGACACAGTGTCTAGCTCAGGAAGGCACTCCCACATCTCCTGATTTGGGTTTCGCTCATTCCTTCCTTGGTATTGCCTTTTCTCCTTGAACATCACAGCCTTGTCATCTGCATTTCTCTGTGGCTCTGTGCAGCCCCTCTCTTTCTCGTCCCCCGTCCTTCTCCCCTTCTCCCCACCTTTGGCCCGCTGGGCATCTTTATGCAACTCCTCCAGCAGCTCTCCAGTGGAAAGCCCTGGTAGGTTGTTATACACCTCCATCACCTTCTCTTCTGGGAAGCCGCATTTGGCCGCCGCATCTTTCAAAACGCTCAGGACAAAGTCTTCGCCCGCTGGCCTGCTGCCCCCCTCCCCCTGCATGTCCAGTGGTGTATTAATGGTGGCTATCTGCGGGTTCTCCTCCATCCTGTCTTCTGCCACTCTGTCTTGCTCTTGCTGGACCAGGTCCAATACCTGAGAGACCTCTTTTGGGCCGGTCCTAGCCAGGACTCTCCTCACCACATCTTCACTGTACCCCATAGCTGTGAAAAAATTCAGCTGGAGGCCAAATTCCTCCCTGCTGCCCACCGACAATGCCAGTCCCTCTTCCTCTCCCACTTCTTGTGGCATATGGCCATGTGCACCCCCCTCCCAGGCCAACCTCTCTTGATGGCCAGTGACCCGGAGGGGAAAGTGGAATAATGGATTGCGGGGCTCTGTATCCACTGAAACCTCACCATCTCTCACTGTCTCCCCACCAATCTGCCATCCCTTACTCTCTGCACTGACCCCCGGCACAAAGTGTGTTGGATGGAATGGTGAAATTTTGTGGACTGAGGAGGCACGGGGGGCTTGCTCACTGGATTGCTCCATGCCCCCCTCCATATGGATGGGCTTCTTAAAATTGTGACAGTCCTTTCTGAGCCACTCTGCATCCCCAGCTGGGTGTCTTCTGATGTCCCTCTCTGGCTTTCTGTATTCATCCCTGTGCTTTGTTAGAGTATCCAGCCTAGACTCTCTCACCACATTTAGCAGAATCTCCTTCACAGCATCAGGCAGATTCAGAAGTTCAGGAGCGTAATGATCCTCCTGACATTCAACCATGGCCTTGAAGGTCCGTTTAATATCCTGGGACTCCTCAGGTGACCCAGACCGAACCTCGTTGTACTGTCCCTTGCTGCTTTTGTACTTCTCCACCAGGATGTAAATAAATGAATAGGCCTGGACCACTGGTTCAGTCAAGCCAGAAATAAGCAGTGATCCTAGAGATCCCACCTGGAGAATAACAGAAAAAAGTGGGAAAAGAAACAACTAAATCAAAAGTTTAAATCATATTATTCTTGACCCACAGCTATTCCATGTGCTCATCTTTCTGCCATTGTCTGACATCCACTACCTACACATCTACCTTTCTGTTTTTAACTCTACCTTCAGGATCTCTCTTCACCCCAATATCACTGGTTTTCTCACCACCATGTTTGCTGAAGTATTTCTGATCAGGCAGTCCATGAAGAGTCCTCTGGCACCCGAGAACACACAGTGTAGTTCTTTTGGGTAAGTCACTTCTTGTTGTTCTTCCTGGGTTGTCAAACCTTTCACAAAAAGCTGAGAACAGGTAGATACAATACAGCAGAAATATGAAGCTAGGGAACAGTTCAAGCACATAATGGAACATATAGTCATATCTTCCAGATCTCAGGGGTTTGGGGCGTAGGCTTCCCTAGATCTGGAAAAATCCATGAAAAATGTCATGGTCCCCTTAGCAAATGAATCAAGCATGAAAGTGGAGCAAAGCAAAGTGAAAAGATCCGAGAAACACAAGATATAAAGATCGCTCGCTGCGAGACGTAACATGGGAGGCTTTCATAAATGTGCTTGATGACCCCCAAACCAGCATTCTACATATATTTTCTGAAGTTATGAGTTATTCAACATTTTGTGTGTCACCTGAAAAACTCTCAAAAACTCACAAAAAAATTCCCATTTAATTTCTTTTGCCAACCCATTGATAGACCATAACCGCGATGGAGAAAGTTGCAATGCAGAAGGATAGACTGCACTGATTTTCTGCAGTATTGTTAGCCTAAGACTATTCGAGCACAGTTAAGTTTCAAATGTGGAGGGCCAACTAAGCAAAGGCAGGAAAGCAGAGCCAAAAATCTGTGCCAACTGACTTGGACCAAATAAGCAAACCTCTAAAAAATTTAAGCCAAATGGGCTGGGACACACTAGCAGGGTGAAAAAGGACTGAGCCAGGTCATCGGATGTAGGCAAGCAAAGTCAAGCAAGATGCCAAATATGGTGGGCCAAAATGACCAAGGCTTACAAGAAGGAATAAAAAAGAGGCACTGCAATTAGGGCTGGCTTTAAAAAATCGATTTCCTGATTCAAATTGACCGGCATTTGCATAATCCAATATCAATTAATAATATCCTGAGATGAATTTTTGTAACAAATGCCTTTTACAGCCTATGGCTGTGGATGTGTGAATCTTTAACGCCATTAGTCTCGTGTGGCCAGCCTTGCGCAATGAGATCTGGCAGACAAAAACAGATACAAAACATGGCGGGAGCCGCTCCACCGAGGGTACCGTCAAGCCTAAAGGCAGGTGTCAGAATATATTTCAGATTTCAGAAATATGCAAACAGGGTAAGTTACGATTTCCCTTAAAGTCCGAGTTACGGACTCTTTCCCCGCACTTTTGCATAACCTACAAGTTACCACCGGTGGAAATAAGGCCTTTATTTAAATTTTATTTATATTCATCAGGCTTATCATATGTTTCATGTCGTCAGTGGCATTAATCACATATAACAGGTGTAACAGGTATCGCGAGCAGGCACAACTGCCATGAAAGCTGTACAGTTTCACTGCCATAAAATCTTTTTCAATGCAGTAAATCCCTTAAAGGTTTTTCTTAAATAATGAAACCTCTTAAGAGGTTCTGTGCAACACCCTTAAATAAGTCCCTCAGGTGAGGAGAAATCTCAATTTGTCCCAGAAACCTTAAGTATCACACTTAACAGGAAAATTTAAGGTGTTTTGCACAACCGGCCCCTGGACACAAGCAAAGTCATACGTAACGTGCAAAATAGATGTGAAATACTGTGGAAATCTCTGAAACATTTAATGAGACATCATCCAGATTTACAATCTGCAAAAATATCTGTTACAAAACTTATTGGCCATGGTAAATAAAAAAGCTCATTAGTGCTGCTGCTTTGGGGTCATTTCTTATTGCACATATTTGTAATAATGCACCAGGCTTGACGGTCCCTTCTGATGATGGTACAATTAAAAGCATTCGTTTGCAGGGAATCTCTTTCCTATCTAACCAAAACTGGAATTGTAACTGAAATGTCTCTAATCAAATCAAATCATAACCTCAAATTGATTCAGGACCCTGTGAACTGAAATTGAATTCAGGAAATCAATGGCTATACCCAACCTTACAGCAAAAACACAAAAAGGACCAAGTGAAGAAAGACTACATTAGAGGTGAAAAAGGGCACAGGAAAGCAAAGCATCCAAGGCGACACATTCTGTTCAAATGAAAAAGGAAAATCTGAAACACTTTGTTAGATTCAAAAAGTTGTACGGTGACAACAGCTCATAACAGGTAAGTGACAGATGTGTCATTTAAGTTCAGGATGTTAGGCTATGCGTTTCTGACACCATGATTAGCAATTAAGAGTTTAATTATCATAATGAATAACTGTGTGTATACCTTGGCTGCCTCCACATCTGTTCTTCCTCCTCTCATCTTAACCCAAATCTGTTCATTCTGGGGTAGAAATTGTTTATCTGTGGCCCCAATCACGAAGCTGACACCAAAGACACGCTCGACCGTGGGCTGGACAGACTGCAGCAGGGCCCTCGCTGCTTCTGGACAAGCAAATTCATCTTCCAGCTGATCCCCTGCCTTGGGCTCGTCTTCCTGCTGTCCCCCTGTCATTATATAGAACTCTGCTGAAGCCATGACAGAATATGGCGCTGATCAGGAGTGACATGGAGTGGTCCCTGTAGAAAGAAATCGTTTTAATGATCAGACTTAACTATTGATGGGAAATTCAGTGTTCGTATACGTTAAGGCTACCCGGAATGTTCCTTTATTAGACTCCAAGACTAATACACACGTCATCAAAAGCAGACTTTTGTTAATATTGTTGTAAACTACTTCCCTAGTAGTAAAATAACGAGGTAACAAAACGTTTATTATCTACATAGCTTTAAAAAAATCGTAGCCTTTCGTCTTACTTTCGGTCTCGTGTTTGGGCGAGCGACGCTATTTCATAGTTTCCTTCTCTGGAAATTGACTTCCGCAGATGGCAAAGCTCTAACTTGCACGTAACACTGCGACCTCGCCTCTCCGGTTTATTCCGTAAAGTATGTGACACTTACAAACAGTATGTCGCTACTTTAACAGACAGCATATTAGCAAGAAATCAGGTAACTGATATGCTATTTTATAACGCGTGGGTTATTGTTGATGAAAAAGAAACTTTTGGTTGAGCTAAAATACTTCGTATAGAACGCCCATACCTTTTTTCTTGAGCCCTGGTATACCTTGTGTGTTGTACGTCAATCCACATCAATAAACTACTTTATAAAGATAAATGATACTTATAATTAATGCACCTTGAATTAGATAAACATAACAAGTAGGCTAAATATAAAAGGCGCTCGATTGATGTGGACGGTTAAAGTGACAAGTCCGTGACTGTATTTCGTACCGCCTGTTCATAACATTGAGCATTTTCACATCTGTATCTCTACACGACACATTACGGTAGACAGTTGGCTGTGACTCGGCCTCCGCGCGGAGCGGGGAGGGGAATGCCGTCGGCGTCATCCGGCACGCGGCAACGTCCCTCTTCCATAATGCTGAACATCATTAGGTTTCGTCTTACAAATTGATATAAAACTCCGAAACTAAGATTATAACTGACACAAAAAAACTACACTGCCGCAATGGGTCACAGCCAACTGGGCAGACGAGCATCACCGTCTGAGATACCGACGCTCGGCAATATTGTGCAAGCAAGCTCCAGACCGATGATTGTTATTTGGAGTAAGACCAGTCAAGTGGGCTTGTTAATGTTTAAGGGACATGTTTAGGCGCATAATGACACTGGCCGACAGGCGTCTGTGTTGCACCTCTACCCCGAAATATTATAGTCACGGCGTAAATATTTACCTGCGAGGCGCGATACGCCCATCCCCATTAAAAGCGAAAGTAAGAAAGCCGGAACTGCGGGAGACAAGTTGGCAGACGAGCACAGAGAAGTTTCCGTCCAACTCCACAATCAACAGCAATCCGTTTTTTTTTTGCTTCTTTTCGAAGTAGGAAATTACCTACGGGAATGACATTGGTACTTATGCTTTTATAAGTTTCATATTTGAATCTTTGACAGCTTCATATGTTACTTATAACTGCAGACTAAAACAGGGAAGTATGGCGTAGAGGCGAACTTTTCGAGCTGTCGGGATGTCCTGTTCCCGTTTTTTATTACTTTAAATTCATCGATATCTTCTGTCAAGTGTTCAAAAAAACATATACTTTATTAAAGTCATACCCATTTTTTCGTAGGCCTAGTGTATTTTCCGAATTTTTCTCACTTAGGAAAAAAACGTATGAATATAACTTGTTGATTTTTAACGTGCTCCTGTATTTCATTTTCATATCCTTTCACGCAGTAAAAAATGGAATTAAAATTAATTAACGACTCCAACCTGGAGTCATGGAAGCCGATTGGCAGCGGAGGATTCGGTAAAGTCTTTAAGGTCAGACACAAACAATGGGGAGAAGATGTCGCCGTCAAAGTGTTGCACCAAAGTGACAGGCAAGTAATTGCATTTAAATAAGATTGGCATCAATAAAATGTATTTTGTAGGTGGCCATTACCAAATCATTACAATGATTTGCAAGCAACAATGAAATGCGTCCTCTGCATTTAACCCATGTGACATCGTGACACAGCAGGGGGCAGCTATGTAAGCGCCTGGGTAGCAGTGCTTGGGGACGGAACCTTGCTCAGGGCACCTCAGTGGTACTTGCGGGTTTGGGACTTGAACTGGCAATCTTTCAATTAAACGGTTGCGTCCCTAACCACTACACCACCTGCCTGCCACAACTATCTAAATCGTTAAATGAAAGTTATTTGTGTATTTCGCTAAATATGAACAAAGCTATATTCTTTGGTAGGATGTATCTTGCAGAGTCAAAGCCTTTTACTTCAAAATGAAAACGGTGTATATTTATGTACACGCTGTTCTCATATCTCTCTTCTATGCATGTGTTCTGCCTTACCACCAGCTTGGCTTTCGAAAATGAGTTGCTTCTCATGTGCAAGGCCAACAGTTCTCATGTAGTTCAGATCAGAGGGAAGTATACAGGCCATCCTCCGGGCATAAAATCCAATACCCAAGTGCAAGGCCTGGTGATGGAGCACATGGAGAAAGGATCCCTGGATTCCCTTCTGAAGCACCTAGGAGGGCCCCCACCATGGCCCTTGGCTCTCCGCCTTGCACACAATGTGGCTGTTAGCCTGAATTTTCTCCATGGACTCACCCCACAAATTCTTCACCTTGACCTCAAACCCAGCAATGTATTGTTAGACGGCAGCCTCAATGCCAAGGCAAGTCCTGCGTCAGGCAGTTGAATGGATTTATGAATAGGTTATGTCTGAGGTTCTTTTTTTAGTATTGTACATATTTTTTTGTGCTGTTGCAGATATATGGATAACATGGTGTTGTGTTATAGTCCTACACAGAATTGATAAACGAGGAAGCAGTTCATTGACTTGCTGTTATTAACAATGCTGAGTCCTGACAATGTCAGGACACATTTCTGGAACAGAAATTATTATTTTTCCTATATTTCCATTAATATAAATCTTCAGTACCTTTTAAATGTAGTGAAGAGTAAATGGTAAGAAGAGATAGATTTTATTTTTGTGAAATTAGTGTTATTTAGGCTATTTTGTTCTCCATTTCCAACTGTTAACTTTACTGAACTTTTGAACTATTGAACCTCATCTTAATTGCATGCTTGCATTTCATATTGTGGATTGAGTCGTGTCCAGATTCACGTCCAGTCTGGAAAACATACCACTTGATAAGGTTAGTGCTCAGGTTTGTCGTTATTAACTGGTATCTCTGTCTCTTTACAGGTTACAGACTTTGGCTTAGCCAAGATTCTCAGTGGCACGTCTTCTCTTTCCAAGAAAGAAGCAGGTGGGACAACTAGCTACATGCCCCCAGAAGCCTTTGAAGTGAATTATAAACCCACACCTGCTTCTGATGTTTATAGGTACCATAAAGCTCACACCCCCCCACAAACACACTAGCCAGACATATCACCATAATACTTTTAATAACACCAGCGACTGTCACAGTAATAGCTGTGATAACTGATTGGATAAATAAAACTGTACACTGACAACTGACCAGTTGAAGCATAGATCAGCTAGCTATGAACTGAGAAAGTAAACCAACAACTGACAGAGAAATGTATAGTACCAAACAATCCAATCGGTGATATGTAATACAGAACAGGCAGTCCCCTCTGTAAGAATGTCCACCATACAGACAACTCGTACTTAGCAATGGACTGCCATAAAGCCCGTTATAGTAAAAGTTCTTGTTAAATACAATGGTTTGAATAATGAATGCATGCACTACTTTGTGATGCTCTTGAAAATGCTGTGTGGCCTCAGTGGTTCGTACAGTACCATATTTAGTTATGTTAATTATCACTGTATAACAATAATTATTATTATCATGTACTGTATTATTTTTTTCTGACTTACCTGCAAATTCGACTTAAAGACAGGCTTAGGGAATGGTACTCACTCGTAACCTGGGGACTACCTGTACAGTTTTCACACTGAGACTCAGGTCAGCTCTCTACATGTCTTTTACTGTTAATCTACCTTTATTGCAGCTATGCTATACTTCTCTGTTCCATCATCAAAGGAGAACCGCCATATCCCAGTGAGTGAACAGCTCCACGTCACATACTGAGAAACATACATGTAAAGACACGCTCCGTGCACAAGACTGTAAATGTTTACAAAATCCATTCATTGCAATAGTGATACTTAATTCATCCCCTTGGGGAAATTCTCTGTTCGCCTGTCTCGTCTAGCTCTCCATGAGAGAGACAAATGGGTGAGAGCAAGCTTAGGGCTCACAACTCAGTCTGTAGCTTCTTAAATTTTAGCCTGTGATCTTCCAATAACAGGCACAGATTTCTGACCCGCTGAGCCGCACGTCACCCAATTGCTCTTTCTCCAGTTAATTGTTCTCTCTCATGGACTCCCAATCTAGATGTGGTATCCTCCTTGGTGAAGTTTCGTATTCCAGAAGGAGATCGGCCTGATCTGGATAAATTACCTTTCAGTGAGGCAAAGGGGCTGGATGAACTAGTCCTCCTCATTAAGAAATGCTGGAACCAAGACCCTCAGGCCAGGCCTCCATTCTTTGGTAAGGGATCGGAGGTATTGCTTCCATTCAGTTAATGTTTTGGTCTAGCAATCATTCAGTTAATATGTCAGTGAATTTTGGAGTTTTTGTTGTTTGTGAATGGAATTGTGTTCTGTTTTGGACAGACTGCATGCACAAAATTGAGCGATTGCTGGAGCCATTGAAGTGTGAGCTCAACGATGCTGTCCACAAGGTTCTGAAATCATTGGTACGTGCTGTTGCTTCACTGAAAATTTACCTAAGGGGACCCTCGCCCCCCGCCCCCCCCCCCCCCCCCCCCCCCCCCCCCCCCCCCCCCCCCCCCCCCCCCCCCCCCCCACCCGTCCTCCCCTGGCCGGTGGCTGGCGTTCTTTGTC
>JAODKM010000016.1:13924471-13942776 GCA_026780845.1 Petrocephalus sullivani | reverse complement strand
GATATGGCCGACTCGTACCTTCAGTGGCCATAAAACTAGGAATGTCGGAGTGTCCATGGGTGTGTGATCCTACACTGGCAAATAGTACCGGTCAGCCACACTCCCTTGATCAAGCGTCGGCCCCTTGAAAAGTCTGTGCGTGCACATTACTGCTACACAATGTGGTTGACATGCATTTTCTACTTTTTCTGTGCTGCACTAATGTAAGATATTTTCAGCTCTGTTGATGGCCCTCCACACTTAACCACAATTTAATATTGAACATCTCTTGATTTTTCTGTTTCTTATTTTTTTCTTGTCTAGGACTCAGAAATGAGCGATATTGAGAAGCAATTGGACACCTTGAACATCTCAGGCCCTGTGCCATCACCTCATGGTACAGCTTTTGGAATGTCCTTTTATTATTTTTGTGTTACTGATAATTAAAATGTGTGTGTGTGTGTGTGTGTGTGTGTGTGTGTGTGTGTGTGTGTTTTCCTGATTTTGTAATGGTTGTTTAAAGTGGGATATGTGGGGTATGCCACTGACAGCCTCGAGCTACAGAAGACTATTAGTGGTGTCTTTCTGTCATCCTCAATTAGGTAGCATGCTCTTGTACTACTCATGAATGAGAATAGCTCAGGTGGGTGAATCCTTCTCTGGAGACAGCAGTTGTGATCTTCAGGGGATAAGAAGGCAGTGGATTAGTGGGTATCAGTTGAAGGCTCCCGGGTGGTTAAAACTTTTACTGTTCTCTTTACAGAGAAACCAATCACCGCGATGCCCATTAAGAGTAGCCAGGCCCCCACGCAGGTACCTGCTGTGTTATGCTGGCTCACGCTGTGAAGTTGCTGATATAGAAGCTGGTGGCCATCAATCACATTTTAACTCTGATTTGTTGCAGCATTTGCGTGGAAAATCTGCTGGCCAGCTGGGTGACAGAGGTAAAGCCCTTTGAATTGAAAGTACAGGGTGGCCACATGAAAGTAGCTTGTATAGGTATAATGATAGATTGACATTTTGTAATTGTGTTTGGACTATGGAGGGAAACCAGAGAAAGGGTTCGTCACCCAGTGTGATTTATTTTCTATGTTTTCTGTGCCTGCCTAGGCACCCCAGTCACGCCAGGACCACCACAACCATCATCTAGTCGAATCAATATCTGCGCCTCCAATGTGTATGGGGTACAGATTGGTAATAACAATACCATGATTATCCAGAGATCCAGTCGTCACAGAAACAAAACAGCACCAGACTAGTCTCTGCATCCAAAAGTCCAGAAACTGTGGTCACCTGCCCCTGAACAGGGGAGCCTGTTACTGTTTTCTTGGCTGCTGGGTTACGTTGGCAAAACTTCCGCATGCCTCCGGTGTTACGTGTGAGCTGTACCTGTATTCGGGGCATCAGAAGATGTCTGCACAAGTACTTGAAATGACCCGCAGCCTTGATGCTAGTGAAAGGAGCTGAAATCAATGTGATTTAATGTAATTTTACAGATTAGTTTTTAGTTGTTTTTTTTATAACTTTCAGAATAAAATAACATCATTAATTGCCATTATTTCTGTGTCTCTGTTATGTTTATGTTACACAAACATGCTCGGACAGTTCCACACCCTCAGGCTGAATAGGTTATGTTGCCATTTGCCATATTTAACAGCAAGAACATAACCTAAAATACAAGGGTGCCATCCATTGTTCTTCTGCCCACCCAAGCTGGCAAGCGAGAGGGTTGTCATGAAACTTCACTGCACTTCTCAATACAAACACACAATGGCGTTGTGCTTAAAATGTCAGCAACACCATGGAAATATAAAGGAAGCAGTCATGGTGAAGTACACCAGAGCCCACTTACACCATGTAAACATCAGTAAAATCTTTTATGTTATTTGCAGTATATTCTGCATCGGAAGAAAACAATTTGCTTGAACTGAGTAGCGTTCCTGCTGGACTCTCATGGCTGCCTGTGCTTTCGGCCCACGGGAGCTGTTCCAGGAGCAGTGAGAGCAAGCGGCAGGCCTCCTGGTGTGGAGCAAAGCGCCGCAGCTAATCGCTTGTGGCAGGGCAGCAGGGTTCGGGTCTGTCTGCCAGGAGCGCCATCTGCAAGCGGATCCCGCAGCCGGGTGGGACAGCAGGGCGACCGTCAGCTTCTGTGGCTCTTTGCCCCATAGGGCTATTCTTGAGTGTGCAGGGTCAGGGTCAGGGAGGGGGCCTCCTTTCCTGTCTGCTTGTGTGCGTCGTGAGGGAAGTGGAGCGCCGCATTGCCACACACAGAGCAGCCATCTCAAAGCAAGCGTGCATCTATCACCAAGTGGGCGGCCGAACGCAGCGTGGCGATCCACGAACAAGGTTTCCGCCTTTATTGGCGTTCCGTCCTCTGAGGAAAGGGCAGTAGTTGCGGAAACATGCAGAGACACACAAGGTCACATGACATACAATATCGGCAGGCGGTAGCGTATGCCATGTGGAACGACCATGTTGTCCTGGGTCCCTTCTGAACAGGCATACTGGTCAGGAATATATGCCTGGTTATGCAAAATGATGAAATATGCAAGGTGAACAGTGAAATATGCAAGGTGTTCTACTTTAATTCTTATAATACATTTGATACATATGACTACAGAAGCCTCATCAACACGAATGTTCTTGGTACTAGGTTGGTATCCATAGCATATGCAGTGCAGACACAACCACGGAGTCAATAGAGCTGTAGGGAAGTAAATCAGAACTATTGAAAAGATCACTTCCTTCTCAATATACCCTAGAAAATTGGGAGTACGTGTGGCTGCAGTTACACAAGAATAATGCTTTTCTGTGTAAGTACATTAGTACAAGCCTTGATAAATTATTATAAATTTTGTATTGGCCAGGTTCAGATATGACGTTTTGTTAAGTTTTTTAGTTTGTAAATTTTCTTGTATTCTGCTGGAACACTGCAGTGCAAGCCAAGCAAATTCTATAAGCATATCAGTCATTAATATCCATGGAAATGTTTACGAATGCTGAACGATTGGTTCCCTGTGTTAATTGATAGACGACCCACATATTCCATCCACGGATAGAAACCATAACGACTCAGGCTGAACCCTGAGCTTGGTGGAAGGGCAGCAGTGAATTTGCTTGATAAGCACTCTGTAGGATAAACACCATCAAACACACAGAAATGGCTGGAACAGAAAACAATGCAACGCAAGGAGAAAAAACCTTCAGAACTTAGAGTTTAAACTACATACATCCCCACACGGCGACGCGCCCAAACATGCACACTTGCATACATGCAAATCATTAGCCCGCAGGTATTTTCTTCCTCCTCCTTCTTCTCTGTCTCAGTCTCTTCCCGTATTTTATATTCTTCTTCTTGAACACTGTTCATAGGGTCAGTGGAAGTATTTTTGCCACTTTATGTTGCATGCTTCTCTTGGCCGCCATTGCATTTCCCCCTCCCCGAGTCCTTCCCTCCTACCCTGCGTCTTCCATCTGCTCCCTTCTTTCCCCTTCCTTCATTCCCCCTCTCTCTCTAAAGAGGGAAGACCAGGAAGCCTGAGAAGGTGGAGTACTTCCAGCCGCCCATCAGGTTGCCCCTCTCCAGCTTTAAGTAAGCCTTGTCCCCTCTCTCCATGATGACCAGCCCAGCGTTTGTCGCTGCCTCCCGAGTCACGTCTTGGTCACCAGCGAAGGCAGAGATCACGGGCCAGCCATTAAGCACCAGGCTGACCTTAAGGAGGACAGAAAAAGGTCAGCATGGTTCATCTGTTAACTGGTCCTTTTTATATGCATGTACATTACATTTATTTAGCAGTTGCTAAATAGCAAGAGCAGGAGTCAGTTCCTGAATTAATCTCAGCTAACAGCCTTACTCAAGGGCCCAACAGTGAAATCACTTTGCTGGCCGCAGGATTTAAACCAGCAGCCTTCCGGTCACACAGGGCACCAGGCCCAAACCTGCAGAGCCAGACTGCGGCCCGTGTGTAGCTACCGCACCTGTATTGTCTGTCTGTTGTACACTTTGACCACGTGGAAGCTGAAGCTGTACACTCCCTTCCTTGGGGCCACAAAGATGCTCCGTGCAGGGTCAAAGTGGCCACCAACGTTCACCAGGATCTGAGTGTGAGAGACAGTTGTCAATAGTGGATCGCAATCATTTATATCAATCGTAAAAAAACAGGGACAGTATTAGTAATTCTTCCTTTCCCGTCATTTGCTTGCAATAATCACTTTTTTAACTGAGCTTGTCAGCATCTGGAACCTGTCCAGAGCACACATCCTGGACTGGATGCCAGGGCATTGCAGGGCACTCGCACATATGGTCATATAAATATTCATACACCAAAAACAATTTAGACTCATCAGTTGACCTTTCATTTTCCAGTGCGAAGTTGTAATATTTGGAGAAACCCCATGTCTACGTGGGGAGACAAAGCTGGTGTAATATTTATCCTAGCAGCCATAAAGGCATGTAATGTGTCCACAGAGCCCTGACTGATACTGTACTGCCCCAAGTACAATATAATATTCTTTTATCATCGCCAAGCATAGCTGGTCACACACCTGATCAAAGTAGATGGTCATGGTGCGGTTACTCATCTCCGATGGCTCGTGGTTGGTATTGCGGATGGCTGAGAAGGCCACGCGGCCAGTCCCGGAGCGCACGGACATGCCCAGTGCATTCCCTGCCGGCTCCGTGGATGGTGTGGAGTCACACACCACCAGACACTTCCCCTCCAGCACGATGGGCTCCGTGTCATTCTGTCCCCAGACTCCAGGGGGAGCCACCAGTGATACGAGCATAAGGAGGAAGTGGGTGTAATGTGCTGCTTGCACAGGAACGCAGATCATGGTCCTGACCGGACTTGGTCTTGTCCTTCCGGGAATTTTATTTTTATTTTGCAGAAAGTGAGTTATTTAGCAAAATAGCCACAGTTAATGTCTAACCTTCAGATTCTATTACTTATTTGCATTAATGACCATTAATATGAATCACATGGAAAACAAACGATGGGTGTCATTTTCATTGCTTATATAGACTGTAAATAGACTATAAATCCAGCTCTTCCCAGTATTCCTCCTGGTTGTCAGTGACTCTCAGTGACGTCCCTTCAGGGTCTCTGCTCGTATTGTGGCCCTTCCGACAAGTCTCAGAGCCTTAGAGGAGCACCAGGAATTGCAGCAATGTCCATTGTCAAGAGAATGTCTTGAATGAAAAGAAAAAGAAACTGATCACTTTGAAGCAATGGGCTTTTATCCTGTGAGGTCGCAAAATCAAAATAGCATGAGTTAGCCAAAAACCTCCATCATGCTCTCTGATTTGAGGGTGGTCTTTCTCAAAGAGTGGGTCAGGGTGGGGTTCTTCAACAAAACATCCAGCAAGTCATGCGGGAGAGAAAGACATTGTTATTAGATTTTACGCCATGTGAACAGGACATATTTATGGTCGTCTTGCATAATGAACACTTGCCAGTGCCAAGCAAATGTTTAGGACAAGAGAAGACACAGTATTAGATACGTAATATGAGTGTAATTACAGTTTTTGTAGGGAGAAAGCAGTCAAGCATTGGAGGACGAAGTAAGGTAGAGGAGGAGAAGAGATGAGATCATGTTCTGGCGTGCGAACAGACACAGCCAGGACCAGCTGGATTCAAACGGGTGAAAGATGGAGCAAGGACTCTGCTGTGAGACCATCTGTCCCTCAGCCCTGTTCCCTCGGCGCCGTCCCTCGTGATCGCCCCTCTGTCCCCCCGCATTCCCAAGCAGCTCCTGCTCCCTGCCCCATCTTCTCTAAATGTCCTACATTCTTCTGCAGCTCTCTCCATCGCTCATGCTGGCAGTTTTCCTTCTCATAAACCTTCTCTTCTCCTGCCTCTCCTCATACTGAGTGGATCCGCAGCAAAGCCCACAGGTTGACTTAAAATTTACCCATAAAGCACTGACCATTCAGATCTAATTTTGTGATGCTATTTGACATTGTTTGTAGCCTGTAGCTCCTGACTATGACACAGAAATGTAATTGTGTGTTTTCCCTTGAGCTATTTGCCCATTTAATCTTAGGATTGATCTTTGTCTGCTCCGTTTTGACCTTGTCTGCCCTGTGTAATTCTTGGTTTGACAATTTGTCTCATCCATAGTTTCACAAGTTTGACCTTATCTTCATTACAGAGGTGTGAGTGCACTACTCTCAGATTTTTCTGAATTATATCATTCACAGTTGCTATATTTAGCTCATCACATTATGCGACTGTTGTATCCAACTGATCGCTATCACAGACCTCCTGTTAGAGATCAAACCACTTCCCAGTAGGATAAAAAATTATACCCACTATAACTTTACCTGCTAAAAATGTACCACATGTGTTTTTCTGGTCAGATATGAAGAGTGAGGAATAGCAGAACAAAGTAAATACAGTTGTAAAATAAAAATCACTCCTAAAAAGTGATGACAGATAATGACAAAGACTGCAGTGGCTATTACAGCCATTACTATTGCAGCCGCCAAGTCAGCCTAAAAGCGAAGTCCAGCAATCAGATTCATTCCTCAGCGGAAAGCCAAACACGTACCTGGTTAGAGGCGGCCGGCGTGCTGTAATCCTTCAGCACCGCGCGCGTCTGATGCTCGTGCTGAGACTATCTTGTCGTTTCTCCTCAGACGCTATCTCTGGCAGCTGAGCCACAGTTGTCCCACCATCAAAACGGTTTCCATCTAGAGCCCTCGCCCCCTCATTTCTGTACCCCCCCCAGCTTCCATGTCCCTCCCCCAGACCCCCTACCTGTACCACAAATGCTCTGTTCCTCATCGTGCCTTTCCAGTCTTCCGTTTCACTTCCCTGACAAATGCTCACCTCTATCTTTTAATTATTTGTTATTAATTTAAATGAGTTGATTTAGACCCCTTCCTAACATGGACGTATTAATAAATTACACTTAGATTCAAAACAAATTATACACATAATATTACACAGCATTGCATACAGATTCAATACAATATTCTGCAAACAATTGTAAAATTCAGAATGAATACATTCTCTTAATTTCCCAGAGGGACACATTACTTCTCTTTCAGAATTACTACTATGACTACATCTGAAATTCACAAATGACTGTTTTGTTTAGTGTACATTAGCCTTTTTTATTTAACCAATTGTGCATAATTCTCCAGGTTTTTATTTAGTTTCACAGGAGCAGGTAGTATAAAAGAGGGATCGGGTCTAGGGAAGGGTCCTATAGTGCAGTACTAAACCTCAATTTCTCAATGAGCATGAATGGGTCTGATACAGCTGGACATCAGAAGTGACTGTGCGTGTTTTTCATTATGAAACAAATTTTGAGAAGGTGTTTGTAGCAGCTCCAGGAGAATCACTGTTGTGATATCAACTGTCAATTTTATTTTATTTCTATTTGTTTTTGACTCACGATTGTTCACAGTTTTGAAATAAGAATCAATGACAAACTCCAAATGATTAACTGATACAAAAGGGATATGGGTCACAAGCAGAAACAGTCTAAAGCTGGGAATACACTGTGCGATTTTTCCAGTCGTTTTGCAAACACCCAGCTCAAATTGTACGACTAAATCGTATGCGATGAAAAGGCAAAGCTAACGATTTATGTCCGCACACTGTACGAGTCGGCTCGTGGCTCCACTTCCACAGTTTGCCGGTCGGAACCTGGTCAGGAGGGGTGAATCGGTGCTCCTTACATCCTGTACACTATATAATATACGATGCATGATCAAGCTGAAATTCGGCCGGACTCCAGGAATTATCGCACGAGTGAAAAATCGGCTCAAAATGGGCCAAAAATCGCAGTGTATGCCCAGCTTAACAGAAGAGAAGATGTGTGATGTTTTTAATAAGAGTGAAGTCACACTTAGGTTGGATTTATGTACAGTCAGGCCACGGTATCCATGGCGTATTGGTTCCAGGACCCCCCACTAATACCAAAATCCATAGATGCTCAAATAGTGGTGTTGCATTAGCATATGACCTATGCACATCCCCCATAGACTTTAAATCATCTCTAGAATATTTATAATACCTAAAACAATGCAAATAACAAGGAAAAATACAGAATCCAAATACAACCAAATATAACCAGCACCCTTCATCTCACGGATTTTTTTTCATTATTATTTTGGACAAGCAGTTGGTTGAATCCACGGATACAGAGGGCTAACTGTATTTGTTTGTCTTGTATTCTCCACTAGGAAAGATAAACAGCGTTTTAAAGGGAGATCATGTGTGTGTATATTTCTATATCTATAAATATATATATTTATATAAATATTCACATACATACACACAGATATATATATATATATATATACACACATATACATATATATACATACATACATACATACATATACTGGTAGTCCTTCACACGCATTGCGAACTGTAGGTCTTTGGAAATGCTGAGGAACGGATGGGCTGTGCTCGTGTCCAAGATCAGCTGACTGCCAACTGTGCTGGCCATGACAG
The DNA here is from genome assembly GCA_026780845.1 of Petrocephalus sullivani. Classification (NCBI taxonomy): domain Eukaryota; kingdom Metazoa; phylum Chordata; class Actinopteri; order Osteoglossiformes; family Mormyridae; genus Petrocephalus; species Petrocephalus sullivani. Next base: position 13,934,329 of record JAODKM010000016.1, on the reverse strand, counting down.
AAAAACAGAGACAGATATGCAAACATAAAATAATCACATATTTATTTAGCAGATGCTAAGAGAGTAGGGTCAGCCAGCATCTGAGGAGCAATTGGGGTTAAGGGCCCTGTTCAAAGGCCCAGCAGTGAAGTGATTACTATGCAGGACATGGAAACCTAAGCCTCTGTGCAACACACATAAAAACATGGCTACAGCATAGATATAAACTCAGTATGTATAAAGTTAGACAAGCTGATAAGCCCCTAGGATAAATATTAATGGAGGCACCGCATTATTACATATGCATCACATATATCATCATATATGCATTATCATATATTATCATATATATATATATATATAAAGCATAATTTTGAAGCCATGACAAACAGGTCAGACATCCAAAAATCACATTTTTTTACAAAGATGATACATTTTCACATAACAAACAAATTTATCACCCTCATCACTCCTACTTACATCTAAGACAATTCAGAATCCAGATAATCTTTTTATATCCAGACCAGGTTTGATCTGATAAACACCACGCATCATGTTTCTTTTGACAATGCTAAATATAATAATTATCGGTGCTTAAACAAAGCAGTGTGTGCTTGCGGTGGGAGGGGATTAGGGTTAGAATCCCGGCCAGAAAATCACAAATTTATTCCGGAATTTCTAATCCCGATTGCATTGGACCAAATGGAAATTCCGGAATTTTATCATGCTCGTGTTCTTGGTGTTTATTCTGGTATTCAGTTTCCTGCAAGCCACATTTACATGAAGACTTAAAGCTTAGCTAACTGAATCGATCTTTGGGGCTGGTGATAAGTCTCCTCCACTTTAGGTGCATTTTCACTGAGAACGGAGCCGTATCACGGAGGGATGGTTTTCCATTGTAAACTATGCAAGCCGGACCTGACCTATACCCACACTGACGTGGTCCAGCTCACGAGAAGAAAGCGGGGATAAACCAAGCTGGTTGCGTCACCAGCATCTGATTGGTCAAAATGCACGGAGATACTGGTGTTCTGCATCAATATGCATGGATTATCTGAAGGAAAAAAGGGCACATTATTATTTATTATGAGTCGTATTCCATATCGCAATGTATTGATGCATTCTTGATAACTTTGAACTTGAACATTTGCCGCCTCCTACTTAAAGTACTATAGAGTGACTGAACAAAATGGATTCGTAATCCAAATTTACTCATTCTAATGACAAATCAGCTAGCCTTTGATGGTAACGTAACACAGAGATTCACACAGATGTGCTAGTGGAAATGAGCTACAGCTCTCGGTAACAGGGTGAACCAGGTGCAATTACCTATAAAATTATTATTATTGAGGCTGGGTGGGCCAGCCTTGTGATTGGGTGGGCCCACCTACCCCACCCACCCCACGCTGCCCCCCGTGAAGCCGGGCCCGATGTACACTATGTGAACAGTAAATAAGCGTCTCTTTGCTATGTCACTTTTACTCTTCAAACCCAGCAGCCCCTTTACCAAGCTGACCCTTCTGCATTGGGAAACTGAAGCGAGCTGGAACCTCAGTGACCGTGGTCTGGGTCGGGTATGGCCTGGTTCCTTTATACCAGTGAAAAATGGTTAGGGTTAGGGTTAGATAAACCTTCTTTTCCCTCCTGCACACAAATTTGCGTCTTGATGATGAGCTGGTGGTACCGTCTCTCGGTGGGCACCTTTTGAGCGAGATCAGCTGGGATCTGATGGCAGAAGATCAGCATGTTCTACTTCTAATTTGATGAGGAGGCACTTTGCATTAGGCTTACATTCCCATCCTGCGCCTGGCTCGCTTACTATCTGCCGTACAGTTTGGGCCAACACCAAGCCTGACACTGAAACTCTAGGCAGGATGGTACCAGTCAGGCATATAAGCATTTAGAAGAACATTTGCATTCTTACACCAAAAGTGCACATTCAGGGTACAGGTGAGTGGCTCAGTGCCTTGTAATATAAGATTACTGCTAAATGGAAATCAGTTACCAAACTTTTTGCCATTGGACTTGATTATTAATAATGCTTATTTCTTATTCCTATACCTATTGTCAAGGTTAAGACAAGGATGGTGGCATTGCAAATTACTGCTAGAATATTTCACACATTCAGTGTTGAGGGAAATATTATTGATTTTCAGTGTTTTGCGAGTTGTGTATTAGACATTGTTTTGGCATTCTCTTAACAGTATGTATAATAATTGCCTTATTGCTTTACTTTAATGTTTCTAGGAATAATTCCTCACTTCCTAACCACTGCTCCTTCTAGGGGTTTTCACTGGGGGACACCCAAGTAGACTTTACTTTATCCAGAAGTGCCAAATCCATTCCAGTGTGTGCATATTGTACCCAGGGAATGGGAGCATTAATAGGTCAGGTCCTTGATAGCTATAGAAACGTGATGGTGTTACAGGAGAGAGGTGAGGGGTTTGGAGGGGAAGGTTAAGGCAAGAAGACAGGATGCAGGGTGAAAGCATTTGGGTCACTTCCGGTGTGGTATCAAGACATGGTAATGAAAACTAAAATTAATACTGAAACTAAGTAAAAACTAAGAATGTGCATAAAATAAAAATGACACTAAAACTATTTCTATTATCAAAAAAAAATTGAAACTGGACTGAAACTGAAAACCAAAATGAAAAACTAAATAAAAATGAAGAGTAATGTAGATTTGAAAACCATGGTAACTCTGACCCAGAGCCCTCAATCCTGCTATGCATATAAACATCTAACACCCTGTTAGCTGGTTCCATCAGGATGCCCAAGCTGCACATTTGGATAAAAAGCACTATTTTTGGTTTATCTCCAAAACAAAAGGAACGATCAGCAAAAGGGTGATTTAGTCACCAGGCTCCTTATATGGGCGAATTAAAATAAAACATAAAGGGTAAAAGATGTGGCGTGTGAACAAGGGAGCACAGGTTGCAAGGCATAATGGGGAACCTTCCCAGAACTTACTCAGCATTATGTGAATGTCTTTTCAAAGTTGGCAGAGAACATTTTTACTGTAACATTAAAGGAACGTTATTTCCATGTTTTTCATTTCAAGGTCAAGATTATTACCTGAACATCCTTTTAACACAATTAATGTGGAAAAACATTGCTTAATAATACTACATTATTTTATTATGGTGCTATATGGACATACTGCAAACACACCATCCAGTCTGAAACCCTTGACCTTTGAGGTGTAAAGCAACAGTGTCACCCCCCCAGCTCTACAATGTCCTTTGTCTCTGGTTGTATTATCAATCTTAATTATAATAGTAGGAAAATGTATGGGATCATCAGGAAACTGGACACTTTGAATATTTCCATACATTAATCGTAACGTTCGGTAAGCAGGCAGGAGACAGCACAGGGCGAGAGCCGGTGAGGCAGCAGGCAGCGCAGGACAAGAGCCGGGCGAGGCAGCGCCGGGCGAGAGCCAAGCGATCGAGGTAGCAGACAGCGCAGGGCGAGAGCAGGGCGATCGAGGCAGCAGACAGCGCAGGGCGAGAGCCAGGCGAACGAGGCAGCAGACAGCGCAGGGCGAGAGCCGGGCGATCGAGGCAGCAGACAGCGCAGGGCGAGAGCCGGGCGATCGAGGCAGCAGACAGCGCAGTGTCACCGGAACAGTAGGTACAGGACTAGCATTATCTGACATCCCAGACTGGGAGACGGAAGCAGCAGGCAGCTTGCTGTGGAAAGCATAGCTAGACACAAGCACGATCAGAAAGACCGGAGATGCTGGGTGGCATTTAAAACTCTCCTCCAGTTAGCATTTAGAAGAACATTTGCATTCTTACACCAAAAGTGCACATTCAAAGTAGAGGTGAGTGGCTCAGTGCCTGTGAGTGTAAACTCGCCGGTGTGGCCCTTGCTGGTATTATCACCCGTCTGTGGGCCCTTGAGCAAGGCCCTTAACCCCCAACTGCAGGGGTGCTGCGCACAGGCTGACCCTGCTCTGTGACCCCAAGTTTGCTCCCAACTGCCTGTGTGTCTCATGGAGAGCAAGATGGCCAAAGAGAAGCATTCCGATGGTAAATGCTGAGAGATATATTGAGTACTTCAGTGGGTATGTGGGTTTGCCTATGGAGCTCACAGCAGGTAGTGATGTGTGTGTTCAGGTAAGTTCTGAGTTTCTATTATGTGGGCTGCACATGTGCTTTTGCAGTATCTGAGTGTTCAGTACAAAGTGTCCCCAAAATAAATAGGAAAGGGGTGTTTCCCCTCCAACAGGACCCCCAAGTACTGATGGATCCCTTAGGTGTGGTGAAGGTCCCTCATTACCCACCCACCTGCCCTGCCCCAGTATGTCTTCATGTCTCCACATGGGAGTTAAGGCTGGCATCTTGACGCCCTACCTTCACCCTTGAGGGTATCCTAAGACCCTCATCACTGGGTATAGCCCATGTATATGGGTTGGGGAGGTCCCTGCTATTGTTTACAAAAAATGTATATAATTTATGTGTTAAATAGTAAGAAAATCACATATCTTACTCCATCTCCATTTGATCATATATGAAATTGGGCTTCATTTCAAAAAGAACAGCTAACGTTTTGCACTTCGTTCTCACTTCGGTGTGGTAGTTTGCCAGGTTTAATCGTCACAGTTCCCTTGCGGGATTCAGGTTTAATATGTATATTTATTATTACTGAAAGTAAGTCATTGATCAGATAGAGTGCGCTGAAACATTGGTAGTGCAGGTGCGATTCAGTCCATCACTGGACCACAATGTAATGCCTCACGTGTGCCTGGCTGACTGGGAGAGGTGTCGGGGGGGCAGTGGTGGGGGGGCGGGGGGGTTGGATGATAACAGCTGAGATAAGGGCACAGGACGTCCTATCTCAGCATGTGACGGCCCAGTGCCCAGTTCTCTGCCTGCTGATAGCCTTTGTTTCAAACTTTACTGTGCCACATTTAGAAAAGGCCAGATGTTTATGGATTGGAGTGGAATGGGTTATTATTATGCAGAGTTATTATTACAGATAGGAACAGGTATCAGCTCACAGACAGGGTTTGGTATTAGAGCTAAGCTTTAGGTTTCATGATGCTGCTGAGGCTGTCGTTAATTTTTAGTTTGAAGATGGGCATCAGGTTTTGTTATGGGTTGGAATAATGAGCCCGTAATGAGCATACAGTCCAGGTTCTTGTTTTCTTTCAGAACGTCCTCACTCTTTCTTAGCTTCGCTTCTGTTTTCTATAGATGGCCCTGAAGGGTATCCTAGGGGCACATATAGACACAGCTTGTACTGATTTACAGACATATCGCCAAGTCAGACCTCATTAATGCTCTTATGAATAAAACCGTAAGGTGGTTGGATTTTCCGTATGGTGCCATTAAAACCCTTGGGAGCACAGATAATGGGAACTGTGTTTAAACTGACTCCTTTAATGAACATAAGCAATATTTAGGCTAATGGCCTTTAATGACCTTTGTGTTTAATGGAAAAGGCTGCTTTGCACTTTGCCTCAGTCAGTTTTAGATACATTTAATATTGATGTAAATTTCTAAGCCAAAGGCCTTAAAAGACAGCACTGGAGTCTATACTCACTTTGAGATCTTTCTCCATCTTCCTGGTCATGTCTGCCCTCCAGGAGGCAGCCAGAGCAGATGCAGACATGCTCATACATACAGCAGCTGCAGAACCTCCATGTCCAGGTCATACTTTTTATCGTACAATACAGATATAAAAAATGATACAATGATGCAATGATACTGCTAAACTGTCTGGCCTAAAAGCATTAATAACACCTGAGGCATTCCCCCTAGTTTATTTTCAAAGACAAAAGAACATTATAACCGAGACAAACTCTTTCAAGTCTACTTTTATTCAGCTTAGTTAGATAAGCAACTATTGCACACAACTTTATATTGACATTAGTGAAGATCATCCATCCAACTGTCTTCGAACCCTTAACCATGGTTAAGATCGGGGGGCCTGGGGCCTGTCCCAGGCAGCTCATGGCACAAGGCTGCTGTACACCTTTGAAAGTTTGTCATCCTGGAAAGTCAGCCCATCACACTAATCCACACTTTGTAGGCCATTTAGAGGAACGGTTACCCTAAAGAAACCCCTACAACTCAGGGAAACATTGGTGCCCCCCGAACCACCAGGCCATCCTCAATAAAAACCAGTATGAACCACAAACACAGGCAATACAGCGCCATCTAGCCATGAGTCTGGTAACTGCGTTTATTTTTAAATTTACAGATATTTCATATTCATTATTTAACACAGTTTTTTAATTTTAACATTCAGCTGGATGTAATACCTTTACTATTGCAGATTTCATCCACATGCAATGTATTTATAAATTTTAACAAAAGGGATGAAAACAGAGCAGGTAAAAAAATTTTATTAGATATATTAAAAATAATTAGATTCATGTAAATGGTGGAAGCAAAACAAACATAATGAAAGATATGTATGACTTAATTAGATGATTGGCAGGGGCTTTTTGATATCACAATGAAGATGCAAATAAAACAATACAAAGAGATAAACAGCTGTTACTATTTATGATGCTTCCAACCTTCTGGAACAACAAGGTTTCCACCTTTAAGCTACCTCCATGTTAAATCCTAAGGAAAGGTAAGTCATATGAGACATTAGAATATATTTCTAGGACTGAATATTTAGAAATATCTAACATTGTGAAAACTCTGCAAAATGTCAGGTCAGATAGCAGGCCTGCTTTCACTGTTTGCCGCGGGGAAATCCCCTAGCGATGTCACAGATGGTCAGTGGCTCTGTGTTTCTACAGTTGTCATGGAGACAGGGGTTAAAGTACAGAAAGATTCTCTCAATGAAGATATACCCAGTGAAAGTATAGATACAACACCTCTCCTCCACAAGGCCCCCTGCATAATCCACATATACCCCCACTGTTCCTACAAAGTTGGGAACATAGAACAGTGCCTTGATATGCTAAAGCATTAAGAATTCCCTTCACTGTCACTAAGAACCCAAGCCCAACCTCTGAAAAACAGCTCCATACCATTATCCCTCCTCCACAATGCACAATGCAGTCTGGCAGGTAACATCCATACTTTCACAAACGTTTGTTAACCTGACACATGGCCAGGTGCTTTATTTTATACACCTGTGGCAATGGGTTTACCTGAATTTAATGATTAAGAGGTGTACTTCAATACTTTTGTCCATATAGTATATATTAAATATATATTACAAATGTCTGTTTTTTTCAGCTACACAGTACACTCTCTCTCCACAAGGGTGACATCATGTTTTTTTGAGCTCCTCAGAAGAGCAAGACACACAGACACTCATCTGACTGGGTCTACAGAGCAGCTCGAGGGCCTTCAGTGTTTCTCACAAATCCTGTTCTTCGCATGTTTCTCATGATTCCTGGTCTAGAAGATCTTCACAGGCTCAGTTAGAATGTGTGTATTTAGGATTTCAGTGCCTGGGGAACCTTCAGAGTTCGGAGTATGAAGTCTGACACACAGGATTGGATTTACTGGCCTTCAGCTTCTCCCCATAGCAGATATAACAGGATACCATCCTAGGTACAGGGATTGGCCGTGAAGACCTCTCCTTGCTAGTATTAACGTCTTAATTTTACCTGAAATTGACTTTCTGAAATTTTGTAAATATCTGCAAAGCCTTTATTGATGTGAAGGTCACTCACTTTTGTTTGTAAAATGTAGTAAGAGCTTACAAAAATTAAGAAATATGCTAAAATCTTTTAGTTCATAACTTTTAAGGACCTGAAATTAACGTCCATGGTTTAAATTCATTACCATAAAACCTCAATAAAACAATGAACTTGTCTGACATTATTAGCCAAGCGGTAAGCTTTGATAGGATGTGTTCTGATCTGAGATGTGCACTATGGCTTCAGTGGAAGAAGAGGGAGGCTGCTACAAATAGTCAGGCTTTTGAGTGACTCACCGTCACAATGAGAAGTACAGTAAACCGCAGGGATGCTGTTAAGCTGGGAAAACACATTTCTTGTAAAGCTCATGCTGTGTACCGTGTGACAATTTTACTGTGTAATACTTTACTCCCCACCATTCGTCCAAGTACCTGAAATCGATCTCAGATACCTCCTCTAAATCCTTAGGCCTATCTATCTGAGATGGTGTTGGGAAACCTCCAACTGCCAATGAAAAGAACAGAAAAAACACATACGTATTTAAATGCTTTTCAATATAAGATGTTTGAAAGCCAAATTATGTTTACCACAATCCAGCAAATTTAAGTTTCTGGTAACCTCTCAGTTACAAATCTGCATCCTTTTTGTCACAATTCCCACATCTGCTGACTAGTTAAAATGCCACTGTGTTCAAACAGTGTAACTGTGATTTCTCCTGTATTTGTAGTGACCTGTATTTAGTACAGCCAGTACAATGCCTGATGGGTATGGTACGATACAGCCCCAGAAATCAGTTACGCAATCAAAATATTACGTTACAATCCATCAGTGTGGGATGGAAAAGGAACAAATAAAGTTAAACATAATAACATAAAAAAAATGATACAATGGAAATGCTATGAAACGTTATTCTTACTTGCCTGTGTGTAAATCAGTGTCTGGTTGTTTTTCTAAAATAGGAAAGTGAGCCACCCTGTGACTCTAGCCTACAGGGCAACTTTTACACCTGTGTTCTCAGGAGATGAGGCACTACTGAGGCCACTTATTTCAAGGCCTGTCTGGCTCCACCCATCCCAGCTGGCATTTCAGCTACGACTTATGACGACTAGTGCATACAAGTTTACAAATGTATGTAAAAATTAATTTAGGGCGGCTCTATGCCTACGTAGCCCAATGTGCGCCACAGACTTTTTGGGAGCAGGACCAACCCAGACTCACACCCATCTCCCAGTATGCCAAGCCAAATTGTCTTTTAATAGGATAAGACCCACTCGGCAAAACCTAAATTTCCTTAGTAAAAATTATCAAAAAAGTGTTACTGGTAAATATTCATTTCAGTCTGTGCATGTTATTTGAGCATGTGCCTTATCAAAATGCGCCTTAATAAAATCCATAATTGATTACATTCTGGTTTATGTTGTAGGGCCTGTTGTTCCCCATGTAGTACTGAAAACTGTAGATGTGATGTGTGGATCATTAATGTGTAAAGGGTGTGCTTTAAAACAATCTTTGCAGAAAATAGAATCTGGCCAGTAATTTGTGTATAACAGTATGCCGGTTTATGCATTATCACACAGTATTATATTACACAACAGTACATGTTATTTCTCTATGTCTCTTTTTACAGGCACACACATAAAAGTCACAGAAAATGGCAGATTAATGTATGAGGTGACTGCACGTGTAAAGAGAGAGAGAGAGGGAGAAAAGGGTACAACCACAAGTAATGACGTACAGAGCAGTTTTCGGGTGTATAAATAGGAATGCATCCTATTTGCTTATATCAGCCTTTAACTTGCACAGGAGTCTTTGCTTTTAAAAAGTGTCTTATTTTAACAGAACCATCAGTCATTTCACATATGAAGAAATGTGCATCAACTACAGGAAAAAAAGTCAACTACAGGAGGTCAGTTAAATTAAATCAGTTATATGAGGTCAAGGGTATCAAGGGTAGCTGACAGGAAATTAAGTACTTATGATTATTAACATGTATAACTATTATTGTGACTTAAAAGGCGAGGTAAGATATGAAACCTCATATTTAATATGAATCCAAGGCCAGATTACACAAACCTGTGTAATACTGCCAGGAGTGTAAAGCTGGCAAAGACTTAAAATTACATCTTTACGTTCTCCAACCTAATATCAACTTAGAGGTTTTCTGTGTCCATTCAAGAGGTTGGCATATACACTCACCTAAAGGATTATTAGGAACACCTGTTCAATTTCTCATTAATGCAATTATCTAATCAACCAAT
>JAODKM010000016.1:13906666-13923425 GCA_026780845.1 Petrocephalus sullivani | reverse complement strand
GGAAGTTCTGAAGGTGAAAGGGGGTCAAACACCGTATTAGTATGGTGTTCCTAATAATCCTTTAGGTGAGTGTATAATTCCATTTTTTAAGATTCTGCGTAGAAATAAGCATTTAGACATTTTGATTTTAAAATCAGGAAATATTGCTTATACTGAAACCAAATATCGCCATGAATCTCCTATATTAAATTAAAAATTAAAGCAGAAAACAATTACAATTGTATCCAGCAGGGGGCATTTTTTGACGAACTATAACATAAAGACTGACATCATATAAGGTAAAGGCTGTAATGAGGGGCATGGAGACACCGGCAGATTCCGGGAGCCCAGCACTGTACAGGGGCCCTAGAATACAAAAAATTGGTGGGGGGGGGGGGAGATGAAATTTTATCAGGGGGCCCAAAATTTCCAGGTACACCCCTGACTGTATGATAGGCCTAGAATCACCAAATGTTACTTATACATATATAACTACCACTGTTAAACAGGAATAGGCAGAGCATGACACAGCACACATAAAAATGACTGTCAGACAGGCGCGTCTGTGCATCATTTTAGCCATTGTATTATATCTACTGTAAATCCGGTTTTTCTGGTTACCCTGAAAATAGGAACCCTGAACAATTTCTCGCGCATTCCAAAAGACACACTTAAACATTCTAAGCTTCAGTTTACACTAGGTAGGAAGTAGCCAGATTTACAGCGTTAAATTGAAAAAGCAATAACGCACTTACTTTACTTTTTATTTATTAGAGGAATACTGGATGTTACTGTCTTCAAATGGGCGTCTTTTACTGTAATACGTGGGGCAACGTTTACACAGGACCAAATGGCGGAAACTGCGATTATTGGCAAAGTAGATGAGTTAGATGCAGCAGTTACATAAATCGTATCGCTTTAATATAGACCTTTCAACTTAGAAAATGAAGGTGGATACTACAAGCGAACGTTTTTATTTGCGTGTAGGAGTGTACTCTTTAGGACTAGTTTACTAGCAATTCTTCTGTCACCCCAGTACTGGGTAAGTCATTATATTCCTGTGGGTTCATTGTTTTTCACCATGCCACTATTTACTTACCTTTGGTAATTTACATGCTAAAGCTGTCATATTGTTTTTTTCTATTTAGAATATACATTGTATCATGTGTCGGTGTTGTAAGTTTTTCCATTACGCTTTGAATCTTTCTTTCTCTCCAAGTTCACGCGATTGTAATAAATATATATCTCTGCGGGTTTTCCCTGAAGTCGCTATAGCGACTATAGTTTTATAGTCTATAGTGATAACTATAGTTTTCAGTAGCCAGCGGCTTGTTAATCCAGTTGGGTTAACTGGTCACCGAGGATGCGGTTACCCATACTTGATTGACGTGTGAAGGACATCGCCCGCTTCACTTTCATTTTGACTGCCCCACTTTGGATCGATGCACTATATTTTATTATGGCTATCATTTAATTATTCAGAATTCGGCTGGATATACAAACACTGTTTTTTTTTTTTACCAATGCAAAACATGTAAATATTTTCCGCTTACTCATGGGCGTAAACAGTATACAGCACAATAGAGCCACACATTGCTGCCCATGTGTTCTGCTTTGTCTGTGGCTGGAAGGTACAGGGGCTGTAACCGCAGCGGCCTTAACACCTGGCCCTATGGAAATTGTGCACCGGGGCTCTGCACCCTCTCAAACGCTCATCCTGGTGTATTTGCATGCCTGGCACACGTTCCGCACCTCGCATCATTAGATGCTTTATGTATTTATTAATTTAAGTTCCTCACGCAAAAAAGGCGAGAAGTGGGGGTCGATAATGAAAAGTGTGAGGATGAAGGCCGGGGATGGGATGCGGAGATGCAGGGCGTTCAGAGAGCAGGGAGGCAAAGTTCAGAGTTATAAAGAGCAGATGACAGTGGGAGGAGGAAGAGATATTTATCCATACAGGAAGATGGAGGTGAGAGAACAGGTACAGCGTAACTGCGGCAGCGGGCTCCTTAAAAAGGTACCGTATACTAGGATCAGTTTGAAATACCATGTGTTATTTTTTAACTGCTTTAATATGAGAAAAATGCCATTTTGAAACTTGGAGGGGAAGTATGAGCAATGTTTGACTTTAAAAAAAGTGGACGCGTCAAAGGGAGAGAGATGGTGCAAAGGAGAGGATGAGAAGATAGGAATATTTATCTCAGGCTCTCGTAGATCCGGGCCAGTCTCAGGAATAACATGCATCATGAGGAAAGAAGGATGGGGGCTGTGGAGTGTAACAAAGAAAGAAGAGAGTTTAGCATCTCAGAGAAGAGCTGCAAAATTGAAGGAATATAGCTTGGAATTATACAGTGGAGCCTGTTGATGCAGTTGTCAGATTTGTCTGTGTTTTCTGCTGTGCGATCTGCAAGGTCAGGGGTACCGTGTGCTCCGTGTTTGTTTGACGAGATATGAGGACAGAGAAGTTAGGTGGCTGGCGGTTACTATGGTGAGAATGGTTACTCCATGCATTAAAAAGGTCAAAATGAAGCTGTAGGATGTTTGCGGTTGGTTTTATTTAGGTTTACTTATTTTGTCACTTCCTTTTGGCAGATTGTACGATTTCTACATGCCAGCCATAACAGTAGCAGTACTTCCTGTCACGCACACAAAGCTTCGCTGGGACCTTAGTGCAATACAATGGATCCTCTGTAATTTATACCGAAGTTCTGGCCACTTTTCTGCTTCATAGTGTGGCTGTGGTTTCTAAGCTCAAATTCTCGCTACCTCATCACCTACATTGACCTTACCTTTAATTTATTTTTGAAGCTGGTCCTGATCTGTTGAGAGAGAAGGAGAGTGTTTATAAAATGGAGGTCAGAGAAGAAGATGGTGACTGCCTCAGCGATAGGGAGACGGTCTATCCCCCTGGAGAGGAAGAACATGGGGATGGTAAGGTCAGCCCTCTGGGACATTCCCCTACAAGGACTGCCAGTGACACCCTTGCCATTGCCAAAAATAATACCAAAGGTACAGAAACTCCTCTTGAAAGAAGATCGACACACTCCAGACCTCAACAAGACGCCAAGCTCAGTAATGGCAATGCTGCATCTACGGATCTTAGAGCAGAAACACTTCTGGGTACCGCCACTCCAGCTAGAGTCAGCGCAGACATGACTGAGATGACTACTCTCACTAGCAACTCCAGCGCCAAGTCGGACTCGCATGACGGCAGCGTTCATAGCAGGTCCACAGCCAGAGAGAATAGCATAGTGTCCACAGCGGACCTTCCGTCCCCGACTCAGAGTGCCGAAGACGAAGGAGGCAGGAGTCAGCGTCCACGTGCTTCTGGCTGCCAGCGTTTCCTGGCAGTGGTGTGGCGCGGCCTGCGGGCCATGAACAGGGGCTGCCTGCACTGCTTGGAGGAGACTCCGGCGATGGTGGCTGGACTGCTGCTCACCATCGTCTTCTGCGTGGCTATCATTATCATCTTTGCTGCCACACAGAGGGTGAGAGACCTGCCAGATGTCTGAAGACTGTACCACTGCCAGTTTATCCTTATAGACGCCTGACAGTGTATATACAGTACATACAGTAGCGTATACAGTGGTGGGCAAAATTATTAGAACACCTGACAGATCTTAAAATGTTGACTATTTTTGCCTCCAAAACATGATTTCATTTCATGATGTTCATGATATATGCAGATGGTTGCGCACAACAAATATCAGATGAAGTGAGACCTACTGTTTTTATCCACTTTTAACTTTAATATTTGGTATGTCCAACTTTAGCAGCAAGTACAGCAGCACACCTCTCTGGCATAGTGTCAGTATATTTCCTGAGAACTTCAACACTAATGGTAACCCATGCCTTCTGCAACTCAAGCCAAAGGCTTTCTTATAAATGTACAATAGATCTGTCCAGTTTATTTTTCAACTTGTCACAAATGTGCTTGATGGGGTTGAGGTCCGGACTTAGCACAACGATTCTCCTTATGAAGGCTCTATTCTATTGTTTATAAAGCATAATGATCAATTTGTAGATATTTCATTTGTTTTATGGGTATTTTAATGGCCAATTCAACAAAAACAACTGAAACCCTTTAAATATGCCAATATAAATATGTTCTAATAATTTTGGCCACCACTGTACATCTCATGACAGCCATACTGCCATACTGTGCTGTAGTGTGGGGGCAGTGACTAATATGCTGGAGTATAACATTTATTCATGGTATTTTGTTTGTCCCCCCCCCCCCCCCAGAATGTTCAGGTGCACGTGGGGTCGCTAGCGGTCGTCAGCGTGGTCCTGTGCGTCTGCACTGGCCTGACCTTGGTCTTACCTTGGTTAGCGGTGGTGCGGCGCTGTGGGGGAGCCCTGGCCCTTTTCGTTTGGGGGCTACTCTACATCATCGCCGTCGTCTTCATCTTTACGGGTGGTGTCATTACAGCCTGGGAGCAGGTTACACCATGTTCTTTTTATGGGGAGGTGGGGGTGGTCTGGCAATTAAATGACACCACAGAAAGGTTAGATCAGGGTAGGATGGGATGTGTTATTAAGAATACTATGGGAGGTGTTTTGGTTTCTTTTTGTGAATGAGCAGCAGGCACATGTAGGGGGCACCTGCTCCCTTTGCCCAAATCATTTAAAATGCCTGTATGAATGATTCTGTATAACTGAGTATGTTAAAGGCTTAGAGCACCTGCCCCTTGAAAAGTCTCAGCACGGTGCTGATGGACAATCACACGACTTCTTTGTCTCTTCCTTCCTCTTGTCTCCAGGTTGCATTCTTCCTCTTCCTCTCACTCTCCGTCTACACTGTACTCCCTCTCTCGCTCTCCTGGGCCCTTGTGTTTGGGGTGGGCAGCTGTGTATCACACATCATCATCATCAGTGTCTACGTGCCCGTCACCAGGCCGGACACGGCTGACCCGGCTCCGCAGGTGAGGGGCGTTGGGTCGCAGCATTACTGGTGGGACGCATGTTGATGCAAACATTGGCCTTCGGGTTTGTCATGCCACAGGTAGAGTTCACATGCAAACTATGCCACCAGTTCCTGTACCCGAGACAAACAGCTGGCTGCTGGCCCCTACGCTGCCAGCTACATTGGCTGATGACTCGTTCCTGACCTCTTTACCCAACATGAGGATAGTATAGGAGCCACACAGTCCATGTCTGGGACACCAGTGGTAGCAGTGGACCTTCAAAAAGCAAGGATAAAACGTGAGAAGGTGCAGATATCATACAGCAGACAATGTGCAGGAAACCACACACTCCACCTGCTTGTAATCTGCTAACATCCTAGTCTTATTCAAATTGGTTGAAAGTCGTGCTATTATATATTGCACTCATCCAGGGTCCTAAAATATACATATTCTGCCCAGAATGAGTTTTGCCATGAATGACCAGCTCTAGGGCCAGCAGGGGGCGCTGACAGCTGCTTTACGTGATCTGAACCCCCAGTTGGTGGCTAATGCTGTGCTGTTCCTGTGCGTGAACTGCGTTGGTGCCTTCCACCGATGCCTCACGGAGCGAACCCATCGGAAATGCCGTCAGGAGTCTGAGAGGTTCAGCAAGGTCCGTACAAGAAGGGACTTACAGAAACGGCAGCAGGTATGGGTACACAAATGTGCTCTATTGCTTATGTCCAACGTATGGTGCTATGCTAACCGACGTCCTTGACCTGGTAGGAGCATCTGCTGTTATCAGTTTTACCACGTTACATTGCCATGGAGCTCAAGTCAGAGATTATCAAGCGACTGTCCGAAAAATACTATGGCACAGACACCAAGCACAACTTCCACAGTCTGTACATCCGACAGCACAAGGATGTAAGGTAGCACCACCTACCGTTACATACTGTCACATACACAAATGCAGAATCGCTACTCTTGTTTAAAAAGTGCTGCTGCCACATCCATCCACTAATCACTGACGGCAATCTCCCAGCATCCTCTATGCTGACATCGTGGGCTTCACCAAGCTGGCCAGCACCTGCACACCAGAGGAGCTGGTTGCAGTCCTGAACAAGCTGTTCGGCAAATTTGATGATATCGCAAAGGTGAGAAGCTCCTGTCTCAAAAAATGTGGCTTAAAAAATGTCTCAGCTGGCAGGTTTTTCAGTGTCTTTTCCTGCATCATTCCTAACCCCCTGCTTCCTGGCTTCCTTTCCTCATCTCCTTTGCCCGCACCCTCTGCCCCTACAGAAGAATGAGTGCCTGCGCATTAAAATCCTGGGCGACTGCTATTACTGCGTCTCAGGTCTGCCGGACCCCATCCCTACCCACGCCTGCAACTGCGTGCAGATGGGCCTGGACATGTGTACCGCCATCAAGTCAGTGCGCTAGCCGTCACCATCAGCTGAATCTCACGTGCCCTGACCCTCATGGCCGCTTCAACCCTCACGGTCTCATTATGTCTTACAGCAAACTGAGGGAGGCCACAGGGGTGGAAATCGCCATGCGCGTGGGCGTGCACTCTGGGAATGTGCTCTGCGGTGTGATTGGCCTACAGAAGTGGCAGTATGATGTCTGGTCAGATGATGTGACATTAGCCAATCACATGGAGTCTGGTGGTCTACCAGGGTGAGACATAGAAAATATTAGTTCAGGCTTTGAAAGGTGAATGGAGCGCCCCAGAGTGGGCACATCATGGCAGCACCCACACATAATTTCATATTTCAGAAGCACGCTAAGCCTGCAGCATTATCTCAGCAGTACTATTCTGATCTCATTGCTGACATAGGAGGGTCCACATCACAGAGGACACATTGGGGCACCTGGGTGGGGCCTACCAGGTAGAGGAAGGGGATGGGGCCAGTCGGGACCCCTATCTGCAGGACAGGAGGACATACCTAGTCATTGACCCGCAAAAAGAAGGCTCCACCGCACGGAAATCTAACGTATGTACATCACACTTTTTCTATAGTGTTGAACATAGAAACATTCTGTTGAGATTGTAATGTGAATTGGCTACGGTTACATGAACAGTTATTATGTGCTTTAGTGTAGTGTCTAATCACTGTAAATATACTGTCTAGCTGATCTCTCTCATTAGTCTACTGTCCATACGTTGAGGGTGTACTGTTTTTTTTCTCAGTATCCCAAGGCAAATGACAGGAGGCTCAGGGCTTCAGTCAGGATGTCTCAATACCTGCAATCCTGGCAGACGATCAACCCCTTCTCACAGTTAAGCCATCCAGCACACCCTCAGGCAAGGCCCACTGCCCTACCCTTCGGCCTCACAGCACCACATCCCATGGTTAGACACTCTCACTAGCTGCCTGGATGTGTGTGCGTAGGAACACTCATGCTGGGTTTGTATGGGCCTATGTCTTGCATATGTTTGCGAGTGTGTGGGCATACGTTTGCATGTGTGTGATGCTAAGAAGATGCTGCTTTCATACTTAGTTGTATTTTTTTTTCCCAGGAGAGACTAACCCCTGACACAGTCCTGCAAAGGTAATTTGTTTTTTCTCTAAGAATGAAGAGGAAACCTTCATCTTCATACTCTCTTAGAGTATCTCTTAAGTCAGCTTCCTTGTTTTGGTCCTTGTATTGACTGCAGTGAACGCAAAACCATCCTCTTTTTCTTTTTGCCTCCTTCTGGTTCCCCTTCTCTCCCTGAGTCACAGGGAGCACTCCCAGGGCATGGAAGATGGAGTGATGGACACATTAGACACTCTGGACCCCGAAGAGTGAGTCTGCTTTCACATTGGTGTTGACAGGCTGTGTCATGTGACTGTCTCCTAAGAAGGACATTGAGATGCATTTGAATACAGCACAAATATAAAGTTAATTTGAAAGTGTTTGTGATTTCTCTGGATTCAGCTAAAAACCACAAGAGACTCTAACTTGTCTATCTCCTCTCACTCTTTCTCAGGGAGGTGAAGAGGAAACAGAAGTTGAACTGGCTCACTCTGCTCTTCAATAACTTTAAAAAAGAAAAACAGGTGTGAATTGCATGGATGTTCCCCATTTCATGTATTTCATGTGGCTTTAAAGCAGTTTGCGTAGTGTGTTAGGAATGCATCAGCACTAATCACACCACGTTAACAGTAGTCTTAGTGGCGAGCTATGTGATGGTGTGTCCACGTGAGCCGATTACACCAAATGACTGTGTCGATGACCTGTGTCACAGTACCGGCTCTCGGAGGTGGGGGACCTGCACCTGTCTGTCAGCTGCCTGGCTCTCATCTTTGCTGCCCTCTTTGTGGTCCAAATGTTGGTGTCGGCAAAGTAAGCAGAACCGCCTGACGTAGCCCTGTCAGCCAGGTTCAGTGCTGGCAGGATGGGAGGGGCAAATGGTTGTGATGTATGTCTGCTTTGTTCCACTGTCATATGACTTGCTATGTAAAAGTTTCTCAATCTGGGAAGGTTCTTAGTCTAGCCACACAATAATGAGCAGTTCGGAGATTTTAATAATCAACCTATTCATCATTCTTGGGGTAGCATGGTGGTGCAGTGGTTAGCACTGTTGTCTTATACCTCTGGGACCTGGGTTCGAGTCACCACCATGGCTCCATGGGGTATCCTCTGGGCACTCTGGATTCCCCAACCTGAGTGCAAAGTTAAATGGAGTTACCAAATTGCCCATAGGTGTGTGAGATTGCTCCATCCTGGGATGTTCCCCGCCTTTCACCCATAGCCTCCTGGACAAGCTTCAGACCCCCTCTGAATTGGATAAACAGTTATCCAAAATGGATGGGCATCTTTCTGTAATAGGAAAGCAGGAATTTGATGCACTGTAGTAGTCATACAATGCATAAAATGTGTGCAGCTTCCTTTTTAAGAGATCAAATTGAGTAGCACCATGTATGGTAACTTCCACTGTAAGGTTATCTGTGTTCCAGCAGTGCAGCTCAGTTTCTCTCTCTCTCTCCCTCAGGAACACTGCCATAGCTGTGTCATATGGTGTCACCTTTCCCGTATTTGTTATTCTCCTCCTCATTGTCTTCACGGGGTACTTGAAGGTAATGCGCCGTGTGCAGGGGTGTAGTAGGGGCATGGATACCCTGGCAGATCAGGGGGCCCAGCACTTTACAGGGGCGCAGTAGGGGCACGGATACCCCAGCATATCAGGGAACCCAGCACTTTACAGGGGCACAGTGGGGGCACAGATACCCCGGCAGATTCAGGGGGACCAGCACTTTACAGGGGTGCAGTGGGGGTGCGGATACCCTGGGAGATTCAGGGGGCCCAGCACTTTACAGGGGTACAGTGGGGGCACGGATACCCCGGCAGATTCAGGGGGCCCAGCACTTTACAGGGGCGCAGTGGGGGCACTTCACAGAGGCGCAGTAGGAGCATGGGTACCCTGGCAGATTCAGGGGGGCCCGGCATTTTACAGGGGTACAGTGGGGGCACAGATACCCTAGCAGATTCAGGGGGCCCAGCACTTTACAGGGGACTTGACTATGTAAAATTATGCTTAAAGTTGAGCAGCTGAGGGCTCAGAGTGACACTTTGTTAGGGGGCCCAAATTTCCTAGCAAAGCCCTTGGCTATGTGTCTTTTGGAGTCACGCTTTCTCTCCATGGCATTGCACAGTAGAGCTTGGATTTAACGGTCACATTATGTTATACCTTTGTAAATGTGCATTTCTGTTTACACGTGTGTTTGTTGGCAGCGATGGAGATCCAAGATGCCTCAGGGTGTTCAGTGGGTTTCCTCGCTGTCCCAGGGATTGGCCAGCAGGGCGGCGCTCCGGCTTCTTTTGGTTTCCCTCTGTGTGCTCATCACGCTGCTCATGGCTATTCTCAACTTTGTAAGTCAGATCCCAGTCGGTTCAGTTAATCATCCATGTCTAACTGTCTTCCTGCTGAGCCGCATGTCCTCAAGTTAATTTTCCAGCTCATAGAGATTGTATAAGTAAATAATTAGCAGCATTTCCAGATTCACAGATACTAATAAACACACAGAATCATGGACACAACATACTGAATGTGAATGTGGTTTCTGTCTCACAAGTTCTTTCTCCCGGAGCCCAGCTATCCCACATACCAGAATGCAACAGCTTTAGAGACATACATACTCTACACCGTGCCTGTGAGTACTATGTCATATGGTGACATTTGGTGATAAAATGGTGCCCTTAACTGTCCAGCAGCAACTGGGTTTCCAGTAAACCTCCAAACATTTCATGTTAATAGTGAAAGGACTAATCATATACTATTGATATTGCGATTTTTTAAAATCAATTTAAATGAATTTTACATTTTTGAATCCATCCGTTCCTTCTCCTTTTCTAGCTGGCTCAGTTATCGCCGACCCTTTGAATGTAGGTGCTATAGAATAGCGTTTGTACCTTTCCCATGAGCTGACATGTACCTGTCGTTATAGTACTACGTGTACTGCTGCCTGTTGGGCATGCTCGGTGTCATCGTGTTTGTGCGGACCTGCCTGGAGCTCAAAGTGTTCCTGCTTACGCTGGCATTGGTGGTCTACCTGGCCCTCTTCCTCTATGTCTATGCCACCCGCTCTGACTGCTACGTGTACCAGCTCTACAACACCACCAGCCAGTACGACGTCATTTCTGTCCAAACCCCATCTCTTGGAGGGGATGTTACCATGTTTCTATAATAGTTAAAGCAGTGCTTCCTTTCCGATAGCTTAACTTTGTGTTTTCCTCAGGCCTGGTGTCCTAAAGGAGCCTAAGATCATGGCTGGAGTTTGGCTTTTCATCTTTTACTTCACTGCCTTAATTCTGGCTCGAAAGGTAACTTAAACTGTGTCTGTATGTATATGACCATCCATCTACAGCACCAGATGATTATTGCTTCCTACTGAAGCCTGAGACTGTGACGTCTGTGATGTAACTGCTCTCTGTCTCTCTCTCTCTGAATCTGATATGACGGGTGTGTCACCTTTCATAGGACGAGCTGGCATGTCGCGTGGAGTTCCTCCTGCAGAAGTGCTTCCAGGAAGAGCGTGAAGAGATGGAGACAATGGAGAATGTCAACAAGCTGCTCCTGCAGAATGTTTTGCCTGCGCACGTAGCCACTGTTTTCATTGGCAAGAACCGTCGCAATCAGGCAAGGTGTTCAGAAGGCAATCGAGCAGCAGCTTCAATGGCTGTGCCACTGGCAGCGCAGGTTGAGGGCTGTACCACCAGGAATTCTACGAGGGGTGTCAATAAGTTCAATAACATTCAAGCTTTTCTAACCTGGGGTGGGGGGGTTAGTCACAGATGGGTGTTCTAAGACCCTTTAAGACATCAGGACACTGGTGGTAGTTGGGGAGGGGGGGTGAAATGATTGCTTCATTCTATTGGAAAAGAGTATCTTTTTGCTTTTCAGGACCTGTACAGTCAATCCTGTGATTGCGTCTGCGTGATGTTTGCTTCAGTACCTCAGTTTAAGGAGTTCTACAACGAGAGCTCGGAGAACAAGGACGGGCTGGAGTGCTTGCGCTTTCTCAACGAGATCATCTCAGACTTTGATGAAGTACAGACCGCCAGCTGTCAACGAATCTCCCCTTTTTACTGTTAGGCCAGGAATGAATTTTGGAATCTCGTGCTCTTTCAGCTCCTGTCCAAGCCGAAGTTTAGCAGTGTGGAAAAAATTAAAACTGTTGGTAGCACCTACATGGCAGCTGCTGGGCTGACGGTCATGGCAGGAGAAGAGAAGAAGGTAGGAGGTTGGTCATCGGGAGAAGGAAATAAAGAGAAGCAGTTCAGCCGGTCACTGTAATATGCTATAAGTATCGTTCACTGGGCCTAAATGGCAGTGAAAGGTTTTGTCTGAATCAAATACTCTGATTGATTGGAGGGTGTGGCTTTAACTCACATTAATTATTTAACACACCTGCTACTCAAAGTCACAAGAAAAAGCCTTTGTGCAGTACTTGGTTTTTCTGGCAGCCATAAATCAGTAGAACAGAGATTCCAAGTGCAGTATTTGCCTACGATCAGGACCGTGGCAGTAAACTCACCTTGGAACTTTCCAGACCAATGAACTGATCATGCTTTAATTTATCATCTGATCATGCATTGGCCCCTTAAAGTGTCAGGCTGTTTTTGGATACTACAAATAAATCATATTATGTCAATCGAGGAATATATATGTAATGGTCCAGGCCTGCATAAAATATATTTGGTAAGGCCTGTTGGTGTTATTCTTTCAGCTTCTTATTGTGGCTTCTTTAGTGAAAGTAGTTTAGATAATTCATTTTTTAAATTAAATCTTGTTCTTTGTATTTTCTGTGTTTTTGAGAAAAATAAGATTACTGTCATATACAGCATAGATCTATTCTTTTCCAAAACCATCCGTGTGGTTATTCAGCCAGACCCTTTATTGCCCCCTACAGGAAAACAATGGCTCCAGCAGCCACGTGCGCTCAATGGTGGAATTTGCCATAGCTCTGATGACTAAGCTGGAGCTCCTAAACACACACTCTTTCAACAACTTCAAACTCAGGATTGGTGAGTACAAGCCGAT
The DNA here is from genome assembly GCA_026780845.1 of Petrocephalus sullivani. Classification (NCBI taxonomy): domain Eukaryota; kingdom Metazoa; phylum Chordata; class Actinopteri; order Osteoglossiformes; family Mormyridae; genus Petrocephalus; species Petrocephalus sullivani. Next base: position 13,911,029 of record JAODKM010000016.1, on the reverse strand, counting down.
TTCACCATTCTGTCTTTATGTCTTATTTTTCCATGTTCAATTTGATTCACAGTTGCTACGTCACGTTAAAATATGTGAGCAAACCTGGCACACTGTGCAGCCAGGACACCGACATGCCTGCTTTTATAATATTCTGCTTACAATTTCTCACAGGAATAAACCATGGTCCAGTGATTGCAGGGGTGATCGGTGCCCACAAGCCCCAATACGACATTTGGGGGAATGCTGTCAATGTGGCCAGTAGGATGGACAGTACTGGGGTCCTGGACAAAATTCAGGTCAGAAAGATACAGAAATGGGGAGCAAGGGTGAAAAGACAGCAGCATGACCAGAGTCTGATCTTTCGTCTTCCCTGCTTTTGCTGCCCCCTATAGGTCACTGAAGAAACAGCAGAGGTGGCCCAGTCTCTGGGCTACAGTGTGACGCCACGGGGAGTCATCATGGTCAAGGGGAAAGGAGAGCTTACCACCTATTTCATCAATACCGACCACTGACATTTTACTTTACTGAGACTAGAGAATGATCACTGCTGGTTGCTAGGTGCACCAGGTAGCATTACGTGGTTAAGATCGTCCATGACCCAGGTAATCCTAAGATTACATGATAACCACAAGCTCCTGTGAAAACCTAATGGTGAATAGTGTACTGGATATGAGACTGAGTTTTTTACGCTGCAGTTGTACTCATTATTTACTTGAAGCTTTTTGATTAATTTATCTCTAGCAAATAATTTTACATTAAAACTGGAAGCTAATAGATAAAACAATGACAAATTGCAAAATGGTATGGTGGTGCAGTGGTGTCACTGTTGCCTCACACCTCTGGGGCTGAGGTTCAAATCTCTGCCCTGTGTGTGGAGTTTGCATGTTTTCCGTGTCATTGTGGGGTTTGCTCTGGGTACTCGAGACTTCAGAAACATGCTGAGGTGAACTAGAGTTACCAAATTGCCCATAGGTGTGAATGGTGTGTGGGCCCTACAATGGGCTGGCACCTCACCCTGGGTAATTCCTTGCCTTGCACCCATAGGCTCCATGTTCCCATGACCCAGAATAGGACAAGCAGGTACAAAAATGGAGAGATAGTAAGGTACTTAACTTTGTGCCAGAATAAACAAAGTACAGCACAATGGGAATGCGGCTGTCAGCAGGAGGAGCTGTTCCTATATGATGAAACAATAGAAAACCACCATTTTCCTTTTCAAACAGCAGGGCAGGGACCATTACAATGTACCTCAGTTAACTTAGTCTGGGGGTGCACAGCGACTGGGAAGCAAAATAAGCGATAAGTGCTTGCTGGTTGCTGAATGGTAACTGAAATCAGAAAGCGTGCAGTTTATGGGAACACTGAAGTTGTCTGTGCTTTACTTATATGGTAACTAAAATCAGAAGCCGTGCAGATTATGGGAACACTGAAGTGGTCTGTACTTTACTTATATGGTAACTGAAATCAGAAGCCGTGCAGATTTTGGGAACACTGAAGTGGTCTGTGCTTTACTTACATGGTAACTGAAATCAGAAGCCGTGCAGATTATGGGAACACTGAAGTGGTCTGTACTTTACTTACACTGTCCTCATATTGTCGCATGTATTTAATCTCAGAAAAAAAAGTTTATGTTTTTATGACACAATGTGTTTTTCTTTTTGGGTCACTCTAATTTGGAAATGTTGCACCCTCTCAGAATGTCCTATCTGTATATCATTGTTCTATAATGGGTATTTGGTCTGTTAAAGCACTGAGTATGTGAATGTTAAAGTAAATGAATAAATAAGCAGAAAAATAAATATTTAATTTTATATTAAACCAGTTGGACTAACTGGGAGTCCACATTTATTTCTGGTCAGTCACTGGAGGTATAGCTCATGCACACTTCATATGTCACCTGCCTCATTTGTATATTGCTTTAAACAAAACTGTCTCTCAAGTTACCAAGTACGAGAATATAATTACTAGAATTACATTGATATAATAATAATAATAATAATAATAATAATAGTGGTGCTTTATTAATTTCCATGGAGAAATTTTGTTTTCACCCACCCCATCCAGCTGTGTATGAGACACACAGACACTTACAGGAATGACAGCAAGCTGAGGGTTATGGCGCAGGCTCAGTCGGCATCCGGCCCCTCTGGAGTAGCTGCTCTTTCTCAGGGGCCTCACAGTTGCATACCTTGCATGTTCTCTCTACACTGTGCAGGTTCCTTTCTTTGCATTCCTGCTTTCTACTGCAGTTCAAAGATGAGCAGTTAGGCGTAACTGGCACCTCGGAATGTCCCGTTGTGTCTCTGTGCACATGTGCACTACAAGGAAGCAGATGTATTTTTTGTGAATTAGAACTATTTTCAGACCTCAAAGTAGGAGGCTCCTTCTAGAAACTACTTTAAGAAAACACGTAACACTTGACGGTGCACACAAAGTATAGTATTATGCTATTATTTATGTATCAATTAACCACAAACTAAGTCTTTGTTACATATTAATGGTAACGATCATCCCTGATGATTTTTGGTGCATGTTTAATCGCACGCAGTTACTAAATCTGTTAATTCTGTAAATCTTAGTGAACTACTTAAAGAACCACTAAAGAACTACGGATCGAAGGTCAACATTAATGATGATGGAACTTGTATTTCAAGCAGTTACTGTATTTGTAACTATATCTCCTAATTCTGTAAACCTTTGTGAACTACTGAAGGAACTACTGAAGTAACAAATGTTGAATAACACAAGTGAAGTGTTTGTTCATCATTAATGAATCATGACGCATCCTTTATTTCAAGTAGCTACTATGTTTGTTTAGGATTTTTACTTCAGTAGTAACTGAGTTATGACTAAGTATTTGTGCAACGTCAAGCAAAGGGTTACCAGAAAACACCTTAATATAACAGCCTGACTACAATGCAGGGCAGCCAACCCTTACGCTTCCGTTTCTGACAAATCCATTATAAAAGCCTAAAAGGAGCTACACCAAAACCGTTCAGACTTTTTACAAAGTAATACGACCCTTCCATGCCCTTAAATGATTGTACAAACTTGTCTCACTCTGACAATGTGCTTAGTACTGAATTCGTGCAAAAGCAAGGATTATTGGTGCCGCGTAGGAAAATGATCATTTGTCCCAGCTAATGTTAAAATAAGAATTTAATGAGATATTATCATTCTCGGGCAGTAGACACCTAAATGGTAATCCAACAAGCACACATATCATCTTATTTCTTTGTTTTAGGGGACATTCGCTCGCTTCCTTTGATCGAAAGTCACCTACAGCGTTTGAGAAACAGTGGAATTTCCCCCGCTCGGCAGCCCCCACGCCCATTGGTCAGAATAGTCCTGGTGCAAAACTTCTCTGAGACGCCATTGGCTACTTCCGATGTCAGTCACACATTTCCTGCTTCTGCTTTGTTTTCGTAATTTTGAATTGTAAAACTAGGAGAACAGGGAGACAACTGGCAATGTAAGAGTATAATTTACTAATACAGCTAATAAATTAAATGTTAAATAAGTCACAGTGTGCTTTGCTGGTATCGAGGTTTAACGAATTGTTCGTTCGTTTCCACATTCTCAGCAGGAAGACAGCTAAGGCGTATGCTAAGTTATTGCAAAGTAAATCGAATGTAATGATTTTTTGGTATTGTTATAATACACGCACATTGTAATATGATATAAGGAATGTATTATTATCTTCGCGGGAGGGCTACCTGTACTTACAACATGTTAACTGTCAAGATATTTTAATTATGCGCTTAATTGTAAGACAAAACATTTCATTAATAGTCCTAATTTTTTGGTAATTAAGGAGCAGTTTCCGCTTTTTGCTCCTGTTTAACAGCGATGCAAGATTAGCCGCTTGCTCGCCCTGTAGTAAAAAAGGCGAAATATAGATTAACGCAAATATTTGTTTCTAGATCGCAGTGTGAATGACACTTGGACGACACGCTCATGTCCGGAGGCACCGAGCTCAGCAGGCGGCGGCGCCCCCCCCTGAAGATGTACCTGGTACATTCCGACTATAAGGTTGAGGATCACCTGGAGGGTGCCATTCGGCTGCCGCGGGGGAGTCTATGTCAGGCGCAGGAGGATGGAAAAGGTGATCAGCTCTGGGTGAAGGTAAGCTTGAGTGTGTTTTTTTTCCTTGTACAGATAACTCACTTGTGAGTTGCAGCAGTATTGCATCACTCCATTAAAAATTTTAACAATAGAATCTCCCTTGGTCAAACAATAGATAAATTGTCCTTCACTGTATTCTAAAATAAGAGTTGCATTACCTTATTATACAACCCCAAATTAGAAAAAGTTGGGACAGTATGGAAAACGCAAATAAAAAAAGAAAGTAGTGATTTCTAAATTTACTTTGACTTGTATT
>JAODKM010000016.1:13875263-13898918 GCA_026780845.1 Petrocephalus sullivani | reverse complement strand
GAGACTTTTCATTTCTTTGTCAATGGACAAACTTACAAAATCAGCGAGGGGTCAAATACTTATTTCCTCCACTGTACGTGTAGGAAAATGACAAGCATATTGTAATACCGTGGTATTGCACAGAATAGTTCATTTCGGGTACCGTGACACCCCAACCTCGTAAGTAAACATGTTGCTACCAAGCTAAGTATACTCTTATTTGGGAAAATAAAGTGTTCACCGTTTAATTAAAGGATGATGTGTTTTTTTCATAAATATAAGTATACAGACCTTACTGATATCATGGCCCCAATAGCGTGATACTTACCAAACCGTGGGCAAGTGGTACCATTACACCCCTAGATGCTACATTGGGGATTTAATGCACTGAAGTCCTTCAGTTAAGTGGTGAGATCCATAAGATGTGCAGTATTGCAAACTATGTATGTAGTTCTTTATTTTTATTCATAATACACTTTCTGCTGTGAGTTGTGTCATATTGCTCCCAGTCTGACAAAACCCTCTTATGTTTAGTAGTGTGACTTAACTGCCCCTGTATACTCCCAGCTCTCAGGGAATGCAGTATCTGTCAGTCTGTGGCAGAATGGGAGTGCACACAATGCTACGAGGACCTAGACATCAAACCCAATCGCCTCAAACAGTACTGCTACACCTGCAACACGCAGGTAAATGTCACAGTTTGACCGTACGGGTCAGCGCCAAGTTTGCCATAAACATTTGGCAGCCTTGGGTAACTGTCACACCTGCGTGACAGTTGCTGGCTCACAACACTGTCTTTATGGCCCATGTCCTCTGCCAGGTGCACAGCCACAGGAAGCGTCTCTCTCACAAGCCAGACAAGGTGGGAGTGCCGGGGGGGTCCTGGGCGGGACCAGTGCATGGCTCCCGCCAGCAGATGTCTTTGTTTGCAGTGACGTGCATCCAGACTAGCCACTACGTGAGCTTCGTACGCTGTGGACCTACTCCCACTGACTGGTTATTCTTTGACAGCATGGCTGATAGGGAAGGTAAATTTGTTGTTCAGTCAAATGTAGAGTAGTAGGTATAGTACAGTATTTAGCCCCTGGAGGTTAATGGCATAATATAACAGTATAAGAGTGATTGATCAGTTGCTGTGAAATACTGTAGTGTCTCATCTGTACTAGTTACAGTGCAGATATAATTGCCTCGTGTATGTTCCAGGTGGAGAGAATGGCTTCAATGTGCCCCAAGTGAAAACATGTCCAGAAGTGGCTCAGTACCTAACCCTGTCAGAAGGGGAACTTGGCAAACTGGACAGTGGCTCCCTCCGCGGGGCAGCCCGGCGGCTGCTCTGCGACTCGTACATGTGCCTCTACCACAATCCCCAGCTAAGCTTGTACAAGTGATAGACACAAAGGCCTGTCTACATATGGGAAAAACCAGTATGCATGCCAATGTAAATACAGCACCCAAGGTCACCAAATCATATGCACAAATACACACACTCATAAGCATAGATTTTTTTATGTACAAAATGTATTTCTGTTTTGGACTCCTGTGTTCTGCTCAGAAACGAAGCTCACTGGAACTATGAGCAATGGAAATGAGAGCAAAGACTAAATATTAATTTAAGCTTCAAATAGCAATAACATTTTACTGTAAGTTATGTTTTTAATTACATTGTTTTTTCTGACATGTGGAAGATGTATTATCCTGTGACTACTGCTGAATAAAGACAACATTTTAATAGAATACTATAAGAATGATGCCTTCTGCGTCTTTCGCCGTTAGCGTTTGCCTGCGGACAGGGTACGTAGCGATGACGTACAATAAGCGCGACAGCAGCGCTTGTCGTCATCATCCCCGACATATCGAGAAGAGGAAGGTTGACGTTTATCAGTTTTAGCTTACCGTTACATTATTTTAACTCAAATATATTTCTGAATAACAGTCTTTTGATAGATCAAAACTCCCGGGAAGCCAAGGTTGAAAATCACTTCAAGGTATACATACAACATGTATTTATGCGTTATTTTAAGAAGGGTGTTGTTAGAAGATTAGCTAGAGAAGTATCCGCGTCAAATATACATTGAATAACGATGGCTTTAAGTATGGAGATTTGAGCTACATTAATGTCTGATGCTGACTTTACCTAGCTATGAGATAAGCCTTCGTGTGTTGTGTCCGTGGCTTAGGGGTGTTTCCAGTGTAAATGCGCTTTTGAATGAGGAGCACCCTACAACAGTACAGTGTTTACGGTGAATGTGCGAAAGACTTGATAAATGGCGCCGGTTAAAATATGACAGCTTTAAGCCTACAAACAATTTACCGCAAGTCACTATAAATCGAGTAATTGCGTTTTTTTATTTTCTTCTTTATCGGGACTTACTATTTGACCCGAGATTGCTCCCGGAGGCCTTGTCCCCGAACCGATTAGAGCGCCAGTCTTCAGTCACCATGTCATCGTTTGATACGGATTCCATGCAGTCCGCAGTCCCCACGTACTCTCGCTGTTAATGGCAGCTGCGATCGCCTGCTTGCGCGCATCCCCTTTCCTTGTCAATGAAAATACCGGCTTCTGTCAGCTAGGGTCCTCGGAAAGGCTGCCATGGCGTCTCCAGGGGGACACGGCGGAGCAGCGGTGTCTACGCGAGGAGGGGCCGGGGCTAGGAGAATGAAATGGGCCTTGGAGCTGAGTCTAGGAAATACGAGGTAAGTCCAAATCCATGCAGATTCACGTTATTTACATTTAGAGTCATTGTATTTGTGCCTAGATTCGAAATAATTGAAGCGATCTTTACTTTAGCGGGGTGTACCAATGTGCGTGATGATTCTTAAGTGCTGTAGTTAGTAAATTGCTATTACATGTTAATTGTAATGCCGGTAAAGTTTGCAACTTTGCATTGCCAAACAAAAGCTTTAGGCCTGCATTGCAGCAGAGTGTGAATGTCTCCAATTTGATTTTCATTTCTTGCCCTCTGTTGAAGAAATCGGGGCGACCGACAGAGCAGCCAAGGGGACACTCTGTACCCGATTGGATATTCAGACAAGCCCGTACCTGACACCAGTGTCCAGGAGGCTGATAGGAATTTGGTGGAAAAGGTGGGGGTGTTCTTTTAATTAAGATATTTGCAAGGATATTATTGTTTAAACAAATAGCCATTAGCGGTGGGGGAAAATTGATTGTTACAAATCATTGGGATGACGATTTTTAGGTCGCCAAGAGAGTCAAAATATTATGTAAATGGACACTAAATTGACATGAGTACAGCTATCTGCAAGATTTGTGGAGCCAAAACATTTTGAGGGGGACATGGCCCCAACAAGGGGGGGGGGGGATTGTTTTGATCTTTTTGTTTGAAGGTTTATTTGTTGAGTCTAGTTCGCATAAGGGGAGATGCAGTCTTTCAATGTAGATCTGAAATGCTCAAGAGAAATCAGTAAAAGAATCAAACATTTTAAGCAAGATTAACTTGTCTTTAGGGGAAAAAAGGAAAAAATGCAATGTAATGTTCGAAATCGCAACATGTATCAAATTGGCTCACAAATATCAATGTTATAAGAATTTAGGAGGTCTGTGCCAGTTTCCACTGATGAAGGCCATAACGTTAGTCAGTTTATTTGCATTTAGTTATCAGTTAATTAATGGCTGCATCAACGTTGACATTAACCGTTATGTCAAGTAGCACAGGCAGACTCAGCTGGAAGTAGCAGTTCATGCAGTACAGATTCCAGGCTGTGAGGATGGCATGGTTGGTCTCTGTGTGGTGACCCTCTCTTTCTCAACAACCCAGAGATGTTGGGATGTGGCCCTGGGTCCCCTGAAGCAGATCCCAATGAACCTCTTCATTATGTACATGTCTGGCAACACCATCTCCATCTTCCCCATCATGATGGTGTGCATGATGGCCTGGAGGCCCATCCAAGCCCTTATGTCCATGTCAGCTAGTGAGTAGCAGTATCTCCTTTCAGTGCAATGCACACTAACATTATACTGTGTAGGTGCAGATGTTTGGTGCAGAATATATTATTTTCCCACTGCATCTGCTTGCATCATCTGCATCCTGGTTACTTGGGTGTTACAAGCTCCTTGTGAAAAATGGTTGTATGTTTCTGCTGACTCCTCCCCCAGCTTTTAAGCTTTTGGAGAGTTCCAGTCAACAGTGGCTTCAGGGACTGGTCTATCTCATTGGCAACCTCTTGGGGTCAGCGTTGGCGATCTACAAGTGTCAGTCAATGGGATTATTACCTACACATTCTTCTGATTGGTTAGCCTTCATCGAACCACCTCAGGTAAGCCTTTTTCAGCTTCTTTGGTACTCTCTTATGATCAAACATACCAAATAAGGGCAAACTGATTTCTTTTTCTCCCCCCCCCCCCAGAGGATGGAGATAATGGGTGGAGGTATGGTCTTGTGAAGAGAAATTTAACAATAACATACACAGCCTATGAATCCTGGACCTCCTGACTGTCAAACTTTGAAACTGCTGTTTGTTTTTTTCTTTTTTGATTGCATTATTATCCGTTTCCAGATTTCCTGCTGCACTGTTTTGCCCAATAAAGATTTTCACTGTTAACGACGAATACTTGTGAAGACTGTTTATTCTCTACAATGAGTTTACACCGTGTCTTAGGGTATTCCCTACCTTACACATGTAGCTTTCTGGAAAGGCTTGCTGCCTCTCCTTGTTTTGGATGCTGGTCTAGTAGATGGAGGGGCAGTGATAGTGTGTTGCTGATTAGTCTTTAACTTGATGTGTAATGTGCAATAATTCATAATTCAGAGTGGTCTGACCAGTAATCCTGAGTGTCATATGCAACCATCCAGGTTGTCTTGTTCAACAACCTAGTGAATCATGTGCAGTAATTCCAGTGATATGTGCAGTAATAACCCAGACTATTTTCTTTTTGCAGTTTTATATTTATTTCTGTATTTTAGGATTTAATGTTGCTTCTTTTGTTGCCTTATTTTTTCTCCTATTTTGTGTGTAGTTCACAGAATTAGCTCTCAAGAATTCCAATGCACTTGTACTGTCCTGTCCCTGTGCAAATGCAATAGTCTATCTATCTACTGTGTGCTCAAACTTGTGGCCTGTGACTGTCATGTAACTATATCAAGCTGTAACAGTACCCAGTCAGCACAAGTACGTCGGTCCCGACACGTATATGCGACGTATTGCCTACGATCTGTGCTGACAGGGTAGCTGTCAGTCAATCACATCTAGTCAAAAATGCAGGCTAAGACGAATACATGTGTATGTTAATCCAAGTAGGTTCTAATTGGGTTATAGGGCTTTTAAAGTAGCACAGTAAGTGCGTGCTGAGGTGGGTTGTGGTTAAGTTTGCGATTGAGTAAGTGGTGATGTTTTGATGGAAGAATGTCGTAGCATACCTTGCATGCGTTTCCGTTTTCTCGCTACTGGTCTGGTATTGGAGAAATGGCAGCGACTTATGTATATATTGTACATGTATGTGGCTACGAGCCTTTGTGTTAATGCCCGAGGAAAAATCCTGCGATGCAGTTTCAGGCGGGGGTTTGGCGAGTCGGACTGGATCGGCCTTTTATATGCATTCCCGTGACGGCTGCTTGTTTGTTTGCGGAGGGCGTTTATATATTCCGGCGTCACCGGGAATGTACTTAGCTATTGTTAGTACTACACCCCCGCCTCACTGAGCGAAACGAAGTGGGGGCACCTTACTGAACCGCCCCGGCAAGGTGCCATTCCTCCTGTCGCCGGAGCACATGGTGATTTACGGGGGGGTGTTGGGGAATGTGGACAGGGCGCTCAGTGAATGTAAAATAGTTAAAAAGTTAAATAATAATAATAAACACGGATTTTAATACCGAAGTTGAACAAGAAAAGATTAAAATATGCACAATAAATAAAACGGGCCATGTATTTCTTTTACCTGATCCCATTGAAATGAATGGAGCGTTTTGCCTGTGGAGTAAGAGCGCACATGCGGCGCCCGGACGCCCGCCCCCCTCGCCGCCCGGCGTTAATCGCACGGACCGGCCAGACCAGTTCTATAAGGAGACGGACCGACGGGCGCAGCTTAAATGCGGGGCGCCGGGCGCTCCGGGGGCCACTTACCGAGCTGGCCGGGCGCCGATTCCGCTTCGGAAAGGGATCGTTGGGGAGAGCGCATGTAACGTACTCACCTGATATGTTTTAGTTTGTGTTTTTATTTACATGTTTTTCTCCAGTGTTGTATAGTTTTCAATTACACTTTCCTTTTTATAATTTTAGGCTCAGTTTTACAAACAAGTTTAGTATTGATTTTGGAGAAAAAAAAAACTTTTGAGCACTACTGTTTTTAACGATAAGCGCAGCTAAAATTTGGATATCGGTCAGTTCCCCGATCGCGGGTTAGGGGCCACGGGATACTGGCTTTATGAAGGACTCGACAGATCCACTACATACTCGTAACCAGGAGTTTAAAGTTAGCGGTGTCCCAGTGACGTTTATGCTGCTGTGAAAGAGCGGAGCACTGCTATGGAAGGACACGGCAGGCAGAAGGCAGCGCTGAGATACCCCCACCCGTTTGTGTATCAGGCGCAGCTGAGCACCGGGCAGAGAATCAGGGTAAGACGCGACAGGTGTAAATCTGGGGGAGGGGGTGAAAAGAAAAATATATGCTTTAATTATAATATACATATTTCTTTTGTTTCCATTTCCCCCTGTTTTCCCCCGCATATCAAGACTTGACTTCGATAATGATGGCTTTAAAACTAAGACCAAGTTGATTATTCTGATGCCACGTGTTAGGGGAACTAGCAACACCTTTTTGTGTTTGGTCTCTATAGCAGTTTAATTGCTGTCTAAGAAGACCGCATATGGGAGTGCGGCTTACTGATTGAATCTTGCCGGTTTGCATACCTTCTGGTTTGTGTTCTCTCTGCGTGCACAGGGGGTGCTGCTCGGGGCCGTGCTTTTCCCTGTGCGTGTCGCCTTGGCCGCCCTGTTCTTCCTGCTCATGTGGCCGGTCGCCAAACTGCGATTAGCCGGCCTGTCTGCAGAGGAGCGCACCCGGCCGGTGCGGGGCTGGAGGCGCTGGCTGCTACACCCCGTCATACTCGTCCTCAGCCGGGCCGTCTTCTTTTCCGCTGGCTTCTTTTGGATAAAGATCAAGGGTCGCAGGGCGAAGCCCCAGGAGGCCCCCTTATTGGCTGTGGCCCCCCACAGCAGCTTCCTGGACATATTGATACTCTGTCCAACTGGACTTGCCACTGTGGTGTCGCGGTCAGAGAACAGCAGCCTGCCCGTCATCGGAGGTGAGGGGGTTGAGATGGGAGATGGCTCAAATGGTGACGAGTGTAGGGGTAATAAAAAAAAAAAGAGTCGCTTCGACTAAGGGTCACTGAAAGGAGGCAGAGGAGCAGCCTGTCTTTCCTTTGGTCATACTGCTGTGCTTTGATGGCATCTCTGTCCCTTCCAGCACTATTGGAGTTCAATCAGTCGCTTCTGGTGAGCAGGAAGGACCCCGAATCCAGGAGACGGTGTGCAGCTGAGCTGAGAGAGAGGCTGATCTCGAATGGGCACTGGCCTCAGGTGCGTGTGTCAGTGTGGCTGAGCCTGTCGTTATGGGAGACGGTTGGTGATGTCATCGTCGTCATGCGGCTTCGCCTTTCTCTCTTGGTCAGATGCTGTTATTTCCGGAAGGTACGACGACGAATGGGCAAGCGCTCATCAAGTTCAAACCTGGTGAGTATTGTGAGCCTCAGGAGTGTGTGGCTGCGTGGGCAGTATGGCACCCTGGGCAACCCCCCAACAATCAGGTGTCCTCCTCACCTCCAGCCAAAAAAGCACCATTCAGCACTGTCATTTTTACAGACATCTGGAACAAAACAAATAATGATCAAATTTAAAACTCTTTAAATATACAAGAGGTCCTCGGGTTACGACAGTCTTGACATACGATGTTTACGACACTAACTCCCATAAAAACTGTTTCGGCTTACACTGATAGCATCATACTTATGGACTACGTAGGCGAACTAGTTTGTTTGTGCGCAGCAACTTTTTTTTTTTTTTTTTTTTACACCCATTCCTGGTGGCATGATTTCGGCATGTACTTTTCAAAAATTAAAATGAGCCGATGCAGCAGAGCAAAGGTGGTCATTGCAATTCAGTGTGATGTAGTACAATTTCTTGTTTAATTGTGTGTAATACAAACCCTTCTAATCGTCTTTCTGGATGGTAGTTAGTAGTGCTGGGCGGTATACTGGTTCATATCGAAAACCGGTGTTTATTTTTGTCATGATATGAATTTTTCATATACCGCAAAACCGCTGAATAGCTTAAACAATGTTTGTACGTGGCGCAGCAGGACATTGTTTGACATTGCACCCTTTTCACTGCTGCACTGCTGAAAAGCATGCTTAGGGCGCACTGCTGTAGCTATCACTGCAGTGCCGTAACGCATGCTTAGGGCGCACAGCTGTAGCTATCACTGCACCGCCGTAATGCACGCTTAGGGCGCACGGCTGTAGCTATCACTGCACCGCCGTAATGCACGCTTAGGGCGCGCGGCTGTAGCTATCACTGCACCGCCGTAACGCACGCTTAGGGCGCACGGCTGTAGCTATCACTGCAGTGCCGTAACGCATGCTTAGGGCGCACAGCGGTAGCTATCACTGCACCGCCGTAATGCACGCTTAGGGCGCACGGCTGTAGCTATCACTGCACCTCCGTAATGCACGCTTAGGGCGCACGGCTGTAGCTATCACTGCACCGCCGTAATGCACGCTTAGGGCGCACAGCTGTAGCTATCACTGCACCTCCGTAATGCACGCTTAGAGCGCACTGCTGTAGCTATCACTGCACCTCCGTAACGCACACTTAGGGCGCACGGCTGTAGCTATCACTGCACCTCCGTAACGCACGCTTAGGGCGCACGGCTGTAGCTATCACTGCACCGCCGTAACGCATGCTTAGAGCGCACTGCTGTAGCTATCACTGCACCTCCGTAATGCACGCTTAGGGCGCACGGCTGTAGCTATCACTGTATTGTTGAGCTGGAAGGATGGACAGGTTAGACTGTCAAAGTTCCGCAAATGAAGCTGTAAAACTTGCTGATGCAGACATACTTGTGCCGAAAAGAGGAGCCGTGTCAGTTGTTTGGAAGTTTTTTGGTTTTAAAGAGTATGACGTGGGCTAAACAAGCATTTACTGTAAATGTTGTCGGGCTAAAGTTGCTTGTGTTTACTCCACCACTTTAGCCGAAAACTTGTCTTAGAGCAGGGGTGCCCAGACTTTTTCGGCTTGCGAGCTACTTTTGAAATGACCAGGTCAAGATGATCTACCTACATTAAAAATGCTAAATATTTGTGTGTTTAACTATTTAACATTACACACAGTACATGTTGGCGAACCTTGCATCACTGCATGAACCCTCACAGTACAATGCAATGCAATACATTTATGATTTCTTACTTGGTCCCTTTTTTAGTAGATATAAATCAGAAGGCTAACTGGGTCACTTTGCTCACTGGAGTTTTGCATTACTGTAGCTCGCAATACATTCTCGTTTTGTTTCGGTGACCTAATATAACAAAGTTTTAACCAACAGCAGACTGGCCGACCGTCACGTCAATCAAATGGTGAATGCCAAAGGGAGGATAGATGATGTATCTAACAGAATATTCAGTAGAATGGTTTAGAATGGCTAATGTACTGCAGTAATTCACCTCAGTCTGTAAAATGTGGTCAACGCCCAGTCATACTTAAAAACATAAATAAATGCCGTCATATACCATGAAAGCGGTATTATTTTGAAAAATATCGTGATAAAAGTTTTTGGTCATACCACCCAGCTCTAGTAGTTGGATAAGCTGTAATGCAATGCTTGTTTTGCTTTTCATTATGTCACGTTCTCTTCGTGACACTCATTGAAAAGCAATGATTCTCGTTCATTGCATTTCCACAAGGCACGGTTTCTGCATGCTGCGCACTGTGAAACAATACCTCGCGTTGTTTGTTTTTCCGTATATGCCGAAGTCGTGTTTGCATTTCAAGGTGGCACGAAGTCTGCTCCATAGTTTTTATGTTCTTAATTATGATCTGACAACTGCGTTAGCCTAAGTCACTTACCTATCCTATGGTGTGTTTCAACCAAAATTCAAGGTACGTCAATGTTGTAGGAACGGATCTGTGTTGTAAAATGAGGACCCCCCGTATACAAAATGAGATTCATAAATGTCAAGAAGTAAAAAGGACAAATGGAATCAAATTGTAGGATATAACTTGGAAAAGAGAGAATCGGATTCTTACAGTATTAATAATTGGTCATACTGGCTAACGAATTAGTGTTATACTCGTATATACTGTAGGTCAGCACACCATTCGTTTTTATTGTTTTATTTTTTGTGTGAGTGTCCCAAGCAGCCCACGGCAAGACGCCGGCTGGGCGGCTGCCCTGGTCGCCCATACCGAAATCTCTCAGTGGCAGGAAGAATGCTCACTTTGAAGGGTAATTAAGAAAGACATTGGCATGTTTCAGGAGGCTTCGTGGCCGGAGTTCCTGTGCAGCCAGTACTGCTGCGCTACCCCAACAAACTGGTAAGTCCTGCATGCCTAGTTAAAATTCTCACGCCTCAATGGATGCGACATGGAGCCTGCTGCATCTCATCAGCATCGACTGCAGCCGTCTCTGGGAGATCTGAATAAACAAAGTGTCTCTGTGTGTCACAGGATACTGTGCGCTGGACCTGGAAGGGGACAGGCTGGTAAGGCCTGGTTACTACTCCACTGTACAGAGTGAATGGGTTGATCTTGAAGGTACTGTAATGTCTGTTTCCTTCCTTCCCACAGGATGCAGGTGCTGTGGAACACTGCATCTCAGCTGTATACTAATGTCACTGTGGAGGTGAGTCCAACCTGCCTGACTTTTTCTCATTTATTTATCATCATGTTAACAAATTGCTAACTTATGGCCAGTTACCCTTTTTGTTATCTTCTTGGTTACCTCTTCCTGTCTCTGACTGGTTGCAGTACCTCCCCATCTACACGCCATCTCAGGAGGAGAAGGAGAACCCCATCCTCTACGCTGACAATCTACAGAAACTCATGGCTGAGTGAGTCTTTTTCAGACAAGCTAAATCTAGATTTATTCAGTATCTGTCTGAACCATGTAGAGGAGATTCTGTACAAATGTGCTTATGTTTCATTGAGCTGCCACACTCCTGTGCGTGCATGTTTGTGTGCATATGACTCTACAATACACCATGTGTGTGCGTGCCTGCGTCTCGGTAGCCAGTTGGGACTGCGATCAGTTTTTCACATTGGCTAAACTGATCTTCAGGAAGTTGGGGATCCCAGCCACTGATTACGTGATGGAGGGCAGGGTTCCGGTCCAGAAGCTGGGGTGTCTGTCCCTCCCTCTGGAACCTCCAGCCAGAGAGACTCTAAACCTTCTACGGTGTGCAGGGTAAGATAAAGGGCTGCACTGTCTGCCCCAGCCTGCATATTTTATGTTACTCTAAATGGCGCGCACTCTTTCTCAGCCTTAGTACATCCAACATGGATACCGCACTGAGAAGGATGATGGAGCGCTGTCACCCCGGCCAGGAAAGCTGTATTGGCGCAGAAGAGCTGAGCTCACTGCTGCAGCTGAAGGACCGGCAGACAGCTGCGGACATCTTCGGCCTATATTCCAAGGTGCAGCATGAAATGTGGTCAGGCCCATGCCTCCAGTGTTATTGTTGAGTATGACTGTTCAAGTGGCGTTCAAAAAGTGGTTCTCTGTAGAGGGGAATATTTAGGCAAGCTTTTCAGTACATGGATAACCAGCTCACATTTAACTAAGTTAACCGTCACGCTTAAACTCTGACCTTGCAAATAAAGAAGAGAATCTGTAAACATCCAATATTTTGGTGTCTGTTTTCATCTGTACGAATACACATGGATATGATTTTGCATTTAGGAAGACCGGATGGATCTCAGACAGCTGTGCCTGAGTGTGGCCGCGGTCTCGGGTCTCTGGAGCTGGGATTCTCTCATTCAGACTGCTTTCACTGTGAGCATCTCCCTCGCACCATATCTGTGTTTGTGGTATGCAATATATAAATTCAGAATGATTTTTATCATGTGTATGGATGTTACAGCTCTTTGATGGGGGCAGCAAAGGCAGTCTGACTTCAGGGGAGTTCAAGAACCTGCTGGTGGCACTCTTAGGTTTCACTCAGAGCAACACAGAAGTGCTGTATTCCGAGATATCCAGCAGGGGGCAGCCAACAAATGGTAAGTAAAGCTATACATTAAGAAAATAAATGGATTGTCTTTGACAGTTCGCAGTTCAGTTTTTTTTTTTTTGATTTAGTGCTTTGAACTACATAAAATAGGAAGTACTCTGGCTTGATGCATTGTACCTAAGTGGGTAAAGCAGTGGAGACTCACTAATTACTCAAAACTGCTTAGCTGTAGCGTGCTTAAATCTTCACCATCTCACCCTGTTTTGCTATATCTGACAGAGGACCTGAGGACACTGCTGACAGCCCACCCCACTTACCAGAAATTGTTTATGGAGTATCTGAAACCTGTGGTTGCGTCAGGCCATGGCAAGTTTGAAAATTGCATTAAAGACCTGGTAATTAATGGAACGGCGACATCCCACAAGAAAGCCGACTGACGGTCAGGAAGAAAATGGGCAGGGTATGATCTGGGACTTTTAATGGTCATAGCTGGCATTTGGCTAAGCTACTGTGTGTCTGTTTGAAAGTGAAATGTCATACCTTACGGTATAAAGGCGTATGAAAGACTCTGATTATGAAGAAAACTGCTCTCATTTTATACCTCTTGGATAAATGTTAAAATGTTTGTCTATTTAATAAATTAATACATTGGTGTACTTTTTTTAGAGAATATTTTCAAGTTGCATGTATTTTATTTTTACAATTTTGCTGTAAACAAAGAATGTCATAAATATATCAAACAATATAATAGGAACGATATTGTTGTTTTTGACCTGAAATTTATACTGCTGCAGCCTTTTTTCAAATCTCTCTTTCCAAATCTCTCCCCCTCCACCACGGGCTGGCCTCTCCACTCATTTCCTAGCCTGTATCTCCCTTCCCATCCCCTCTTCCCTTCAGGCCTAATCCTTCTCGTGGTTTGGACCCCGCCATACAGTCTCCTTGCCCTTTTCCCACACTCCCTCACCGTTGATCATGCTTTCTTATGCTTCACCCGTTATACCCTTCTGCTAAGCTTTCTTTCATGCAGCTAGCTGGTGTTTTCTTGGCTGGACGTCCTCTCTCGATCTTTTCCTCCGTCATCTGTGCTTCCTCTTTTGTATCCTGCTTCTTTCTTTCTTTCCGTATCTGTGTCTATTTGTCCCGGACCCTTGTCCACTATACTCGTGAGTGGTATTTTGGAAGTGTATTGTTTATATTATGAGAGCTTATCGGGACAGAATGAGATGGATTATTGACTTGGATAACAATACCCTAGTGCTATGTCATGATGTCGTGACTGTCATCTTGATCTGTGGAAAGACATGCAGTTAATGTCTGAAATGTGTCCTTGGGTTTGAAAAACTATTGCTAACAATTATACCTCTCCAACTTGTTTACCTCTGATTTATGAGACCATTGTCTAGAATCATGGATCAGAATACCGAAGACTCAAATGAACATCCTGCTTGCATTTTTGAGATTGGAAGACGTGAACCTTCAGCAATAGAATTCTCATTATAAGATGTATCTCCTCTCACTACTGGAATGTGCAGTGAATGAATGCCTCTGATGCCAGTGCTTTGTAATGAGGGCTGGGATTCTGGTTGGTAATTGGAAAATTCCCCATGGGAATTGCCTTGCAGAGGAGTAGACTGGGAATGATTGTGTGACAAGCAGGACACACTGCAGATCATGACTGCTTTCCCCTAAGATGGCAACCATGACGGAGAACAATCACCACAGATGAGGTCATCTCTAGTCATTGCTATTCGACCGTAATTACAACACTGACAGTCAGTGTATTTCATATATAATATATGAATGAATGAGTTTTGACCTTAAATTACTTGTTGTACTTTTCGTTACACATCCAACTCCCTAAAGCAACTACTGCCCCATTTGCACTTTTACATCATCCCGATTTGCTCACATGCCGCATGCATGCGCTTTCAAACGTCGTTCAGAGGCTGTCCTTGCGATGGGTAGAATACAACTAAGGAATAAGGAATTGACTGGAACCCTGTCCAAAGTGTGTCCCTGCTTTGGGTCCTATACTCCCTGCATGGGATGGGTTTCACGATCTCCCATGATCTTGACCAGGATTAGAAGTTTGGATAGATGGTTGGATAGAATTTCTTTCATTTAAAGATATGAAAAGCTGCTCTATTGTCTACAAAATCCAAGGATATTTTAGCAGCTTTCCCCATTAGAAGTACCATCATGTTAAAATGAGGAAAGTAATACTCACAGAAGTGCCTGCCTCAAGTGACACTGTGTCACAGTAGGATTCACATATTCCACATGTACTGTTTGGTCCAACATGCACAATGAAACGAATGAATACATTTACTGACATGGAAAACATGCGGATTGTGGTTGTGAGGTGGTTATGGCCCATCGTGGTTACAGCCAGTCATAATCATATACATGTATATAAAATAGTTACAATGATGGCCCATAAACGCCAATCATCAGATTGGGCAGAGTCCGCATTCTGCCTGGACCAGTGGCATTCTGATGATGATGTCTGCATAGCCAAAATGTTCATTCACTCAGTGAAAGCTCTCAACAATTCAGCTGAGTGCAAAGTCAAACTCATCACCGACCCAGTCCAGCGAGTAGCTTTGCTGCAAGCTATTGGACATCACAGACAGTTGTATCCACACTATCAAAGAAAAACTTTAAGTGCTTGAAGTTGGCTGACCACAGCCAAACACAACAGTATCTGATTGTGATTACAATTTGAGTAGCATTTGAGTTACACAATGTTATCTGTCAGTATACATACAGCTCTGGAAAAAAATTAGGAGACCACTCTTTATTTTTAAAAATATCTGCATTTTTAAATCCTGGTTTAATCCTGGTTTTGCTGGCAGAAGGCAACACTGAGCAGCAGTGTTTCTAAGATAGCAGTACACAAGAACAAGGTGAAGCAGGAGACACTGGCAATGACCAAAAACCAGCCAGGTAGTGGGGGGAAGCGACTTTCTAATGCCAGAGATGGCCGTAAACTTGTCCAGCAGTGCTTCATGAATCGAAGGATGACCTCAAGTGACCTTCAACAGGAATGGGAAACATTAAGTGCACACAGTTAGGTGCACAGCTAGGACAGTTCTTAACAGGCTCCTGGAAGCAGGTCTGAAGTCCCATGAAGCACCGAAGAAGTTAGTTAATGGATGTCAATAATACATCCCAGCGGTAGGGGGCGATGTTCAAACCATTGCGCTGAAAACATTCTCTCGGTACACTGAAAATTCAGTGGTTATACCGGAAATCCGAAATTATTTGCGCTGCACGTCGACTGAGCAAACCTCACGTGTCGTACTGGCGTCCTCCTTATTTAAGTTGGGTTTTTCTATTTTGGCGGCTTAAATATCTTAGTTTTGGAAACCCTGATCGTTATCGACATTAGTTCTTGGTCGTGTATACATTTATTGGCCGCAATGTTTTTGCAATTTTACTTAAATGAGAATGGAGATCGAGTCTATACCTTGAAGGTAAGTTTTAAAGCTTCGTGTATCTTACCTGAATTGTTTTCTGTGTTTATATATTGATTAGCTGTTACCGATGTTAAGTATGATTAGTTGGCCTGAAATATAACTTTTAAAATTAAAATTGATCCTAGGCTAAAGTTCTTGTGCATAGAGCAACAAAAAAGTGAATACGAACACAATTATAGTGCCAAACAAACGCAGTACACATGGTGCGAACAAGTAGGCGCTAATAATTTTTAAAATATACAAATAGGATATTCTGGAAACGGAGTATTGTATTACAGAACAAAATAAAGGTCATAATGATGATAAATTAACTGATAGTATTTGTGCAACCTAAAAGACAAATGGCACCGGACTTTTTTTAAACTTACTTAAACTGTTTTTTAAATTAATAATCGGGTAACCCTACTTTTCTCAAGAAGGGTAGTTCCTGCTTTTACTACATTGGAGGAGAATCGTAAGGGAAGTAGTATTTACTGGTTTTTGGAGCACTGCTTTATGACGTGTTTATAAAACTCATCCTCTTGATACTATTGGGTTATAGGAACTCATAAGTGTTTCATGATTTTTCTTTTTCCTCTATGCAGCACAAGCTGTAATTCATGTAGATGTTAATACTTAACTTGCCTGTGTATACATTATTAATATTATACATTTTTAAACTTAAACTTTACACATCTTCCAAAATGTAACCATGAAATCAAAAGGAGGAGAATTTATGTGGGATTCTGCACAAGTTTACTACACAGGCATGCATAGGAATTCTGTTTTCATGGTAATTAAATGCAGCACTGATCACTGTTGTGATTTCAAAATGTTCTTGTAGAAGCTGGATCCTTCAAGTCAGCCGACCTGTTCGGCCCATCCGGCCCGGTTTTCTCCCGATGACAAGTTCTCCCGGCACAGAGTGACGGTGAAGAAGCGCTTTGGCCTCCTGCTGACCCAGCAGCCCAGACCTGTCTTGTAACATGGACTTTCACTCAGTGATGATCCAGGCAGCACCCTTCAGTGATGATCCAGGTTCAGCCCCTGACCTGCTGCCATACAATCACTCATTTCATTCTGGACCCTGTATATCTTCCATTCAAGTCTGTGGATGAAAATCACAATGAAAACTGAGCAGATATGGAGTTTTATTTTAATCCCCTGCATGTACTCCTCATGTTAACTCTAACCTATGAATATATTTTGTTTGACTTTGCTTGAAATAAAGATGTTAAAATGAAAATGGGCCAAGGCCCCAGAGTCCAAATTTTTGGTGTTCTTCATTAGTAGTGAGCTATTAATGTAATCTTTTGATATGTGTGTAACCAATATGGTTTCTAATCACAAAGGGCTCAAAATAAGTTTTGTAGGTCACCCTAATTGGAAACCAGGTAAATATTTCACTTGGGTTTTAAGGGTAGCTGTGTGTCGTTAAGCCCAAACCAATGTAATAAATTGGGTTGCTTTAAACCTGATCCTTCGCCATGAGTAGATGCCACTGTCTTTTGGACTGAGAAGAAAATGGATATTGCCATATCTCTTGGAGCCACATGTAGAAATAAGCTGCTAGGCTACCGAGGGTGTATCAAGTCCTGGCAGAATTTACCTAAAAATGTGTAGTTTCCTAATCCAGAATGTGTTGGTGGTACAAGGGCTCTGATAGTGCAGTGACCGAATAAGTCTTGGAACTTGGAAAGTTTCTAATATGTCCTGTGTAGGAAAGCAATTATTTGCAGGCAGCACCAAGAAAGAATGTAGAGCATTTTATTAAGCAGAAATTCAGTAATACAAGGAGCAGTCCTTTAATCAATTATCAATTTCAGCAACAGGCTGATTGAAAACAGCAGGAGAGGAAGAGGGAGAGCGTACGTGCGCTAAAACAATTTCGACCGGTAAACACGGGCAGTCCACACTCGCTCTCCGTCAGAAACAGCCCTCTATGACGTCGATAGTCTGCGCTCACATCTGCCCTTTGCTCGCACTGTTTGTGCGGGAATTGATCACATTTCGTGTTGGTCGTTCTGGCTTAACACATTCTATTTGAGAATCGGAAAACATTTATTAATCCGGAGGAAATTGTTTGTGATTACAGACTGCACAGTTCACAAACACAAGACAAACATACAACTGACAAAAATGGACAATACATAGTATGACATACATCATTTTCTGTATAACATACAGAGATGGGAATGAATAGATGGGTGAATATGATAAATGTTGCGCTGAAAGATAAATCCGTTTAAATAGGATATATTGCACTAACCCCCTCACCCAACGCCTCGTCGTTCCTAAAATAACCCAAATCTGCCACAGACCTGAAAACGCGGGAATTGCCCGCGTGCGTGCAGCTGTCCGCACGAAAAGCGAAAGCGGAAGTAGAGGCCGGCGGCGCGCACGCACGGATGCTGAGCGGCTCGGCGGCGCGCACGCAGCAGCTCAACGGACACCGTGCGCGGCGGCTCGGCTGGACTCACCTCGGGAGTCAGTGGGGCCGAGGAGAGGGATGAGAAGGCGGACGCTGGGAGCGTGAGGCGCCGGTAGGGAGCTCCGGGCGAAAAAGCATGTTTCCATCCATGTGGTAATGTGGCTGCATGTGGGCAAAGCGGCGAATGCCTAAGCGCGGAAGTTATTATGGCGTGACAAAGAAAATGTACAAGGGGCCGGTACGAGTAAAAAATAATAATAAGTTGGAATGAATGTTAGAGTAGTGAGCCGGCCGGGACTATGCGGCACGTACTGGCCGGTGCGTCCCATCGCCGGGCTCTGACGGGCGGCTGATTTACCTCACCGTGGGAGTAATGGCCCGGTAACTAACAAGGAGGCTAATCAGCGCCCGATCCACCTGCCGCCCCCCCGAACCCGAACCCGAACCCGAACCCGAACCCGGCCCGGGAGGCGCTTACCGGCCCATGGGCCGGCTGTGCGCGGCTCGCCAGCCCCCTACGTGCCGCTTCGGTCCCGCGGCGGCCGGCCGGCGATGCGCTCCTGCCTCCTAAATAATCCGCAGCACTGGCGGCTGCGGCAAACTGGCTGGAACCGCTTTGGTGTGATAAAGGAATAACATGTTACCGCAGGGGATGGTCCCCCGGCCCCCCCGGCCGCGTCTCTGCCGGGAGCCCTGCCTTCTTTTAGCGACGGTGCGCTGGGCAGAGCGGGACTGTCGTTTCGGTGTGGCCGTGGCGGGCCGGAAAGGGCGAGGGACCGGGGGCTGCCGCTCACCGCATGTACCGCATGTGTGTCTTGGTGCTCCCAGCGGCCGGCTTAATGCTCTCTCTCAGTATTTAGAATGTGTGTGATGCACCTTTTGATACTGACGTAATTCTCTGAATTTCTTTCACCCCCCCCTCCACCCCAAACACAATAGCACCTTAATTTTGCAAAACCTGCAGGCTAATCTAACACTGAAATCATGCTAAACGAAACTGACCATGACGGAAGAACTGGGAATTTCTTCGTCTAGTACTCACCTGGATAGCTAACGATGATGTGTAGCTATTCTGGACAGAGTAAACAAATTGAAATACCTGCATAAAGGACACCAGCTACACTTAATCAGGTCCGGTCTGTTTGGCCAGCTTAGGAGTAGCTGCAGCAGTTAAAATAACTGCAGTGCATTGGTACAGCTTTAGTGTTAGGGTATGGTAAGCTAAAATTCCACTGAAAAAGTAGCTTATCCATCAGAATGAAGAACCATAAATGCATACACAATTGTATGCCAGCAGGGAGATTTAAATTAGTGTAAAGAGATCTCTGGCACAATCCATCCAGACACACTCCCAGCATCCCAGCGATGGCTTCAGTACGGTTTACTGTGACGCCGACCAAAGCAGAGGACGTCCCGGGCTTGTCAGACACGTCGCCGGACGTGAGCTCCAGGTCGAGCGGCCGTGTGCGTTTTGGATCCCGGGAGAGCGTGAGTCGCAGCGAGCCCATGAGCGAGGTCTCTGGTGCCGTCACCACCTCCGTGGGAACCGCAGGGGGCGAAACACCTGACCGGAGTAACACTGAGCAAGGTGAGGAAGCTGCCGTTTCTCACGCTAGTCTGTATTACGGTGTGTCTTTGTTCCAATGTAACTGAAACTGTCACATAGTTTTGACAAATGAATTGTGTACAGGGGGTACACCCGTGCGCATAGATGTAGCCTCACACACAAACTAGAACTGTGATTTGACAGCTGTGGTTTCTGCTGATACTGTAACTTTGACACAGGGGTTCTTCTATGGCTGGGCAGATAATGGAATTTTAGCTTCCAATGATTATCAAAACAATTGAGATGATTGTGCTGCATCTTGTTGGTGATTCTCCCGTTTTGTCTTATTAATCCAGCTCACCTCTTTCCTGCTCCTTTACATTTGTTTTTCTGTTGACTTATATTTAGAGTTCTAGGAAATCCACTGTTGAAAGGCAGTTTTTAAAAAATAAAAACTTCAATAAATACATGATGTTTCCAGAGTCACTGAGTAATCGTGTTAAATAATCATGATCTTGATATTGACCAGAATAATTGTGGTTTATGATTTTTGCCGTAATTATGCAGCCCTAGAGTCGGGGTGAGTGGAGGTGGTGAGGAGAGGGTTGGGTCTGGAACAGCAGCCCAGCATAAGAACAGAGCTTTAAGGCTGCTGTGTAAAGAGCCACTGGACATCCATGTTTTACTTTGACACTGTAATATTGAATGTGCGTGTTTGCTGCAGCTTAAGCGCTAAGGTGACTTATGCAGGATACACTTGCAATCTGAAACGTCCTATCAAGATGCAAGCCAGCTGGCTGGCCTCTGCAACACCTGATCTGGGCCGATGAGGAGACAATCCGGAGTAGAGGCTCTGCAGTGGTAGTTGGGGTAGTGCAGTAGATGTTTGACCCGGACTCCATGTAAGGATGTGCTGTTGTATTCTTTAGAAAAGTGCTCAACTTAGAGCACGTGGCCAAAATTATGTGGAAAGCATTACTAATTAGAGGAATTGCCTAATTAAGCCATAACCATTGGCATTATTAAAGACATTCGTGCAATTTCCAGCAGCAAACACTGGCAGCAGAAGAGCTTAGTAACTGTCCACTTGGCATCGTGATATGAGGCCATCTTCCCAACATGTCAGTTCATCAAATTTCCGTTCTGATTGAGCTGCCGTGGTGAACTTCAGATGAGGCGATTGTGACATGGAAGTGTCTGGGAGAAAGTTCAGTAGTGAAGTGGTAGGTCAAGGCAAATACAACTTATCTGCAAGGTCTGTCAAATAAGTTGGTGGTGTTGCTGCGAGTTGTGCGGACGCAAAGCAGTGCCAGTCCGTCGCTTGCTTTCGATCAGTAGTACCTCTGTTGAATCTAAAATAATCCAATACACCAGAATATGGCTGTGTATTGGTGTGCTCTGTGCTATGACTGAGTAAACATATTTTAGCAAATTTAGCTTATAGGTCACTAATCCCCCCACACACACACACACAATCTGCAATTCTCATTGCTAAAATTTAAAAATACCAGAATAGTGTTGCTTTTCAAAATACTGTCGTGGTCTAATGTCTGGGAGGTATGAAGGTATGAAACATCAACCCTAATCTCAGCCCAGCTGGCTAAAAGGTTTCACATCCCACCAGCAATGTACCGTCTAATGTAAAGAGTACAGGATATTACAGAAAAAAAATGTGATGAACTTTATATTAATACCCTGTCTAAAATTCCATGGTTTGGGTAACTGCTTGTCTGTGTTTGCGTTAAATTGGATTTTGTTAATGTTGTTCCCTGGTCCTTCTTAATCAGATACTATGATTTGCTAGTCAAAGAAAGCAAACACTTTCTCCTCCCAAGGTGATTTGACCATTACAAAACCTTTTGACCAATGAAATTAATGTTTTGATCGGTGTCCTACTAGTGTGATTTTCTCCTGTAATATTGTTTCTATAATTTCCCTTACAGATGGTCATGGAAAGCTGTCTAGTGTTTATATCAATAACTCTCACAGTGTGGATGATGATGACTTTTATGACCGGAACTTAGCTCTGTTTGAGGTGAGTACGGCAGCTTATTCTCTCTTATTACCTGATGTGCCGCAGTCCTTTGCTGTTTCTGTGTACTGTACCTTGCTGTTGTTTCCTTTAGTGTTTTATCAGTCAGTTTGTTTATATTTTACTGATTTGCCCTGCCAGTTCAGTCCACTAGGCTAGTATACCCTGAGTAGTATCTCAGTGATGGGCAGAAGATTTAGTGACTTGATTGGTGTGCGGTCAGCTACAGTAAAAGTAAAAGTTTTTGTGGACAAGAATTTAAGTGGCAAACTAGAACACTGAGAGTGTTTTACTAGGAAGATGTTTATTTTATGCACTTTCCTTTAGCTTATATAAAATTATACATTCAGTTTTTCTATGGTTTCTGCACGGCTTGCTTCTGCATTGTTCCTTTTGTAAGACCTGTCACAAAATCACAGCTTGTTTAAAACCAAGCAAAAGGCTGAAGTCGGCTACACTGTAATGAAAACGTTAGGGAGAGTGTAGACCGCTTCAATGCTGCTTAAAATAGGATGTCCTTTATTCCCTAAAATTGTTATACAATGCAAGGTACCGCAGGCAAAGCAGCAATGTATGTTGTGTTTAATGTTATGGGTGTTAAAACCCAGATTAGGAGTCATTCGGAAAGATGGACGCTGTGATTAATGCTGGTGGGAGAAAAATTAATAAAATCTTGAATCAAACCTGCCATTGAGAAATGTAAATTAATGCATAAAGACTCATGACAGTGATGGCACCGATTGGCGCTGTAGTCATTTACTCAAGCTGACAGATAGTGGAGGTTTTAAACTTAAAAAGAAATTTATATGGGCTATATAAAATAGATATTGGCTGTTAACCTTAATTTAGATGACTGCGATTCAGTTTTTGCACCTTATATGAAATTAATTTTCTCTGTGGGACATCTAAATATTATCTGTTAAATTTGATGTACCAAAAATCAATATTTTATGCTACATCTCGATGTTAGCTTTTACGGTGTTCCTCCCGTGCCTTGCCTAGGCAGTGTTGTGAGGTATCGGGGTGTTGATCGCCGATGCAGCACTCTCTCTGGCTCCCTTTTCCTAGGAGGAGATGGATACCCGGCCAAAGGTGTCGTCGCTTCTCAGTCGTCTGGCCAACTACACAAACCTGACTCAGGGGGCCAAGGAGCACGAGGAGGCCGAGAGCATCGGTGAGAAGAGGAAGCCCAACAAGGTGCCCCTTCCCCACCTTTCCCCGCTCGCAGTCCTCAGTGCCTCTCCCGGCCCTGACCTCCTGCCTCTTATCCAGGCTCCCCAGATGGGCACCTTCATGGGCGTCTACCTGCCGTGTCTGCAGAACATATTTGGTGTCATCCTGTTCCTGCGCCTCACCTGGGTGGTGGGGACAGCCGGGGTGCTGCAGGCACTCTGCATCGTCTTCATCTGCTGCAGCTGCGTCAGTCTCACGCCCTGGGTGGCAGTACACCGCTCAGATAATGCTACATGCCCCTACATCTGCTCACCTCTCCACCTGCTCAGATAAATGATTGTAAACCTTTCCGTACAGAGACAAACATGTCCCTGGCTAGACATATCTCTGTCTGTGGCAAAATGTTTTTAAAATACCATCTAAATTACCAGAATTGCATTCTGATCAATGATGTGTTGAACCTTGACCCATGTAATTTCCATGTGCTTAATATGCATCCCAATGTGTGGACTTCTCTTTCCGCATGCTTGTGCTCTTAAACACTTTGGTGCAGACAGTTATGCATATTATAGTAGGTCTGTACACACATGCCGATCTCACGTTAATGCAAATTTACATTCTTTTTAAATATGCCACTTAAAATAATGATGATAGTCATTTCACAGGATGCTGCTCTCTCTCCCTGCAGACCATGTTGACCGCCATCTCAATGAGTGCTATAGCTACTAATGGGGTGGTACCTGGTATGTACTTTGTATCTTCCCATGTAGTCATTTGATCGTGTGTGTGTGTGTGTAAGTGTGTAAATATCACGCCGAGCATGAACCTGTTCTTTCATCTCTGTGGATAGATGTTTG
>JAODKM010000016.1:13836218-13862864 GCA_026780845.1 Petrocephalus sullivani | reverse complement strand
TCGTCCCCATTGTACCCGGCCTTGGGTTGGGGGGCATTTTCTCCAGTGCCCCCTTTCCTTCTGCCCCTTGGTGGACACTGTTTTCCCCCCCCCCCCCCCCCCAAGTTTTGGGGTGAACAAAACACACAATGATTTAATGTGCAGGAACTGTACTTTTTGTCTTCAACTTTTGATGTGTATATAAGCATTTAAAAATTCCAGGTTTTATCATCTTTTTTTTTTATTACTAGAATCTAAAAGTTCGAAGAATGGCAATAAAACCAATTTTGGAAAAAAGCACAAGGCTGGCCTTTGCGTTACATTTGTACCTTTTTCGCTTTCAGCATTTGTAGGGCCTGAGAGAGCACAAACCTGCACTGAGGAGTACATCCACTGAAAGCGGATTCTGCGTTTCAATATTTAATCAGGGCTTAGTTCTGTGCCATGCACTGAATTAAGATTTGGCTAATATGGGTCAATGCGTTTGGTGGCCTGTGTTAACGCGGGATGATGTCCGGAAAGATGTGATCTAAGGTTTGTTGTGCTGTGGCTTTCAAATTGTGTTATCATCTAGCTCATGAGACTGGCTTCTTAAAATCCAAGTGAGTCAGCACAACCAGATTTGAAGGCTACAGGGGGTGGTCATATCTCTTCCATCGGAAACTCCACTAAAGAAGCCATATGTGATTTTTTTGTAGCAATCTATAACTGCCTTTCCCAAGTGGGTACTGCATCATTCTATAATGTGGATAAATACATATATGTAAATAATAGAACAGGAGTGCTTTATGTTTCCCTGCAGGGAAGTTGAAAGATTCTCATGAATTGCATTTGGCTGTCCATAAGAGACAGACATGGATGTAAAGGTTAGCTAGCATCCCTAAAGTATTTGGGTTGAAGAGATTTGCTCGAGGGACCGATGGTGATATGATTACCCTTCTGGCTACAGGATTCAAATCCTCGACCTTTCAGAAACCGATCTTTATAGATTAAATGATAAACATGTCATAAATATAATTGCGATTTGACGAATAGTCCCTTATCGATTGTAGTGTTGGCACAGTTCTAATAAGTACTGCTTACAAGTTACAACTAAGGACATGAGAAACTCCACAAGAACCAATTGGCGCCCACGGGCTGCGCTCGGAACGCGGAAGTGCCGGTGAAACGTCACTTCCTGTGAGCCAATGAAATCCGGAATTTGGTGCCATGTTGTGATTTTGTGTTCGCGGGAGGATCGGGGTAAAGATCGAGGAAACGAATAAATTTCCGAGACAGTATGGAGGTAATCAAAAAATCGGGAGCCTCTGTTGTGCAGGCTTATAATTTTGTTATAGTTAATTTAAGCGCTAACAGCCACGTAATGGTCTCATACAAAACGCAGTGTATTAAGCTCGTATCTAGCTAAAGCTAGCCATCTCCGCCCTGCACTTTTAGAGTATATTTGCTCGTTAGTGTATCGTTACGGTGCATCGCAAAATCAGTCCACTGGTTTGTTTACCAAGTCAGCACAGTTGTTTTTCTTATTTATAAGGTAAAGTACTAACAGAGCTATACGACATACATTTTTAAATGTTGATCGCCTACTTAGCCACAATGTCCCGAAGGTTCTGGGAGCCTGGGATCACTTGGCCCTTGGTGCCTGTTCGGTGTTTCCCGAAAGATCAGACCTACTTTATCCAGGGAAAGGAATACATCCACCGCTTTAGTTGAGTATTTAGAGCGGCATATTTAAGCAGTACAAGTCACCTTGCTACGTGTACGGTGATTAACTTATTTCCTTACTGTCTACACTCAGTAATTTCTGCCAAAGGAAGAGTTGGTACAATAAACTTGTCCTTATTGGCTTATTACCGCACGCATTACAGTGTGGGGTCTCGGTGGGTACTCATTAATATGTGGCCGGCAGTTGGATTTTATACCGGCCCGTTACTCGGCGGTCGGGATGCCAGGCGAGCACATGAGGAGTGGGGATGGAAGCACGTGTGTCGCGCCCGCCGCGCAGCAGACGGCTAACGGGGCCGCCCGGGCAGAGGCGCAGCCGGGACTCGCAGTGACGCTGGGATCCGCCTCTGTACTGCGCCGGCCGGCCGCGCTTCGTGTCACGGTACGGCGGCGGTGCGGCGCGTTTAAACGCCAATCCGCAACTAGATAAAGCGCTTTATTTATTTATTGCCCTGCCTGTCCCATAGCTATTTCTCCACGGCAGACATCGCCCGACTGTCTCAGTCTATTATATAATACGGCAAACGTATGTTTCGGGGTTAAGCGTCGGGTAAATCGATCGGCAGGCTGGATTAAGAATCGGACCACCTTATTTTTCTAAATCGGTACAGCTATATAGCTATAGCTACCGGATACCTAAGTAGGCAAGTGTCCCCGTTACGCGAGTAATCGGCAGGCAGCGCCTCTGTTCGTGAGCTCCATAAGCCTGGCCGTCTCGCAGACGGGCATGTGGCTGGCCGGCGGCCCGACTGGGCGACGGGCGGCTCGGCGCTCCAGCGCATGCGCGGCGCAGTCCGCCTGACACTTGGCCTTTAATGAGATATCGCTGGGCGCTAAAAGCACGCCGAGCACCACTGAAGCCAGCCGTGTCAAAACATGGATCTGCCCTTTTACTCGGAGCTGTCGGACAACGCGGGCCAGCACGGGGACTCGGACTTCCTGGACCCGCAGGCGTACGGCGGATACGATTCGGTAAACAAAGTGATCCAGTCCGGATCGGCCGGGCCGAGCGCTCTGCCCTGCCCGTCTTGGGTCACGTATACGTGCGCATCGACGGCGTGCGTTAAGCTAGCAGTAATGTCAGCAGATCATGATGCTTAG
Organism: Petrocephalus sullivani; assembly: GCA_026780845.1. NCBI lineage: Eukaryota > Metazoa > Chordata > Actinopteri > Osteoglossiformes > Mormyridae > Petrocephalus > Petrocephalus sullivani. The sequence continues at coordinate 13,860,059 of JAODKM010000016.1, read as the reverse complement.
TCACACACATGCTAGCTATGATACTGTATGTTCTGTGTTCATTGTTTTATTCTAATGGTAATCATTTGCCAGTCTGATAGATACAGCCGTGCCTGCTTGTGCACTTGTGAAATGGTGTAGATGCACAGTACCATGTGGGATTTTGACAGGGGAGGTGTGTTTAGGTTTGAGTGCGTGTGACAGACATGGAGGGAGGGAGGATTTACCTTTCTGGTGATGTGTTGCAGTTCCCTGGAGGCGGTGATAACTATCTCACCATGAGTGGGTCCGGACACCCATTTCTGTCGTCTTCCGAGGTGCCTTTTTTCATACCATATTGACACTCAACACATATTGCTCTTCAGAATGACAACATATGCAAAACATGCTATCCCTATTGTTCAGTATTTCCTGGCAGAATACAAGACACTGTCCCTCAGTGGGTCCACGTAGTGCACAAGACACTGTCCCTCAGAAAGTTCACACACACACACACACACACACACACACACACACACACACACACACACACGGCGTCTCTTAGCATTTATTGACTGTTTACTGTACCTAAAATACGCAGACTGCATTTTCTAACAGAATTATACTGTTCTAATCCGTGTCTGTGCCTCTGCCCTTCTGCCAGACATTTCATACCCCCAGCCTGGGAGATGAGGAGTTTGAGATTCCACCCATCTCCCTGGACCCCGACTCTGCCCTCACTGTGTCTGACGTGGTGTCCCATTTCGGGGAGATGTCTGACGAGGGGCCCTCCGGGGGAGTCCCAGGGAATGCAGTGGTTGGTGGGGAAGATCCCTCCTTTGCCTCTGCCTTCGTTAATCCCCCTGCCCAGGGCCTGGAACACCTTAACCTGGGCGTCATGAACCAGCCAGGAGAGGGCGCTTTGTTGAGTTCAACACTCGGCATGGTGAGGATAGGACATGGCAATAAGCCAACACCATGTTATGTTTACATTTTATAAATATAACACCACAGAATTAACTCTGATAGGTTAGTTATTTCCCAACCCCGTTTTTCTTTTTCCTCATTTGTGGAACACTCCATTCTTGCCAGGAGCTGGGCCATCCTGTTGGGTCACAGTTTAGCAGCTCTTCCCCAGTAACTATAGATGTTCCACTGAGTGACATGAATCACGCTTTGCTCGGCCACAACCAGCTGACCACCATTGACCAGTCCGAGCTCAGCACTCAGCTGGGGCTCAGCCTTGGTGGTGGGACCATCCTGCCTCGACCACAGTCACCTGACCAGCCTCTTTCAGCCACGTCCTCGCCTACTGGCTCCCTACAAGATGAGGACATGAATGATTTTGCTCAGGTAAAGTCTGCATGTCTGTCTGCTTATATTGACAGTCAGCTGCATGTATCCATGGAGTTATTATTTACCTGGTGCCATATTATAGCTGGGAAAAGGTTGTCATTCTTGTGGACTGAAGGTGTTAGATGTTATGATGGAACTGGAAGCACAGCTGGTGAATGTGGGGGGAGGTCTTTAGGTCCAGTTCTGTGGTTATGGCAGCAGTCACGTCTGACACCTGTGGATCAGTAAACATCTGGCACAATATTGGTAGTAAGTGGGTAATAATTCCATAACTAATGACGTCTGCACCATTATTGACATTTTAGAGGGCTCTCTGGTCACCATTTGCTGTTCATAGCTTTCCTTTATACCACTGCTAAACTGAGCTGTTTTTATTTGTTCCAGTTACGCTTTAATGGTTCCGGCCATTACCTCTTATCAAAGTGTTTTCACCTCTGATTGGATGTTATTTATTTATTTATTGCACACTATTTTCTATAAACTCTAGAAGGTGGGGGTGTTGGTTTCAGTGGCTGGTTGCAGAAAATGAGTCTGTATCCTTCATTGTTTTTCATTATCACTGCAGTGTCTCCTAAGATCTTAGGCATATCAGAAGATGCAGGACTGTCATTGCAACTGGTTTATGTAGCAAGCTTGCTAGCCCTAAAACAAATGAGACTGTAGCCTTTTTTCAGAGTGGGACTTTTTTGTCATTGATTCCAATACAAAGGCCACCTGTTGAAAAGGGCCTAGTATTGGTTGACTAACAGAGTCATTATTAGATAAGGATATTATCCGTAGAGTGCATGTTTGTTGGAGGATTGTGCTGTATTGTGTTTACTGTAATTAATAATTATAAGGTCAGAACACGCAGGCAGGTGGTGTAGTGGTTAATGACGCAACCGTGTAGTGGAAAGATTGCCGGTTCGAGTCCCCGACCTGCAAGTACCGCTGAGGTGCCCTGAGCAAGGTACCGTCCCCAAGCACTGCTCCCCGGGTGCTCACGTAGCTGCCCCCTGCTGTGTCACGTTGTCAGGTGGGTTAAATGCAGAGGACACATTTCATTGTTGCGTGCTGTGGTGCGTCAACAATGACGATTAATCACCTTCACTTCACAATAGAAGTTCCATGAGTTGAGCAGGCGGCCCGTTCTGTAGCCGTACCTTCCAGCAGTCTGTCAGTGCAGGTAGTCAGGTTCTGACTTGTGCATCAAACATGCATGAGATCACTCTCTTTTTCACCACTGAGATTGGGTGTCTGTGATAAGAGACTCCTGCTTGTCGCACAGAAGCTGGCATTCTACTTATTTATCTTGGCATTCTACTTATTTAGCTTTGTTTGCATTTCAGATCTTCTCCTTGGCACTGCTGTCCCTACAGGGCAGATTAACAAGCCACCAATTCATTAACTAAAAGTTTTTTACATTGCTTTTTAGCCCTAACTCATCCATATTCTGAGTCTGCTTCATGTTCCAGCTGGTTTTCTTGAGGTGTATTCACTTTGTTGTATTATTCCTATTGAGTTCACCTATATGTATTATTATGAAACATATGCAATTGGACCTATTTACCAGATGTTCCATCATTTTCACATATAGCAGGAACTCTATAGAATTTTTGATAAACTGTCTTGTAGGTAGGGTCACCTACAAAGACTCAACAAAAGAGCATGTGTGTGCAGCCAAGGCCAGCAGGGTAAGATAGGCTTGCCCCTTTAATCTGTCTACTTGCCAGATTGCTTTAATGAAGTTTGTCTTATTCATGATGCCAGCAAGCTGTAAGGAGTAGATCAGATGTGATAGAAGAGTCTGTAAAACATTTTTTGCACACCATGGACCTCAGCGACACCCCATGAGTCAGAAGGTCTTTTTGGGGATATCCGCTTTCTTTTGGACCTCGGAGTCGGATATTGTGACATATTGCCTTGTCAGGGCTGTCCCCTGAAGAGGTAACCATCTAAATACAGACATGAACATACACAGGCATGTGTGAGGCCAGTACTCACCTCCCACTTGGACGAGATGGGGAAGGAACCGCAGCACATGTCCTACACTGCAGATGTAATTTAGATGCTCATTTCGTGCTGTTGGTGGCATGATCTTTGCTTCTGGATCTGTGATGGATAGCTTGGGCTCCAAAGCCTATGAATATGGTTAGCCAGTGTCTGGTCTTTTCCTCTACGCTGATTCTTGGCCGCGTTCAAGGAGGTGTCTTTGTATGGAGTCATGGACAGGATGTTTTGAACCCTCAGTGTTGAAAAAATCAGTAGTCCCTTTGCCATACTGATTTTCGAGTACCTGGTGTACACACCAGTCGTGTTAGCCTGCAGGTTGGGGGTCTGAGCATTAGGGAAGGGGGTGGCTGATAGCCAACACTGATCAAGTCCCTTTGAGTTGTAGGAATTAGGATAATAAAGAGATTACTGGACCCCTTAAGGCTGGTATAACTCTCTGAATTAGCTGGGTCTGAGCTTCACAGGCTTAGAGATGTGGATTCCTTTCTTTTTCATAATTGCAAAGTAAAAGCCTAATATGTACAGTGTGAATGTGGGAATTTAAATGTATGTGTATAATGCTGTATCAGGAAACCATTTCTCTGTTTCAGGAAGGAGCTGGATCACTAGTTTTCTAAATGTAAACAACCTTCATTAATAAGTAATTTGATTTGTATGCATGGATCGGGATGCACGTGACCTGAAGGTCCTGTAGTGCAGATATTTGTAAGGATATGGCTGTTTGTGTCGGATGAGATTTTACGTCCTGGAAAAATGTCCTGTTTGGGCATGTACGTATGAGTGTGCGTTCCGTACTCGATGTGGACCTGCTAATAGCATGTCACTGTCTTCCTCCTTCCCTCTTTCTCAGACGAGCATGCAGGTGGAGTCGCCCGTCTCCCTTTCACTTTCTCCTGGTGTTATACCCCTCACTCCCTCCCTGGCTGACTCCCTGCTCCCCACATCCTCCAGTACCCCTTCAGCCGTGAGGAGAGGGGCGGCCGGGGCTGGCGGGGGCGGAGTGGGGGGAGGCAAGAAGGGGAAGAAGAAGAAGGACCCAAACGAGCCACAGAAGCCGGTGTCGGCCTACGCGCTCTTCTTCAGGGACACCCAGGCAGCCATTAAGGGCCAGAACCCTAGTGCCACTTTCGGGGAGGTGTCCAAGATCGTGGCCTCCATGTGGGACAGCCTCGGCGAGGAGCAGAAGCAGGTAGAGACACATGATCTTGCCCTCAGGCTTGCACACACAGCTGGCAGATGCTCAGGCTGCCTTGCCCATGCGCTTTGTGCCTATACATACGTTTGCTTCTGCCGCAGAGGTATGTGTAATCGGCACACTGCCCCCTACAGGTGTACAAAAGGAAGACTGAAGCGGCGAAGAAGGAGTATCTGAAAGCACTTGCAGCATACAGAGCCAGTCAGGTGTCCGAGGTGAGAATGCGGCAGTCCATTGAGGATGTCAGAACTCAGCAGCTGGGAAGTGGACAATAAAGGCAGAAAAACCAGTGGCACACAATCAAAACCCAATACACTTCTCTTTCCTAAGATCAGATTTACAAATCCTTATGATTTTATACTGCAGTATAGACATACTGACCTCATATCGAGAGGGGCATGCACACACACCCTTTCTGTAGGTCCAGCATGCCTTAGTACATACACACACACCCACACCCACACAGTGCCATACTCCCAAGCCTCTAACTTCCCTGACATTCATGTTGTCACAGACACACACACGCTGCTCTCAGAGCATAATATCACAGCAGGTCTTGAATATATGTACTTTCTGTATGCCATATATCCTTATGACTGCAACATTGAAAAATTTGCAAAAAAATACACAGTCCTAAACAGCAAAAGAAGCTTATGACAGAGGGGAGAAAACAGGATAGATAATGTTTTGGGCGAGTGAGTATCAGACAAAGCAGTTCTTGATAACCTTGTGCTAGACAAGGAAAAAGGACTAGAATTTTGCTGTTGTCTGTCTGTGGGATAGCAAGTATGGATGTCAGTTACTGGTAGAACCACCTTTGGCTGCAATTACAGCTTCAGGTCTTGGCATCTTCAGTAGTCACACCTGTATCCTGCAGTGTTTGCCTGTTCTTGACGGGGACTGTTGGTGAACAGCCATTTTCAAGTCTTGCCATAGAATCTCAAACAGATTGAGATTTGGCTTTTGACAGTCATTCTAAGACATTCCGGATGTTCTTTTTAAACCACTCCAGTGTAACTTTGGCTGTATCTTTAGTCATTGTTCTGCTGGAAGGTGAATCTCAACTCTATCAGAGAGTCGATGCATTTATTTATATAGCGCATTTCCACATTGCGTTGTCACAAAGCACTTTACATTATCCCTGCCCAAAGCCTCCAGTGAGCAAACCAGAGGCGGCAGTGGCGAGGAAAAACTGCCTAGTTCAGGTTTTCCTCTGTCTTGCCCTCAATCCTGATCCATGTCCCTGTAGGCAAAAAGACAAAAAGGCCACCATGCTTCACTGTGGGCATTTTCCATTAAGGCCAAAAAGTTCAGCTTATGAAAAAGTTTGGTTCTGTCTGGGGGGGGGATGACAGGTGTATTTATTTTCAATTCATGTGACGCAGGTTGACTCCATCCACCTAATTATGTGACTTCTGAAGGCAACTGGTGGAACCAGACTGTGTTTAGCGGTGTATATCCTTGTTTGTTGTACATTTGTGACACAAAATGCTGTTTAAATCAATTTAAAATCCTTACCCTACAAAGCATGGAGAAATCCAAGAGGGGAGGGTAGATACTTACGCGAGGCCTAAGGTGGCTGCACCATACTGTAGGAGGACCCAGGGCTTTGCATGCTGACTTTCTTTCCTCCTCTCTCTGTCTAGGCTGCAATCGAAGTGACGGACACACCTCCATCCCCACCTCCACCGGCCCCCGCCCCTGCTCCTGCACCCACCCGCTCCACCCGAATCCCCCACCATGCCCCAGAGCAGAACACTATCACCAACATCTGCACCTCCAACATCATCCTGGACCTGCCGCAGGTCACCACCCGCTCACGCACCAGCGCCCACAAGGCCCCAGCCACCTTGGCACCTGCCCTCCCCTCCATCACCAAGATTGTCATCTCCAAGCAGGCTACAGCTGGGGAAGGCAGCCAGGCAGTTGCATCCGCTACGCTTCCTGCCGCCCGGACACTTAGGCCCTCCCCTACCGCGTCTTCCACCCTCCCTGCTCCCCGTCAGCCTCCACCCCTGCAGCAAATGCAGAATGCCCCCCCACCACCCCGTTTACAGCAGATGGTCCATTCACCTGCCCCGCCTCCGCTCCAAGCCAAACCCCGTGGTGGTGGCACAGTGCCGGCGGGATCGGTAACCGCAGCACCTCCACCCCCGCTGCAGATCAAAATCGTCCCTGCCTCTTTGCAGTTTGATTTAGCCACGCCCATTATGGTGACGGCGGCGGTGGCTCCCTGCTCAGCACCTGGGCCTGTCTCCTCCACCCCCGTGGTGGCCATGGAGGTAGCTCAGTCTGCTGCCATCGTGAGTGCCTGCTCCCCACCAGCAGGGGGCACCATAGCTGAGACGGATGATTTCACCTCTAGTGAGGTAGGGTTTTTGAGTTTTCTCTAATCTGTTTTTGTATTCTGTGCTGCTTATCGCAGCCACTGACACAATTTGATGAGCAAGGCGTGCTAAGTAGGTCTCTTTTTCACTTAATCCAGATGGAGGTGGAGCTGACTGTGTCTCCTGCTCCAGAAGAAGCTCCCCCCTCTCAGCCCTTGAGTACCCCAACCCGCTGTGTTCGAGCGGGATGCACCAACCCCCCCATAGAGAGCAAAGACTGGGACAGAGAATACTGCAGCAACGAGTGTGTGGCTACCCATTGCAGGTCCGAGCTACATAAACACTTCCTGTTTCTGATATCTGAATATAGACACGACGCAACTAGGGTTACATACATGTGCTCTTATTGTAATGTATATAATGGGTCATCTAGCTGTAGATGGAGAGTAAATGACATTGGTATGCAGCTGATTGACATCCAGGTGCATATTAGCATTGCATTATACCCGGTCAGTTTGAATGAGGTCATGCTATGTGCCTGATTGTCCAGTCTTCTCGCTTCCAGGGACGTTTTCATAGCCTGGTGCTCAATTCGAAGCCAGAACTCCACCACTGTCACATGAGGAGACGGGGGCTGAAGGCATAGCCTTTGCAGTGCTGGTGCACACCCACCTTCCCCTGCTTACCCTGAGCCCAATGACGTTTGGTCCCATGGGTGGGCGTCACACTGGCTGTGGCAACACAGTGAAGCTTCTTTTATACACTGGAGTTAATCCGTCCTGCAAAGAATAAATTATTATTTTTACACACAACATTTTTAACAGCCTGGATCAGTAGAGCGAAGATTCAACACTACATGGAACACGGAAGGACCGTCTTGGTTATTGTGGGCAACGTTTCACATGAGAGTGGCGTATGTGTGTGAAATCTGCTAAAGGACATCATCTAAAAGCAAAAAGTTTTCATTTTTAGAGCTTGGCATGCGTGTTTGTTAATATATAGCACCTCCTAGGGGCATGTACTGGAATTTGCCATTTATCTAATGTCCACATGTCACCAGAATTACATCCAGAGGAATGGGAGAACCTGGGAGAACGAGCGTGTCCTTGCTGTGCGCTGTCATTAACTGGTAAAATCAAGTAAATGAATAAAACGGACCGGATTAGGCACATTGGGGACTGAAAAGGCACGATAATCGCTCCCAGAGTTGGGTTTTCCCATTACCGAGACCACCACCTACTAGCAATGTTCGTCTGGCCTTCAGATCAAGGTGGGAATATTAGCACTGGTGTGTATGAGTGATATGTGCCAGGTGGGTTTCAAAATCTTAAGTTATTTCTAATACAGAGGAAGATGGTCCTGCTGTAGTGTTTTTCTACAATCACCGTTGCCTTTTTGCTTTTGTATGTCGAATAAGCCCATGATGATACTGGATTTTTAATTCTCTGGCGAAAACAAATTAGGTTTGTGTAACATACTTATCGTACATTTTTTGAGTTTCAGGGATTTTTGTTTTGAGACCAAGCAGGTTTATTGAGTGATCTAAATAAAAGGTTCTGATTTTACGTTTTATGTCAGTTGTACTTTGGATTTATTATAATTATGGGCCTATTCATTTTTATATAATTGTTATTCAGACGACGGAAATGGTAGTCATTTATTACTCTGAACTGACTTTTACTACAACTCGCACGTTTCTAAAGGATGTTAAGCATTTCTTAAAGTATTTGTATATATTTTTCTGTAGTGCCTTTAAAACTGAATTCTCATCACAGAACACGACCTAACAGTTTAACGGATATGGCGAATCAGCTAATTGTGCTTAATGGCTGTACTTAGAAAATCTTGACATTAATAAAAAGAGCAGATAGCATGGATTTCCTTACTGCCTGGTTATGCTGGTCGCACTCTGAGTAGCTGCTTCTTAAATGGAAACTGATCTGACTGCGGTATTCATGCGGGAAGCAGCACGTTTCACACACGCCCATTGTCACATTTTCCAGCGTCGATTCAAAGATTTATCCCCAAATCAAGTGAACGGCACATTTGACGTCATATGTATTCTATGATTTCGGATGATGTACTATTTTTATATTCCTATAAATAATGGACCGTGTATTTAGAATCCGAAGAATGCTTTGGCTTGGTCCTCTCACCTAACGCACAGAGGCTGGACTGGAGAAAGGGGCAATGATGTATGAAAAAAAGAATGAAAGAATGAATGATGACGTAAAAGAGCGTTTGGACTTTTATAAAACGGAACGTGGGCTACCTGATCATCGAAATGGTGTTACAGTGGAGGAGTAAACGACTAGATAAAATGATCGAGATGACAAGAAAATAACACCACAGGCACCAAGCAGCATCCTTCGGGAAAGACTGGTGCTTATTAAGTCTAAACTAAGACGCTTTGTGCCCCCATGTAACGCGTTACAGTCGAACCGGGTCCGACCCGGTCCGATCGGCCTCGTAAGAAGGCTGCGGGTCGCTGGAAGCTGCGTGCGGTGTCGATGCCGAGGGGTGGAGAGAAAGTGGGCGGGAGGAACACGCTGCCGATCAGGGGGTTCGTTTGGATAAATAAATACGTCACCTCAAACAGCATTTAAAAATATATGTAATTATGCTATTTTTACGACCAACAAATGAACACACCCTTAACCATCATTCCAGTCTGTTTTACCGATAAGGCGCATTGCCATCCTGGGCTAACAGACGGCGTCCGCTATCCCACACAAGTAAATAGTGGAATACACAGACTTTCTCGTAGGGAAATACACGCATCTGTGTGCTTTTACGCATCGCCCGAACGCTGCGAGAGCTGGCTGCTCCCGAAGCCGGCCGCTGGCGCTCCGAGCGACGGCAAAGAACGTCGCTATGGCCGTGAACCTGGACAAGGAGGCTTATTACCGCCGGATCAAGCGGCTGTACGGCAACTGGAAGGTAAATGGCGGCGGCGAATGGCTCCGGAGGGCCGGTAACGGTGACTGAAGGCGGCGGGGAGCGGGGAAGGCCTTCGCCGGCCCGGAGTCCTCCTTCGCCCTCAGCGAGCCGCCGCTTTTAGCCTCAATAAACGATAGCGATCGTAAAACAGGTTTGCGGCGGCGGGCCTTTGGTTTGAAACGTGCGACGTGTAATTCGGCCCGGATCCGCCGTGCGAATGCGAACGCTACCGACAATCCGACGCCTGTGATTCACCGCGCTGTATCTAACTTCGGATAACCGAGAGCTTTGCTGCCGTTTTTCGCTACTGTGCGGAATAAAAGACGCCGCAGAGAGCGTCAGCGGGAAACACCTGGCCGTGTAGCGAGACGGTGCGAAAGCGCTAGCTGCGGGCGGCTAATATTACGGGGTGATGCGCCTCCTTAACCGTTTGTTAGCTACACGGCAGCTAAAAGCCTGTAAGCTGACCTGCCGTTAAATATGATTACTGTGGTCAGGACTACTACGCCATGTCCTTCTCCGACTGTCATATTTCGTGCTGGTTCCCTGGCATAACTGGGGGCTAATTTGCATCAGGGATGGGGCCTCGCCCATTGGGGAAAAAGGACCGTCTAAGGCTGTTCTGACCAGTTAATGTGTAATGCATTGTTGGCATTGTTATTTTCTAGCGACATGTGCTTTTTAGATGCACTGTATTGCTGTCATTTTCGGTTGCTGGATAACTAACTGTCTGCCTTTCAGAAAGGGGAGAATGAGTTTGGCAGGGTGGACGCCATCGTGGTGTCGGTGGGAGTGGATGAGGAGATTGTATATGCAAAGTCCACCGCCCTCCAGGTTCGTGTGTCATCCTTGCTATGGTGTTAATGGGTAATGAATGGCCGTCTGCTGTATTTACTGACTAGTTAAACCACTGACCCTTTTCCAAACAAAGCGCTTTGGAGTGGAAGCAAAAATAAGGAACAATTATGTCGGCATAACATTTTTATAGCAGAAGGCTTTCGTAATTGTTTAATAAAAGGGATTTTTTTTCTGCATGTCCAATGGTTAAGAGCATTTTATGTTTGACAATAGGCGAAATTGCACCCCCTACTGGTCGGATGAAAATACTGTTTGAACATAAGTTCAATAAAATTAATTTTGTGAAGTTATATTTGAAAACGTGATTTGTGTTACTCATATTATTGTGTAATTATACACGTATAATTACACAATAATATTACTGGTTGGGCTCCCTCCCATTGCACCCCTTGGGAGAGTAGCCTAAAGTGACCTGTGTGTGGCAGTGTATTGCTTGAAGTTTTGTCCATGGTTATTTGTTTTCAGTGTATTAATGCTTTTTGGTCTCTCTTTCTCACTTAGACTTGGCTCTTTGGCTATGAGCTGACTGACACCATCATGGTTTTTTGTGAGTCAAACATCCTTTTCCTAGCCAGCAAGAAGAAGGTGGAGTTCCTGAAACAGGTGGCCATTACCAAGGGCAATGAGAATGCCAACGGTGTGCCCCCGGTCACGCTGCTGATTCGGGAGAAGGTACGGGCGTACCCCATGCAGGTTTAGTGGTGTTTTCCTGTGGTCCCTGGCAGCATGAAGCTGACATCCTTCTGTTTATAGAATGAGAGCAACAAGGCCAACTTTGAAAAGATGCTGGAGGCCATACGATCTAGCAAGGAGGGAAAGACTGTTGGAGTCTTCAGCAAGGACAAGTTCCCTGGGGAGTACATGAAGAGTTGGAATGATATGATCACTGCTGAAGGCCTCCAGAAGGTTTGCAGTTTAGCATGAGACTTCTCTGGAATCTTGTTTTGTTGTGTATATGAATGGTGTGCGATTCTCTAATTGAGACTCGAGGTGGCTCTGGAATACTTGATGATAAATTCAGATCTAGGGATGACCGTTCCTTGCTTGTTTCCCTGTTATCTTCAGTATGAATTTTTATGCTGTAAACGCTGGCGTTATTGTCCAGATACTTATTGTTATATGCAAATTGAGGTGAGGTTGGCTGAAAAGTCTTGTGTTGTGTTGCTCATGGGCTTCAATTGCTAACTCTGAATTAAGCCATAAGTGGTGTATAAGTTGATGTAATGCCTTCAGGTGGACCTCAGTGCAGCGGTGGCTTACACCATGGCTGTCAAGGAGGATGGAGAGCTAGCCCTCATGAGAAAAGCTGCAGGAATTACCAGTGAAGTCTTTAACAAGTTCTTCAAGGAGCGGGTGATGGAGATAGTGGACGCAGATGAGGTGAGTATGAGGGATCATGTTGGGTGATGTTTGCAGACTCACTCTTCTCCCCTGAGCTCCAGACTCAGGCTTCACCGTTCACCCTACTAAATGCCCTGGCCGAATCGCCCACAGAAAGTGCGTCACAGTAAGCTGGCAGAGTCTGTGGAGAAGGCCATCGAGGAGAAGAAATACCTTGCTGGGGCAGATCCCTCCACTGTGGAAATGTGCTATCCACCCATCATCCAGAGCGGTGGTAACTACAGCCTGAAGTTTAGCATAGTCAGGTAAAGTCATACAGTGAATCATTATAGTAGTGGTAACCCTTCCTTCCATCAGTGGTCATCATATTAAGCTCTTCTGGTGATTTTCTGTCATGCAATATTTAACCACATTTTTAAAACTTTTATTTAATCAGTGACAAGAATCATATGCACTTTGGTGCAATCACCTGTGCCATGGGGATCAGGTACAAGTCCTACTGCTCCAATCTGGTGCGCACACTAATGGTGGACCCACCTCAGGAGATGCAGGACAACTACAACTTCCTCCTGCAGGTGGAGGAGACACTTCTGAAAGAGCTGAAGAATGGTAGGTGTGCATGTGTGTGTCGCCTGGACTCTGTGATGTGTGTCGATGTGGTTAAAGGAGCGGCGTTTTGGTGTCTGCGTGCCTGCAGGCGTGAAGCTGTGTGACGCATATAACGCCGTGGTCGACTTTGTGAAGAAGGAGAAACCTGACCTGGTGGGGAAGCTCACAAAGAACATTGGGTTTGTGGAACTGCACCTTCTCCTTTACCACTCACATGTCGTACACCCCTGCCTGTATTTCATGTGGAATTTACACTTTATGGACAAAAGTATCGGGACACACTTCTTAATCACTGAATTCAAGTGTTTCCTTCAGACTCATTGTGACAGATGTATAAAATTAAGTACCTAGCCGTAAAGTCAGGTTTGTGAAAGAATGGGTCATTCTGAAGACCTCAGTGTGTCATAGGATGGCACCTTTGCAATAAGTTTGTTTGTGAAATTTCATCCCTGTTAGTGGTACTATTGCAGAGTGGAAGCATTTAGGAACTGCAGAAACCCAGGCACAAAGTGACAGAGCACATAATGTAAGAGAGCAGAGTCGCTGAGTGCTGAAGCGCATGGTGCATAAAAGTCACCAAGACTCATAACTCAGTAACTGCAGAGTTCCAAACTTCCTCTGGCATTAACCCCAGCATAAAAACTGTATAACGGGAGCTTCATGGAATGGGCTTGCATGGTCGTGCAGCTGCATGGAAGCTTCATATCGACAAGTGCAATGCCAAGCTTTGGATGGAGTGGTGTAAAGCTGGACTCTGGAGGAGTGGATATATGTTCTGTGGAGTGAGAATCACACTTCTCTGTCTGACAGTCTGGGTTTGGTGGATGCCAAGGGAACGTTATCTGCCTGACTGCATTATACCAACTGTAAAGTTTGGTGGAGGAGGGATAATGGTATGGAGTTGTTTTTCAGGAGTTAGGCTAGCCCCCATAGGGCACTTTTCCACTGCACCAGGCAGCATACTTTTTGTACCGTATTTTCCCAGAATACTAAATCAGCTGGAGTACTTTTTTGGTACTTTGTGGTGGGATTTACAAAGTGTAAGCATATACTAGTATAGCGTATATTAGTTTACTGCAAAAGCAGTATACTTTTTTTCCTGAATGGTCTTGTCATAAGTTTTGAATTTTTCATAAGCAGTCACATTAATCTATTTGACTATACCTCTGCTTTGTAGCTGTGAATGGGCGGGAATAGTGTGACCTCTCACACTCTTTGTTTCAGGTTTGCAATGGGAATTGAGTTTCGGGAGGGATCCCTCGTCCTCAACAATAAGAACCAGTACAAATTTAAAAAAGGTGAATGGTCAGGATTTTTCCTCACCCCTATTTTGTAACTATTGCAATAGCGGCATGTTAAAATTGACATCACCACAGTGTTGTGATTGTAGGCAGGCACCAGCAGTCTTGAACCTTGGCTGCAGCTAGGACCAGGCAGCAAAAGGATTGCTGTGAGGTTGATGTTGAGTGTGTTCAGCATCATTGGGCCGGTCTTTCATATATGGGGGTCATTCCCTCTTCATGTTATGGAATGTTTCCTGATTTGGTGTGGAGGTTTTGCTCTTGACTGGTAATATGCTGTTCCAGGCATGGTGTTTGGTGTCAGCCTGGGCTTCTCTGATCTCATCAACAAGGAGGGGAAGAAGGAAGAGCAGAAGAAGTACGCCCTGTTCATCGGCGACACGGTGCAGATTAACGAGGTGTGAACAAGTGGGACTTCCCAGCATGTGAACCCCTGAGGTTAAAAAGAATCGGTCCTATGATTTGAACTTTATATGTTGTTCTGTGTGGTTATGGCAATGCATCTTCATCAGATAGCCCATATATATTTTTTTATTTATTCAGTATGTCAGTTTCTTTGTATGCTGGTGCTTTTCTTACTGCCAGAGTCATGTGGAAATGAGTCTGCAATGTAGGCTGGGTTCTGTGTAATGGGATTCCTTGTTCAAAAACTGGAGCTTCACTTTTAGCTACTTGTTCTTGTTTCATTTAAGGGATTTGCCGTTGGGGCAACGTTACAGTATGTGTTTGTAGAATGTTTATGATGCAGCTGTCAGTGTGCGCACATGCTCAAAGTAACCCTGCCTGCCCTCGCCAGGAAGAAGCTGCCACAGTTCTAACATCCGTCAAGAAGAAAATCAAGAATGTTGGCATCTTTTTAAAGGTCAGTGTGATGTGGCAAGCTGTACATCTTATTTATTCAGTGCTTGTTTTAATGCTGTCCTCTCATGTCTCTGGATTTTGGTTGTTGAATGTTGAACGCTCGTTGTTTTTGACCAGAGATATTTGTGACTGCCCCATTGTTTTCATTAGAATGATGATGAGGAGGAGGATGAGGAAGATGCAGATAATGCTGAGGAGCTTCTGGGAAGGGGAGCGCGAGGAGCTGCCCTACTGGCTGACAGAACCAGGGTATGTATGGATGTGTGTATGTACAAATGTGTGAGTGAGATTGTATGCTGTAATCATGTAATTTATAGTGTAGTCTGATTCATTACTTCTTGTTGCACTGCCATGTCACTCTTGCCTTTATTTTCTATTTGACAGAATGAAATGACAGCAGAGGAGAAGAGGCGGGCCCATCAGAAGGAGCTGGCCAATCAGGTGAATGAGGAGGCCAAGCGGCGTCTGACTAAACAGAAGGGAGAGCAACAGATACAGAAGTGAGTGACTCACGATGAGCGGAATAAATTAAACCACTTCTGCAAAGATTAACTGTAATTTAAACTGAAGTTTACAAACCCCCTTAACAATTACACTATGATAATTCCACATTCTAGTCGCTTATCCTGGACAAGGCAGGGGAACACCTAGATACCAGTCCATCGCAAGACGTATACTCTCACACCCTAGCATATCCAATCACTCACAAGTCAATTTAGAGATGCCAGTTAGCTTAACTGCAAATCTCTGGACAGCTAGAGGAAACCAAAAGCCTATGACATGGGATTGATGTGCAGATTGGAAGACCATGGAGGTGTGCACAAAAGTGCTACCCTCTGAGTAGGTATTGGCAGGTAAAATTTGCCAAATTGCCCAGGTTAGATTTAATTAGTCGCAATGCTTCACTTTGACACAGATACAAAAAAAAATCAAACATTATTTTTTGTGCATGGTTTAGTTGTGCTCTTTTGTAGGCTTCCGTGAGGATATTTGTGAGTAATATTTTTGATCAAACTTTTGATATCTTGACTTTAGTCTCAGTATGTTTTTTGAAAGAAATATCAACAAGGTATAGACTGGCAAAAAAAGTGTAAGAAATATCCTTTACTTTTGTGGAAAAAAAAGAAATTTAAATGTGAAATTTCTGGGCAAAGAAATAAGTGTTTTGGCCCAGTTACATTTTCCTCCAGTAATGTGCTTAACCGCCAGTACCTACACTGAGCCACTGTTTTCAATGGTTTCCATAATATGAATATAATGACTGGTGTAACAATACAGATACTATATTTAAGCTTAAATATCCATTACTGTTTTCTACTCTAAGTTCTACTCCAAGGTCTCGACAAGAACATAGTGCTATAGCTTTGTACAGATGCAGGATCTGCTACTGTAATTGCCTTCTGCTTGTTTAGCCTACATTCTTTCCATATACCACAGAGCACGGAAGTCCAATGTCTCCTATAAAAACGTCTCTCAAATGCCTCGGGAGAAAGAGATCCGTGAAATGAAGCTCTTCATCGATAAGAAGTATGAGACTGTGATCATGCCTGTCTTTGGT
Organism: Petrocephalus sullivani; assembly: GCA_026780845.1. Classification (NCBI taxonomy): domain Eukaryota; kingdom Metazoa; phylum Chordata; class Actinopteri; order Osteoglossiformes; family Mormyridae; genus Petrocephalus; species Petrocephalus sullivani. Next base: position 13,843,763 of record JAODKM010000016.1, on the reverse strand, counting down.
ATCGCCACGCCGTTTCACATCGCCACAATCAAGGTAGCTACTACTGTAAGCTGTCCTTTAACCGCAGTGGAACTATTTTAATGTGAGAGTTGGCTAAGTTTCTCTCCTACCCCATCCTGTTTTGCAGAACATCAGCATGTCAGTTGAGGGGGACTACACATACCTCCGTATCAACTTCTACGTCCCTGGTAGCTCTCTGGGCCGCCACGATGGAAACAGCTTCCCCAACCCCGATGCCACCTTCGTTAAGGAGATGTGAGCTTATCTCGGTTGGCCTTCCTTGATCTATCTGTTCTTGCGTCTTCCTTCAGATTCTACGCTTTACCATTCTTTTTCTGAGTCCTCATTTTCTGCCTTGCTGACTTTGGCATTATCAGAACTTACCGTGCCTCGAACCTGAAGACGCCCGGTGACCCAGCAGTGCCCTCCGCCAATCTGCAGAATGCCTTTCGCATTATTAAAGAGGTACAGAAGCGCTATAAGACACGTGAAGCTGAGGAGAAGGAGAAGGAGGGCATTGTCAAGCAGGACTCGCTTGTCATCAACCTCAACCGCAGCAACCCCAAGCTCAAAGACCTGTACATTAGACCCAACATCGCCCAGAAACGAATGCAAGGTTCACTGGAGGCACACACCAATGGTGAGTGACTATGACTGAAATCACCAGAGAATGTGTGGTTTTTAGGTAGGGTTAAGCATTGAATGCATCTATCCTCAGGGTTTCGCTTTACCTCTGTGCGTGGTGATAAGGTGGACATCCTGTACAACAACATTAAACGTTCAATCTTCCAGCCTTGTGATGGCGAGATGATCATCGTCCTGCACTTCCACCTTAAGGTTTCTTACTTTTTTACTTTTTTGTGTTCTTGTATGGGTGAACTCCTTCTTTCCCATTTCTCTTTTGACAAGTGATCTCTTCTTTTTGCCAGAATGCAATCATGTTTGGAAAGAAACGCCATACAGACGTACAGTTCTATACAGAAGTGGGCGAGATCACTACGGACCTGGGCAAACACCAGCACATGCACGACAGGGATGACCTCTACGCTGAGCAAATGGAGCGGGAGATGAGGCACAAGCTCAAATCTGCATTCAAAAACTTCATTGAGAAGGTGGAGAACCTTACTAAGGAGGAGCTGGAGTTTGAAGTGCCGTTCAGAGACCTGGGGTGAGAATGTCAGGGTTGTCACTCTGAGCCAGTTGAACTCATTATCATATATTACTGAACACTGATTTGTTGGTCGTAGCAAGTGTTAAATTACATTGTTTGGGTGTGTTGTAGTTTTCAGGGTGCCCCCTACAGGAGTACATGTTTACTGCAGCCCACATCCAGTTCCCTTTGCAATGTGACGGAATGGGTGAGTGAGGAAGACGCCACCATTTGCAGGGAAAGCCTGTTACATTTTCAGTATAATGTTCCTCCTTGTGACCGCTGGCAGTAATTACTCACAATGCCTATCCACAGCCGCCATTTGTAGTGACTCTGGATGAGGTGGAGCTGGTGCATTTTGAGCGTGTGCAGTTCCACCTGAAGAATTTTGACATGGTCATTGTGTACAAGGATTATAGCCGGAAGGTCACCATGATCAATGCTGTGCCTGTCAACTCTCTTGACGCAATTAAGGAGTGGCTCAAGTAAGACCCTGCTCAGTCCTTAATCTGCTTAAATTTAATATTGAATTTTTAGGTCTTGATGCAGTACTAGTATTGATGCAGTATTTATTACCGTATGATACCTCTACCAATCATCGTCTCACTCACCTTCCTTCTTAGTTCCTGTGACATTAAGTACACAGAAGGTGTGCAGTCACTGAACTGGACAAAAATTATGAAAACTATTGTGGATGACCCTGAAGGATTCTTTGAGCAGGGTGGATGGTCTTTCCTGGACCCTGAGAGTGAAGTAAGTATTGGTGTATGTGTTTGTGCATGTGTGTGACCAAATGTCCCCACAATGTGATTAAAAAAATTATTTTGATGCTATGGGGACCATTTTTTAAGTCCTCACAAGGGGAAACTCTTTTTAGTTTAATCAAAAACTAAAAAATGTCAAGTCTTATATGTTGTTTGGTTACTTATGGGTTAGGGCTGGGTAGGGGTTAAGATTGTAATTGTTGGGATTAGTTCCCCATAGAAATTAATGGATCCCCTCAAAGAATATAAATATGTGCGTGTGTGTGTGTGTGTGTGTGTGTGTGTGTGTTCCACTTTTGGTTTTAACACTAATAATTGGAGGAAAGGAGTTCAGTAAGGAGTTAAAATTTCTTTAGTCGGTTAGGGTGTCAGCAAAATCCAAGTGTACTTAGAGTACACATGGCAGTTTTTATTATCATTAACAAAAGCATTTCCTAAACTGAAATAAAATAAGGTACGATGATAAAATAAAAAACTACAACTAAATGAGAACCATAAAAATTGCTTCTGAAACCAACTTAAAATAAGAAGTGTTAAACACTTCCCGTTAACATTTTTAAATACTGTTTAGCTAATGTAATCATTTGTTTATCTTTGGGATTCTCATGTATTGCACTTGAACCATAGAAATAGCCAACGGCACAACATCATGACATTTTGTAGTAGCCAGCAAAGTCCTAAAACTTTCCATTTCTAACTAGAAATAAAATGACCAAAACTTAAAAATATAGCCAATAAATTGAATTAGATATTTAAAATAAAAACGGCAATCCACGCCTAAAACTAAGCTATATTTAAAATGAAAATAAAAATAATATAGGAACTAAATTACCAAATTCAAAACAATAATAACACTGACTCAGATACATACACGGGTATATGGCTTGCAGTTCAAGCTTATTATAATTTGGTTTGTAGCAATCTGGGAGTCTTTATGATCCTGTAGCGTGGAATCATGTAAATGCCAGTATTGGTGCTTATATATAATCTTTGGTTGAAATTTTTGTATGATATTTAAAAAATTAATTTCTTAAAATCACTTTTTAATCACTGTTAGTTTTTTGCTCTTTCATAAATTTCTGTATTTCTGCAGTATTTATCTTTTTTGGGGTCTTGGAAAAGGTATTGAACTATTGAATTGGTTTTTAAAATCACGCAGCTACCCTGTAAATAGTGTATAATACAGTGGTGGGTTAATTACTATATCACTTTGCCCACCAGGGTAGTGGGAATGATGCAGAGGACTCTGAGTCAGAGATGGAAGATGAGACCTTTAACCCCTCGGCAGATGACGATGATGAATATGAAGAGGAAGACAGTGACGAAGACTACTCTTCAGAGACTGAAGACTCAGGTTGCTAGAAACACAAATACAGACGGGTATGTGTGTGTATGCAAGCACAATCTTGACCAGTATGTTTGTTTTGTTGTTAGACTACAATGCATCTCTGGGTAGTGAGGAGGAGAGTGGAAAGGACTGGGATGAGTTGGAGGAGGAGGCCAGGAAGGGTGAGTATGAAGATACTTTCTTTGAGTAAAATATTCCTAGCTATCAGATTACACCGTGGTATTTGTTAATGTGTCCAGTTTTTAAGTGTACTTGCTGTGTCTGTATCAGCGGACAGAGAAAGTCATTATGATGAAGCGGACGAGGGCGCCAACAGGAAGAGGAAGGGGCGATCCTCAGCCCCGACTCCCAGCAGCAAGAAGAAGCGAAGACATTAGACCTCACCCTGATTTACCGTAAACTCTCACACTGACCCCATGCCAGTAATCCTGATCCTAGTCAGCTGTTTCAAACTAAAAACTCCTCTTGAGGACCGCAGTTCAGCAGTTCTTTGCGGTACTAACATGGACTTTAAATACAAACCTGCTGTCCTACCTGCCATGAAATACTACCAGTGAACTGAAGGTGTAAAATTAAGGAATTTTGAATTTGAATCCCTGCACCTTCGCACAGGCTGTATGTAAACGTTCCTCAAAATGGAAGTATATCAGTCATCCCTTGTTCCTCCTCCATCACTTTTTTTTTATTTCATCCCTTCCTCTAGAAATAGAGGATAGGTATATGTGGTATTACAAACTTCTTGTATACGCATATTATGCCTTTTTTGAGATTTCTGATATTTGACAAACTGTCTTTGCATTGTTTTTTATTTTTAGATGTTTCAACAGATGCCTACAGTCCTGTCCACACAGAAATCTTCAGCGTTTATAGACTTCTATTCTTGAGTTAATGTCCTGTTTTTTTGTAATAAAATAAAATAACTGAAATGTCTTTTTTAAGGATCTTTGTATTTAAATTTAGGGAACTGCAAAATGTAAATTAATAAGATAGCTACTGTATTTTTTTCATGGGTTAATTATTGTATAGTTTTTTTTTTTTTCCTGTAATGAATTGTCAGTCTTAAAGGTCGAAAAAAGCCCACAAATAGAAAAATGGGTAAATTTAATATTTGATTTGGTCTTTATGTTGAGAGTTAATGGTCAGCTCTCTGTCCATTTCTACTAGTCATGGTTAGTTTCTCAATGAAGCCATACCCAATAAAATAGGTGCATCATAAACTTTGGACCAAGAGGTATTTGTGTTAGTGTAGGCAGTAATTGATCTGAAACATTCTTAAATCTTTAAGCAGTTCTGTTTAATGTCTGTGATAATTATCTGCAACCTATTACTTGTTCATTGGATAATTTGATACAATATGGGTCATAAGTCTTTCCTGCAGTTTGTATTATGCTTTGTTAATTGGTGCTCTCCCAGTCCAGAGTCTGGTTTTCCCGTCTAGATCCAAAAAATGTAGTTTTGGCAAATTGGTTTCTCTATATTGCCTGTAGTGCTTCATTGTGCATCCTCTGTCTCATGTGCACTAATTCTTGGGATCGGTTGCACAACTCATGTGACCTTGGGCAAAGTAAGTGGTGACACATGGGTGGTATCTTGAAGTTGTCTTTCTGCCCTGGGTGTCTCCTTTGCTTTCTGTGCATTCTGAGATATTCTCCAGGTTTACTGGGTAAATGTGGTGGGGTCCGTAGATGATGGAATGATTTGCTGGAACTGGTGACACATAAGTGACTTCTGAAGGATAATGCTGTGCTGTTGGCTCAAACTCAACATTTTATTAAACATAGTGATCACACCCAAATAAAGGAAATGCTCAATGGAATGGAAAAAAAAATGTTTTAAATATGTCTGTACAGGGAATTCAACTATTTGCTGTTATGTTTCTAGGCTGGTACCTGACATGTGATCTCCTTCTGATCTCATGTCACTGTTCCTTTTGTTGCTCGTTATAGTTAATTAAAACCATTGCAAGAAAGTGAGAAAGAACTCAGCGAAGTAAAGCAGCCATGTATTTGGATCTTGGCTTTTCAGCCTGAAGCTGGATTATCCAGGCTTCTCTGTGAATTTCCTCATCAATATCAATAGCTCTGGATATTAGGAGCTGGGGAGAAGCATCAAGTTACTGTAGAGGGAACTATGCTGACCTGGCCACCAACAGTTTGGAGGAAATTAATAGGTTACTTACTGTAACATCCTGGAGCAGCTGCAGACAGTGTTTGTACAAATTTCTGTGTGGGCAGCTGTGTGTGTATGTAGCTCAGCTGGTTAGGGTACTGTGCCTCATGATGGTTAAGAGTTCAAATCCCATGGTTGAGTGATTTCACAGTTAGGTCCTTGAGCGAGGTCCTTTGCCTACATAGCTCTAGGGACACTGACTCATCCTGCTCTCTAATCCTCATTTGCTTGTCACTATGGACCAAAGCTTCTGGTATGTAAATGTAGGTTAGGATAGGTGGTTGGATTTTACATGAATAGTCGACAAACGTGAATGAATCTCCCTGTGAAACCCTGCTCTTTAGAACATTTACATGTATTTAAATTTATAGCATTTGGCAAATGCCCTTAGCCAGAGCGACTAACATGAGTGCATTAAGACTCCATTAGTGAATATTTTCTGATACTATCGGTCTAAGATAGACCGTTTTTTTTTTTTTTTAATGAAAAGAATATAATACCGGAAGTACTAATCCAGGTATTTCTGAAAGAGGTACGTCTTTAGTTGTCTTTAGACCTTGAAAGTGGACTCAGTGGGATGGTTTCCAGCTTGCTGACCATCTTGCTACTTCATCATTGTACATTTCACATTTACATTCTTCTGTAGTGGATAGTATTTGATATTCACTACAGCAGTGTTTCCATACCCAGTACTCAAGGACCCCCAGAGCTGGGGGTGGTGGGGCACTTCCCTGCGTGATAACATGTGTGGCCCCCTTGTGGCCTCCCTACAACCTATGCTACCTGGGTCTGGAATAAATGTATTATAATTATCATTATTATTATTATTATCATATTTATACGTAAACCATAATGCTGGCAATACTTGGAAGTCAAATGCATCTGCCCCCCCTAATATAATAACTGGCCCTATTCTGCCCCCCCATTTGAAATGGTCTAGAACTGCCACTGAGTTCCACCACACATGTGAGAGCAAAGCTTGGCTTCAGAGCAGTTGGAGCTTAGGGCCTGGTCAAGAGCCCAATATATATGATCACTCTGATGGCCACAGGATATCAATTCCTACCCCTTAGAGCCGCACATTACTACCTTATTGGCCAGGCCTTTGAAATGGCCAGTCATTTTTCATAAACACTATCATGCCTCTAATGATGTCATAGCAATCACATTCTGGAGACTTGGAGCAGAAGAACTACTCTCTGACTCAGAGATGACAAATATCAGGGCTGCAATTAGGGAACCTATGACGAAAACAATGTGCCATGACACTTCTCTGGTAGAAGAGGAGAGGAAGTAGGCATAGTTTGCATGGCTGACCTGGCCCTATAGCTTCAAGGTGTTTGCATGTTTCATTATTTGAAATACAGGGACTGGTTTAATGGAAATGTACCACCTACTTTACACTCACAAGTCTTCCCTTTTTGTGGAAAATGCTTGAGGGTAGTTATTGTTTAACAATTTGAACATCATTCCACTCTGAGAGTCTAGGAAGCATGCTTTGTGTATAACTATAACAACAGCCATCAAAACTCATGTGTTTGACAATGACCCTATGGAGCTACTGCTTGCCGGATCAGGACTAGGCTGGGAGTCTTTCTCATATTTGTATCTGGATATTTGTGTTCATATGCCTGTGTTTATTCTCCCTGAACTATGGCTTTTACTCTTCCTCTTTCTCCATTTGTCCTTCTGTTTTTCTTTCCATATTGTAGGTCATGACACTTTTAGGATTTTAATTAATCTTCATTGTATTTTTCCATTCTCAGGCTGTTCCTTTGGTGCATGTACAACACTACCTGCCTCCACACTATCCCACAGAGAAAAGTAAACACATGTAAAGTACTGTGAGAATACGTAAAGAATAATATGGACTACACGTGTGTAATGTCGGAAATCACCATTGTAAAGAGTCTGAACTAAGTACTGGACCAATTTACTTGGCCACCAGAACAGCTCGAAAGCACAATTTGCTTGATGCGTTAAAGCAGTGGTGGCCAGTCTTATCTAGAAATGGCCGTTGTGTGCGTGGCTTTTCAGTGCAACTCCCTAATTAGATTACTAATTAGAGGACTGATTGGCTGAAGAGTCCTCACACCTGGGTTTGAACAGCTGAC
>JAODKM010000016.1:13793248-13803725 GCA_026780845.1 Petrocephalus sullivani | reverse complement strand
ACATTTAAGTTTGTGGTTGTAAGGTGACAAAATGTGAAAAAGTTCAAGGGGTATGAATACTTTTTCAAGGCACTGTATCTACACTGGATTTAGCTGGTATCTCCTTATGTCGCAATTGTACCTTGAGCCTGAAGATTTGTAAATTTGAAGTGGTAGTGGAAATCACACAGGGTAGCCATTTCGGCTTCTGCCAGAGGGAAATGGTTGGAGAAGCATGTAGGAAAACTGGATGGCCGTTAAATCTGTTATCTGCCTATTTGGTGAGGAATTCAATTCAATTTTTTTAATATAGCGCCCTTCACAACAGAGTTGTCCCAGGGCGCTTTACATGGGTGTATTGGAATACATTGCTATATGCAACACAAAACAGAGTGGACCAGAGAAAATGAAATACATAGAATGAAAGAAAGAAAGAAAAGAAAAAAAGAAAGAAAAGGAAAAGCCAACTGACAACAGACGAGAGGAACCAAAAACTCCCAAAAAAAAAAAAACCTCTGGGGGTCCAAGGTCAACTGGCTGCCCAACCCCCCTGGGCATGCTAACATTACAGAAAATGAAAGAGTGAGCATGCTTGCTCAGAGTGAGGACTGTTGTTGGGAGCAAGCCAAAGTCCATCAATGAATCAATCAGTCCTCCATGCCGGCCCTTAAAGGCTGCTTGGACGATGTTGTAAGTTGTATCCACTATGTCACCCCATTCTTGGGACTGGACCAAGACTCCAGCTCAGATGGTGCCCACCCCGGGCACCATCCGGACATGTGGGAATGCAAATGGCATGGATGGTCAAAACATGCAGGGACACACTAATAGACAGGTGTAATGGGCAAGACATGGCATGTACAGTGACAGCAGCGACCATAGTTATATTGTGTTATGTGTTCGATTGCGAGTAAGCTAAACTGAAGTAAAAGGTCTTCAGACAAGATTAAAAGACTGAGGCCGATTCGGCATCCCGAACAAAAGCTGGCAAACTATTCCACAATATGGGGGCCCCGTAGCAGAATGTTCTACACCAACTGTCACTTTATTTATATACGTGGTACAACGAGAAGACCTGCATTCTGTGACCTAAGTGAACGATGTGGCTTGTAAGCTTGAAGTAATTCAGTTAGGTAGGTAGGTGACCATTAGTCCTTGTAGTGCCTTATATGCAAGTAAGAGAACTTTGAAGTCAGTCCTATACCTGTGCCGGGTGCGGAGTGGGGAAGCATAATCGGGAGTCCAAAGGGTGCAGATTATGAAGGGTTTATTAGAAACGAGCAGGGAACAGCACCGAACAGCACAGAACAGTGTAACAACGTCAATGACCGGACTGGGGAAACATATTCTAATGTGGACTGAAATACACAACTAATGACATGAACGAGAAACAGCTGGTAAACGCAGGTATTCCACACGAGGTTAACGAGGGGGCGTGGCACACAGGAGGGTCAGATGGGCAGGACGTGACAGAACTCCGTCGAAAGGCATGCACTCTGGGCATGCTTAAAAAGAGAAAAACAAAACCAAGACCATCAACGGGGCACTGGGAACAGGACAGACACACAGAACAGACACAACAGAAGCAACTCAGACAACAAACGACAAAGCACGGGCAGGGCAAACAGGCACAATGGCAGCATGAATGGGGACATAGGAGAAACACCAACCGGGGGAACACAAGGACCAGGGGGGAACATGGGAGAAACAGAGGGACGAAAAACAGACACAGGGGGCACAAAGGCAGGAGGGACGAAACCAGGGGGAGCAGGCAACCGAGAGGCAGGAGCAGGAGGGGACCCCGCAGGAGGCAAAATACTGTGCCGCCTAAGGATCGGGAACGTATGAGAGCAAGAGGGGCTCCTCCTGACACGTAACAGAACAGGGAGCGGTGAGGGAGACGACGCCTAAGAAGACCTCTGGTGTTTTCCTACATCTCCGGCTCTTCCCCTCCACAGCCCCGCTCCTGAGCTGCAGCAGATTGCAGTATGCTTCTTCCGCGAGGGATGCGTCCTGTAGCGGATCCCTCTCCTCCAGGAGATCCCAGGTTCGCGTCGTTACAGAATTAATTTTTAGGCTCCAAGTTCAAGGTGTCTCTGTGCTGCATAAACTGGATTTTGAATATAGATAGATGAATGGAATTCATTGTGTAATTTTGAATTGTAGATGGGAATAGCAATTATTTCCATAGGTGATCACCTCCATCCATGGCAAACCAGTGGAGCTAGTGCAGGAGTATAAATATCTGGGCACCATCTTTGACCATCTGCTGAAATTCTCCTCAGGAAGTGTAACCAGCGGCAATACCTCCGTAGAAAGCTGAATCCCTTTGGAGTCAGGAAAGACATTTTACGGTCTTTTTACTACTGCTTCATAGAGAATGTCATCTCATTCTCCATCATCTGCTGGTTCCATTCCACCAGCATGCAGCCCAGAAATCGGCTACAGAGCACTGTCAGCATGTGCTCTAAGATTATTGGTCTGCCCTTAAGATCCTTATCGCACATCTGTGACCAGCAGACACACAGGCTAGCACTCAAGATCATTAAAGACTCTTCACACCCACTGAACTCTGCCTTTGAGTGGCTCCCCTCCAAACTTCGGCTCCGATGTTCCGCTTGCAGGACACAGAGGAGGAGGGCCACCTTTGTTCCTAAAGCTGTCATTCTTTTGAACTCCTGTTCATAGTTCATTGTGTGTCTATTATGTGTCATTTGTTGTGTCTAATGTTACTATTGTTATGTGTGTGTGTTGCTCCTCTATGCTTTCTAAATTGCCTCTCGGGGACAATTTGAATTTGAATTTGATCATTCCTCTATGTTACTACATGGCAGAAAATGTGGTTGTGGTGCTGCAGCTTTGAGTCTGTTCACAGGAGCTGATGAATAGCTAATGAAACCTTGATTCTTCCTGTTTGAATGGATATTTCTGTCCAGTGAAAGTCCAGCGTACTGGTTTCAGTCTGATACCTCAATCTCCAGTTCCTCAAATCGTTGCTTTCCAAACTTTTCTAATCCAGGGACCCTCAAATAAAGATAGTCCAGACCCCCTCCCCCCCATCACCATAATGTGTGCCCACGCGAGGAATTAACAACTAATGTAGCTCTCTCGTTTATTTTATTTATTTAGGAATTGAGACTTTCTTTGCCATTGGCAGAAGTACAGAGGTTTCCACAGTCAAGGTTTAAAAACAACAATCAATACGGTGTCATATAGCAGATACCTTCAGGTTTACAAAATACACATTTACAGAATGTCTTTGTGGACCCTGTGTGGCTGCTGTAAAGAACCCAGTTTGAACATTCCTGCCTTGCTGCTTCCTTGATGAAAATTCACTATCAGAAAAAGAGGTAACGTTATGATCTGTTGAACAATGGAGTTTGATGCTTCTTCTTGAGAATTCCAGCTGTTACCCTCATAATACCCAAAGCTTACAGCAAGTTTAAGAACTAATCCATGTTTAATTGAATATCATCTATCCATCCATTTTCTATGGCTGCTTGTCCTATAGGGGTATGGAGCCTATCCCATAAACTATAGGCGAAAGGCAAGGAATTACCCAGGATGGGGTGCCAGCTCTGACATCAGCTGCAGATAAGAGGACCCTGAGGACCCTGAGCAGACTGCTCTCAATATTGGACAATGACCGCCACCCCCTGCACACCACTTTCTCCAAACAGAAGAGCATGTTCAGTAGTAGGCTCCTGTCTCTGTCATGCAAAACAGACAGGCTCAGAAGGTCCTTTGTCCCTAGGGCCATACAGCACTTCAATGCCACATGGAAGGGGAGGAGTGTGATGGACTTAAGTGTTTAGGTCTGTACAGCACACTGCCCTCTATACCATGCCTTCATCTGTATGCCTAATTTTTATTTTTATTTCTATATTTAACTTTTATATCAAACTTAATTTTTATATCTAACTTTACTGTAATTGCACACAATTGTTCTTTTATTTATTAATATTTTGTCATAGATATGTGTGCCTGTGTGTGTATACTACTGTGTATAAGCTACTGGACACCTAAATTTCCTTCTGGATAAATAAAGTATCTCTATCTATCTATCTCTTCTCACACAAAAAGTGAATACAATAATGAATCATTTTAATAAAATCGTAAAAAGTGCAAGCTAATTACTAATCTTCTCCGTAATGGTACACTGCCAGCAAGTTGCTAATTTATTGTTTTTACACTCATAGTCAACTTTCTTGCTTTATAATAAATTTGAGAACAAAAAAATTGAAAAGGGTATATCAAATATAATGATTAATTGTATATTCTCTGCTGTGTCTCACTGAAGCCAGAAACTTATTATATTCATACGTTTTGAATATTCATGGGTTCTGCCCAGTAAACATTGTTTATGTGCCCTTTATCTGTCACGTGCCAAACACAAAGGGAGACAGGAGCAGGCGTAAGGGCAAACCAAAAGAGGGATTTATTCAAAGGGAACAGAAACTGGGCAAACAGACCGTATGGGGTCAAATAAAAGGCACAAGCAGCAAAAAAAGGCACTAGCAAGCAGGGCAGACAGCAGAGCACACACTAGCATGACATCAATGACCAGATTGGGGAGCACAGGACTGGGAAGCACTCTTGTACTAGACTAACGAGAGAGCAAACGATGAGCAGCCGGGGTGAGCCACACAAGGGCTGAAACAAGAAGCAAGCCGAATGAGTAACAGGTGTGGCTCATTAGAGCCACACTAAGGCAAGAACAAGGGGGCAGGAAAACAGGGAGTGACACGGTACCCTTCTAATATTCACCGCTGTATCTAATATTTGACATTAATTTATCCATTTTCCAAATAATTATCCTTATCAGGGTCACAAGGGAGCTTGGAGCCTATCCCAAGGAATATGACACATGACACTGGTACACCCTGGATGGGACATAAGGCACATATGCAGACAATCTACAGCTAAAGCAGATATGTCCCAAAGGACATAGGGAGAGCATCCAAACTCCACAAACAAAGAGCACAGATGGGATCAAACAATCATTAGAGATTATAATCAGTCCAGGTTAATTGCTTATATTCTCTGTTCTGTTACACTGAAACCAGATGATTATTTGAACCTGACTGCATGCTTTCGGTGTCAAGCATCCTGCTTTATGACATATTTAAAATGTAAAAGAAAATATGGAAAGAGCAGTGTGGTAAATATAAAATTTATTTTGACATGTCAACAAACTATTATCCTGTGAAACTAAATGTATTATCAACACATTCACAGTAAATACATCATTTGAAACATACATAAGGTTTTGCATTATACAGACTCAGAAATAATTTAAAAAGACAAGTAAAAAACAGAAAAGGGAAAATAACGGAATGCATTCGGAATGCAATGGTAATTTGTCAAGTCAGTGTAAAAAGTGTAAAAAAATTTTTAGCTTTCTGTCCCAATAAGATGTAGAAGGTCTTTTTTCTTTATTAAAAAGTGTTTAATGTTCATTAATGCTCATTTATTGTTGTATTTATTGTATTTTTAAAAAATGCACTTGAACAAATGCAGTGGTCTGCCAGTAACTGTTGCAGGAGATGCTTCTTGTGCTGCTCTCATGGATCTTTATATCCTGATTCGCTTCAAGCTCCTGAAACATAATGAATATATTTGAAGCTCTTGTGTTGCAAGACATTTCAGTCCTTATACAAAGTATGTAATTATATATACTTTTAAATATTAAATATTCTCACTGAAGACTGATATATACATCGTGACATAGAAAAATAGAACATTTTTAAAACAAAATGTAAATCTGTAAAGAACAGGAATAATTACTACTGCATATAAGCACCATACCTTTTTCTCCTTTGGGAGTTTTTGATGAAATTCTGAGCAAACTTGGACTCTGGATTCAAACACTTCTTTTCCTCTCCGATCTTCATTGTGACACTAAAGAGAGGAACATATGAATGAAAACAAGGATTTAAATACATGTAATTTTTAAACATCAACTCGTAGCTTTAAGGGATGTTTTTTAAATCCTTACATGATCTCCATTTTCTGGCACGAAGGCTAAGTTTGCACAGTTTGTCTCTGTCTCTTTCAGATAAAAAATATACAACATTTTCTTAATATTACCTGGTAGATATAAAAGACCAAAATATAGGGCAGTCAATGCGATCTGGACCATTTTTCACAGGAACCTGTCAGGAGCTTCGCTGTGACTGTTGTTTAAGCCAGTGGGTGATGAGCTCCTGGTACACAACTGAAGTTTTGCATAAATCATACTTATTGTCTTTCCTGATGGTGGCTGGCAGTAATGACCCCAGGTACCTCTCCTAGGAGCAGCGAAGCTATATGAGTAGCTGAAGATGATCATTTATTGGCCCAATATTGTACAGCTAGTAAAAGTTTGTCCATATTTAAATAATTATCTTAACTAAATTGAAAAATCTTACAGATTATGTCGTTTAACTTAGCACTTGGTCAGCATAACCATTGCAGCTTTCTGTTTGTTTAGCCTTTTTGCACAAGAAGTAAAGCAATTATGCCCATTACTTGACTCAATGGCTGATATTTGGCTATGATTTCAGCCCAGGGACTTGTTAAGTCATAAGTTAGCTTGCATATGAAACTCTCACACAATATTTAATACACAAGCGCCAGCGTTTTTTACAAATAGAGTTTATTATCCAGGTTTTAGGAAGCAAGGATATCCCAAGCTGGTTACAATAGATTAGAAACATTACCCTCAAAAATGTTTATAAATGGGGAAACAGTCACCAGTCAGGGTAACAGTCAGAGCATATTTTTATATTAATACAAATCTGGATAGTAATTTTAAAAGGATTTAAATGAATAAGACTAATTAACAGTCTGAAACTGGATGAATTTCTCCTTTTCTGAAGATAACAGAAACTTATCAGTATGTTCCTTAAAATGACATTGTTGACAATATATTTGGGAGATTTCCAGGATTGTAAAAATCTAGCAGTTTCTTCAGTCTTCTTGCTTCTGCATTTCTTTTTCTTGGATGAGGTAGATAGAGGTGAAATGGAGAAAAAGGTTTTTCAGAGAATTTTGATAGTCACTTTGGGCGGGGCTTAGTCCCCCCAAGCAGTCCCATGCCTGCTATATGTCCCAGGGGATTAAAATCATGGAATATTTGGTGAGCCATTCTGCGACTTGTGGAACACCAAATTTCACAAAAATATTAACCTCAGGCGTCCTGTAATGGAATCTATTCTAATCTATTTAAATCAAGAAGAACTTTAACCATAAGAGTTAAGGAATTAGAACAATAAATCATCAATGATGTGTTGGTATTAGTGGTAAATATAGTTTTATTAGTTAAGGTATAAAGGGCTTTATACAACTTGGGATCGAACACCACAGGAGGGACTAGTCAGCACATGTTATTCGGCTGTTTGGTGATCTCTGTCTGGCTAAGACCCAGGGTATTATTCTGAAAAAGACATTATTCTACAAAAGACATCAACACTAGAAACGCAAACAATAAAATAAAAATGTTCACAAAGCAGGATAACTGAAAAACGGATGTGGTCAGGAACACCAACACAAACAAACCATTCAGAAAGCAAGATAACAGAAAAAACAGATGTGGCTAGGAGCCCCCAGCCCGTGTCTGCTACATGACCCACATAGCAAAATCACCAGTGTTAAATCAACTCTGAAGGTGTTATTTTTGACACTTTTAAAGTGTTAGTCATTTAACTCTACCTCAGTGCTGTTTAGTTTACTCTGTTAGTGTTCAAGAAGAAACTCTGAACAGTATTGTTCTAACACTTGTTAAGGGTGAAGCAGTAAGTCTGGAGTGCATATAAGAAACTTTCATACTGTAAGTGTTGTTCTAACACTGCAGGAATGTAAATCATCTCCATGAAAAGTGAATAAGAAATGCTAAACAGTGTAGCTTTAACGCTCATGAAAAGTTAATCATATCTATGAATTAGAAACTCTGGACATTGCAGCTTAACAGTGAATAAGGGTGTATCGTGTCTATGAAAAGTAAATACAAACTTAGTAATGTGTCAACACAAAGCGTGAATCATGTGGGAAAAAAACTTTGAAAAACTGTATACATTTATTATTAGCCATCTGAAATTCATTTATTCAGGGCAAAAAGACAGCATGAAACTACTTTTGTACTTTTTCATTAAGCCAACTGAATAATAATAAAAAAAAAAAAACTTTTCACCAAGATGTTAATACACTGGCAAGTTCACCACTATCAAGGCAGTAAAGTGAAACATTTACATAACAGTCCCAAATATGTATGTATCCCAGTATGAGCTTTTGTATTGAATGTTATTGGTGACATTTGGCTTTTGGGCGGATGGTCTCCATCCTAATTGGAGGGGATTATTTATGTTGTTATCTCAAAGCATAGCAAATAAATTACCTGCCTCACTGAGAGCACCACCCAGGCCTCAGCCTTGCGATCCTAAATCGAAGGCTGCTAGCTCTCCCACACTTGGATCATGTCTGCCCATGACCCAGGTGCTTCATAACACGGCATCCCCTAAATGTAGTAAGCATTTGGTAACAGAGCTGAGTGAGCCTAGCAAAAATATTGCAGCTATTATTAGACCAAGGCATAGACCTTGCCATTCCACTGGGGGCTCCTGTGCAGATAACTTGCTATCAATCCCACTGATAAGATTAAATGAGCCACAACATAAACCCACCATGATATGTTCCTTATTGAATGTTCCCTCATTGGGAAACAAATCACTTCTTGTCAGTGACATGGTGCTTGACACTGGTGCACATGTGTTTTTTAACTGAAACCTGGCTCAGACCAACTGACACTATTCCTCTGGTGGAAGCCTCTCCTGAGGGGTATAGTTTTGTACAGAGACCACGTGGCTCTGGCCGTGGAGCCGGCCTGGCAGCTATTTTTAGTTAACTGTTAAAAATTGAATCCAAAATTATAAAAGATTTTACAACATTTGAAGCGATTCTAATTCAAATCTGACCCACCCATCTATTTTCTTACAGTATACAGACCACCTGGGCCATATACCCCATTTCTGACTGAATTTGGGGAACTTCTGACTGACTTAGTTATTAATTTAGAAAATATTATAACACTTGGAGACTTCAAAATACATGTGGATGTAGAGACAGATGCCTTTAGTAAAACTTTCCTGTCCCTCCTGGACTCGGTTGAATGTTATCAGCATGTAACGAGACCAACACATGCTCACAATCACACATTAGACTTGATTACTACTCACAGAGTTTCTGTTTATCATGTCTGTCCATTGAATGCACTTCTTTACACAGCGGGTAGTTAGAGTATGGAATAGTCTTCCTGTTAGTGTACTGCAAGTTAAAACCTTGGGTTCCTTTAAATCAGAGCTAGATAAGATTTTAACAACTCTGAGCTATTAATTAAGTTCTCCCCAAACAAGTTTGATGGGCTGAATGGCCTCCTCTCGTTTGTATAGTTCTTATGTTCTTATCTGCATTGAGAAAAATTGATGTGGGCATGCTACAACTGAATACAGATTTCACAAGCTAGGTAAAAATAATAGTTTTTTTACATTACCTTTTCCTCAATTAACATTTTAATACAGTTATATTTTAAAAAGTTTAAATAAATTAATACATTTCATTGTTAAAAGGACTTCAAACACAACAAACTTAAAAATAGCACAAAAAATTCTATACAAATCTCCCTTATACACACAGCAAGAAGTAAATAAATATAATAGGGCTGTCAAAATTAACGCGTTAACGCAATTAACCCATCTGCAGCGCAGAATGACTCAAAATCCCTGAAATGCAGCGTTGCCAACTATTTCTTACCTGAAGTCGCGAAACTGTACCCAGAAAGTCGCTAGATACCGCTAGATGACGATACGTGTTAATTTGCATATCGAGTGCGCCATCACGTCACGTTCATTCAAGAGCCAGCACGTTGTGTCCTTCTCTGAACGTGATACTCATATAGGCTACTTTATTATAACGTAGCTCAAAGTATTTAATTTATCGTATATTCTATTTATGTTCATTTATATTATTTACCACTGTACTGGAAAAATCACTAGAAAATCACAGGCTATTAACATATACACAGTTATGTGTATTTGCAGAAGTTATGGTATTTGCAAAAGAACAAAGCTTGGCCGATGTAGCAAAGGCATAGGATATGTTATTAACTGTTAATAGTAAGTGAATAGGAATAAATGGGTAGAAATGTTTCTGACTAGTTAGTGCACAGATCATTCATGTTCACGTCTGTCTGTCAGAGTAATCAGCTCAGCAGCTGAACTGCCCCAGGGATCGTTCCGTCTGGGAGGCAGCGCCGTTCAGAGCGAGAGAGCGCAGCCTTAAGGTAGCTTTGCTCAATAAGGAAGCACTGATCAATAAGGTAGCACTGCACTGATCAATAGACATAACTGTCGGTTCGCGCTACCGTAGTATATTTCGACGAAGCACCGCAACTCGGCAGGACACCGGGCGTAATAGCAGGGAGCTCAGCTCACTTCCATATTGATGACAACGTTGTACAGAAAGT
>JAODKM010000016.1:13765304-13791622 GCA_026780845.1 Petrocephalus sullivani | reverse complement strand
GGATTTTCATCTGGAATTCCGGTCTCTGGTACAGGGGTGGCCACTTCTGCAGCACCCACTCCCAGCCCAGGTGAGACCACATCACTGACACCGGATGTCATTTAAGAATTTAATTTGGATGGAACTGGATGTGTCTAAGTGTGCTGACATCTCGTGTTGCTCAATTCTCACAGGTAAGAAAACAGTGGTGAGGTTGACTTTCAGCACTGATGCAGAAATAACAGATCCTGCATTCAGCAACAGTCTGTTAATGCAGGTCAGTTCATTACTCTGGTACATGTTGGGCTACACAGGGAGAGACAAAAATTGCCAGTGGATGCACATGGACATATTCTGTTGTCTTATTATCTAGTTACAGGATAAGCTAATCAGAGCAGGTATGTCAGAAAGTGTCAAACTATACTGGAGGACTCAACCCAATGGCAAAATCTTCAGTCAAATGGAGCAATAGCATAAATATTAAGGTAAAGAATTTGCAACCTCTTGTTACTGAAGGCCTAAGCAAATTAATCTTTAAAATTGTTGTAATTATTATACCACTGCGAGCAGTATGTTTAACAGAGAATAATTCATTGCATTCATTTGGCAGACACTTTTGTCCAAAAAAGATAATTCACAGGGCTTGTGTCTATATTATGTCTTGAGCACTCAGTTAAAGGAGTAGATAACATGATAATGTATCTGTGTGTGTTCCTTTTTAGGTAATTTGAAAAAGGCTAGCCCTCTGTGTGTCTGGGACTGCAGAGGGATCTTTGGACCAGAGCAGCTCGATATGCATTCATTTGCTCACCTCAAAACTCAAAGAAATGTTAGCTTTCTGGTAAATTCATGACAACGCAAGCTTGCAACATGTGAGGGATTGTCTATCCTACCTCAAATTTAGTCTGTACTGATCCTGAAACAGATAATTCCTAATTGCATTTCAAGCTTCACAGTGCTTACAACTTTCCTTAGTGTGTTTCAGTATGCTAGATGATAAACATTTAGGTAAAATATTTTCCGTAGCCTCATGATTCCAAGGTTGTAAGTTTGACTCCTGCCCTAAGTCAGGTATTTATAGAGCTTAAATGTTCTTGTGGTATTTACATGGGTCTCCTTTGGATACACCAGTTACCCTCCACAACTGTTGATAACATATGTTACATAGATTTAACACATTGAACCTTGGAGTTATACACAAATTCTCTGTGACAGCCTTACTCAGGTGTGATGAGTTCTTACCACGCTTGTTCAGCCTTGGCAAGGAGTCAGTAAATACTTTTGTGAAAGTACAGTATTACTGTGCTTGGTTCTTTAATGCAATACCCACTGGAGTTGGTAGGCTGTTTAAATCTCAGCAGAGGGTGGCTATCTTAGTATCTCCAGTTTACACTCCTGTAGGTAAGACGTGTGTCTTCCAGTAATAATAACAGAGCTATATGGAGTCTGTTACAAAAATATATCACGACTTTACCATATGTGGTTACATACTGGAATCAGTATGTGGATGGTACGACATGGAAGAAGATCTGTCTTCCCCCTAATCATTATTAATTTCCAATAAGGTTAAGGAAATCTCCTTTAAACTCATTCATAGATTTTATCCAATTAAATGATACATTAAAAGTAGATTTAAGAAGGACATTGATGTGAAGTGTAGCTGTTCTGTGACATTCAGAAACTGTTGGGCATCTGTTTTGGCACTGCCCAGCTGTGAAAATTATATGGCATGACCTGTATATTTTTATTTCTGAATGTATTGTTGAAAAGTTCACTTTACTTTGAAAGACTGTATTGTTTGGTCTTTTATACATGATCAATATTTCTATAATGGTGAAATTCCATATCCAATAATGTAAATTTACAGGTTTAAAAGGCATTTGTATTTTATGTATTGTATACTTAGTGTCTATTTCTAGATTGTATACAAGTTACTAATAAAAAAAAAAACCTGGCAAACACACAAGCCAGGATTTCCGGAGCCCTGCCTTCTTGCGCAACGCGTACGTGGTGACGTCACGCCGCTCACCTGTCACCGTCCAGCTAAGTTCCACCGCTTCCGTATTTGATCTCGCAGGGCTGGAAAGAGCATGTTGTGAGCAGTAGGTACATTTACTTGTAACCAGTTAAGTTCGCTGTATTGGGGTAAATATTTTTCTCCACTTGAAATGTTTTCGTGAATACATTTAAAATAATTGTGCAGTTCCCTTTTTCTGGGCTTACTGGTATTACCGTATTATTCCGTGGGATATATTCATGGAAAAAGGTTTGGCAAAACAATCTTCATTGACTAGATTCATTATAGTGCACTGTTAGTTATATTAGCCCTAGATAGTTAATGATCGTTTTTGCGAAATATGCGATTTTCTGTGAACTGGGGAATATTGCCGCATTCCGGTAATTTAAAAATGAAAACGAAAGTCAATCTGCGACAGGAGTGTGCAGAAATCTGTCATTCACTCTTTCTGGTTTATTAATGTTATATATTTTTTTAAAATCTGAGTGCTGTACTGGATGACAGACAAATTCGCAAACCCTAGTAAGTGTGGGGAAGAAGCCATGTATAAAACTATAGGCATTTCCCCGTGTCTAACTCGCATGTATGCTGACAAACACTAAACTAAACGAAACGAAACAAATATAAGTATAATGTAAAATCATTCTTTACTGCCAGGTGCTGTGACTCTAAATCGCAAATATTTGTATTAGAATTGCATTTAGGAGTAAAAGTCAGTACATAAAAGGGAACCCTATGACATGTGACTTGGATCTTTCCCTTCTGGTCAGCAAGTTTCACACACGAGTCTATTGAATTGCATGCGTTTGTGTGGCAGTTGATGAGGGGGCATCACAGGGTATTTAGATGACTTGTTATTGTACTCATTATTCTGCAGATCTATGGTTAAACCAGTTTGTATAAGTGATGGCCACACGTGATGTACTTTCACTTTTACTTTTGAGGCACTACTTATCTTTTTTACATTTCAGTAAATAATCAACAATGTGCAATTGCATCCCTGAAGTTTTTTTGCTACATTTCTGTGCTACAGGTTGTTTCTTTTTCACAGAAACTCTGTCCACCCCTCAATCCCATCTGTACCGGCGTTGAAGAGGACTCATTATGGCTGGTCCAATGGAGGAGAGCGTGTTAGAGGAGGAGCTGACGTGCCCTGTTTGTCTGGAGCTTTTCCAGGAACCCCATCTGTTGCCCTGTGGGCACAATTTTTGTCTTCATTGTGTGAAGAGGCTTAAGAACAAGGAGAGTGGATCTTTGAAGTGTCCAGAATGCAGGAAGACCCATCGATCCAATGTACCACTGCAGAAGAACTTCCGGTTAGCCAACATCGCCACAGAGTACCGTAAGAGAGGCCAGCCATCGAGTGAGTTGCTGAAGGCCACCCCTGTCCATGTTGCATGTGACTACTGTTTGGGTGAGCAGGCGGTTGCAGTGAAGACCTGCCTGAAGTGTGAGGTGTCCATGTGTGGTGAGCATCTGCAGCCACATCTAGAAAGGCCTGCCTTTCGGGAACACCCCTTGGTGATGCCTTTGGGAGATCTGAAGAAGAGAAGATGCCCGGAACATGATGAGATGTTTCGATACTACTGCCTCGATGATAAAGTGTGCATCTGCAATGCATGCACCATCGAAGGTCACCATGCTGGACACACCATCAAGACCCTGAAGAACATCATGAAGGACCTCAAGGTAGACTGCTTAGTGAATGTATCAGCCCTTGAATCTGCATATTTTGTGAAAAGGAATACCCGGAAAGGTTCTAGCATAATATTCCATTATTTTTATTTTGCGTAGTAGTCCTAATTTTCATTTGCATGTTCCTGTGTGTTGGGTGGTCTGTCATATCAGATGTCTGCATTGGCATGTCACTGTGGCAGTGGCTAATTTACTAGTCTATTTGTTTGTTTGATAACTCAGTATGTTGTGTTGCAGATAAATTCAGGGATATTGTTATTTGTATTTAGAAATTCTAAGTTCACTTGTATGACACTTAGGATAAAATGTAATTCTAACCCCTTGCTTGTACTTGATGGGCATTCTTAATTGTACATGACACATTCAATAATATTTATGTTAGTACAAGATTAAACTGTCATCGCAGTAAAGAACTGAGTTTTGTAGTTGTGACTGTCAGTAAATTTAAACTACAGTTGTAAGCTACAGTTTCCGCCAGACTGGGTTTGATATTTGGAGGAAAGTTGTTTTATTTTGTTTATTTATTATTGTTTTTTTTTACTTATTATTTATTTTGTACTGCAAATATAACTAATTGAAAATTGTTTCCATTGTGTACAGTTTGTGCTTCCAATGATTTTTCTCCTCATTAAGTGAGTTTAGTATATCAAGGAATTAGAAGCCCCATCCATTAAGATATTTTTGTCTTGTCTATGATTGCCCTTGATGACCAGTAGGGGGGGGGTGTGATTGTGAAATAAGCTCATGGGAGTTTTACTTAAGCAAATCTGTTTTGAGGGAAGACTGAGCGAACTAATCAGATCTTGCCTGATATCAGACCAATTCTAATTGGGGCAGACAGCTGGTGTAGTGGTTAGGGACGCGGCCACGTAGTCAAAACATTGCCAGTTTGAGTCCCACAAGTACCACTGAGGTACCCTGAGCAAGGTACCATCCCCAAGCACTGCTCCCCTGGCGCTCACGTAGCTGCCCCCTGCTGTGCCACGATGGCACATGGGTTAAATGCAGAGGACACATTTCATTGTTGCGTGCTGTGGTGCATCAGCAATGACAATTAATCACCTTCACAATCAGATGTCATGGGCCCACCTTTTCTACAATCTAATTGGTTATCTCCCTGAACAAATCATTTTTCATCCTTTCACCATTTTTCCATGTTTGTTTAAGTAAAACTCCCACAAGCATGAAAGAGAAAATGAAATGGTTTATATTATAGATATCAATGACAACAACATTTCTGAGGTCTGTCTCTGCTTGTTAACAAATCAGGCAACCCTGGAGATTCAACTACAGAAGACAGACCGCAAAATAACCAAGACGGAGAAAACCCTGCAAGAGTACCGGAACTATGAACATGAAAGCCAGGTCAGCTAAGTCGCAGGTCAGGCCGCGGGTTTTAGCTTAAAATAGTAATAAGGGAGGTGAGATGTATGGCTGGTGTTGTTTGCCTGCAGGATTATGTGCTGCCACCTAGTGTGCCATACATGCATTTTATCTCAGTTTTTTTCTCGTTAGTGCAGACATCATTAAGTAAAGTGTCATGGTTTTTCTGACAAGACCTCTTTTGAGGAGGCTGAGCTACAGGTGGACACGATGGGGGAGCACCTTCGAGCAGAGCTGGAAGAGTTTCTGTCGGTGTTGAAAGAGTGCGTTCGCACATACATTGGTCTGTCGGACCCGCAACAGCAGCGGAACCTGAGTAGGATCATGGAGGACCAAGCACGACTGCAGGAAGTCCATGCGGGAATCGAAACACTGCTGAAAGAGAATGACCCGTTCTGCTTTGTGCAGGTTAGCCAGAGAACCCCAGTAGGACCTGCTTCTATATCTTTGCGATTTGCCAGAGAATGGAGTAATTTCATTGGTAACCTCAGCAATCTTTAAGCAAACTTTAATCTAATAGATGAGAATGCATTTTTAATTTCCTGTTAACCCATGTTGGAAATTGACAACGTTATTTTAACTTTTTCCCCTAGGAATATGGTTCCAATGGAAAAAAGTGAGTATGTAAGAGACTAAGGAACATGTTCTCTTGGACTGTGCATGTGTATGTACATATATAGAGTAATCCATGTATGTTTTGTGTCAGTATTCTCATTTGCACAGTTATCAGTGTCTGTGTCATTTGCTTAGAAATGGTTGTGTGTGCACATGTGTGACTCGTTGACTGTTCTTGTCCCTGTGGCCTTGTAAAGGCTGAGGAAGCTGCTCAAGAAACCGCTATGTTCCCTGGACCATGACAGTGTGGATGTGGAGGGCATGGCAGAAAACATGGAGTCCAAGCTAGAAGACCTTCAGATTCAGCTCAAGGAACAGGTTTCTGAACTCATCAGATTTGTGGGTGAGTACCATGCTGCGCATATCGCAGCCTAATAGGTTGCCTAACTTGTGAAAATGGGAAATAATCTATGAGTAGAGTTTTTGGAACGAAATTGGTGTTCTTCTAGCATAGTTTTCATTTTACAATTTATTAATTCTAAAATATTTCTTTTTTCCTTAACAAATATACTTTTAATACCCAGATAAATAGTATTTCCGTTGACTGCTTAAGAGTTTTGCACAGTACTGTATATATTATTTTTTTTCTAGTTAATAAGCATGATGAAGAGGAAGAAGGTGAGGAGGAGGAAGGTAGTGGTGATGATGACGAAGACGATGACGACGACGATGATGATGATGATGATGATGACGACGATGATGAGGAGGAGGAAGATCAGGAAGATAGTGAGGGGGAGGAAGAAGAGGAAATAGACGTGGTGGGGGAAGAGGATGAAGAGGGTTTCTGAATAAAGGCACTGTAAAGTGTGAAACCTATTAAGTCTGAAAGTTTGAAACTTCAGTTTAAGATTTCCAGGTTTCTCTTATTATAAGCAGAAGGGCATTTGGTTTGTGTTTTTTCTGGTGGGAACATATCTTGATCCTCTGGAATCATACTTTTTGAAGTTTACATTTACACAGAGTGAGAAAGGTGCAACAAAAGCCAAAGAGCACCGTCTTCATCTGCCTCACCATTCAATGGGCACAGCAGTGATTATGGTGGCGATTCCCCGCCAGTCCACTGCCAGTTTTCAGAATGTGTGCTTAGTATGTCTCACGCATCTGCAAGTAATTCTATTAACCAAACCTCCTCTCTTGTCTGGGCGCAGTCATCACAATATCTGCTATTATGTACAAGTCAATGCCAGTGTGGTTATGTGAACATGGTCCCATCACTGCAACTACTGGCCTCTGCTGGATTATTATAGAAGTATAGAAGTAGTCACATTAAATAAAAAAAATGCTTAGGAACCTTTACTTTTTTATCTCCCATAGCAGATTTATGATCAAAAAACTTCTACAAGTTTATGTGGAATCTTTTAATTTCATTTTTAAATAATGATATCTGCAGTTAAGGAATCTGTGAGGAATGTTCTACAGTCTCTCTCTTTTCATTATTTTGTCTTTTTAATCATGATTTTTTGACAGGCCAGCAAAAAGTGCATCCTTATGACCCTCTAATCAGTGTCCATCGTTGCTGTCAAATGAGCAGTTTGTGGAAAATAAATAAATGTTACTGGATGTTTATTAAAGCCTTTCCTGCTATTTCTGGTAATCAACACTCTGGTAGAAAGCAGAATCTGGTATCTTATACCCCCACAGCTGCACGGTCTGGCAATTTCAGTACAATGTAAGTTGCCTTGGGATTGTTAATAACTCTCTTCCATGCAATACAGAAAACAACAAGAAAACTGCACACAAGTCACAATTATTTATGAAGCAGCATGTTGTGGCTGTACTCAAAAACACGCACTTCTTAGTTCAAACCATTCTCTTTACCCAGTAAACTGAATACAATTTCTTCCCATATGCATACCTTCCCATATACAGTACTTTATTGCCCTCTACTGGCTGTTAATCGTCACTGCAGCAAAATCTAGCAGAGGTAGTAAATGCAGCAGAGCAATGCAACTTGACAAAAGCATGGGCAGAAGATGGAATGGAAACTGTCATGACAAGTCGTGGCATGTGGTGTAGCACAATACTGATGCAGTAGTCCAAGATGTATGTTGCAATTGAGTCGATTGGATGCTGTCAGTCAGGACCTTGTCCTATCCTTCTTCACTGAAGAAGTTAATTGTGGGCCATTGTCATTCACCACTGTGCAAGGGTTACCTTATACAGTGACCTTGAGACCGAACATAACAAATCAGAAAACATAACGATAACAGTTAGCTCTGAGTGTAAATTGCTGTCCCTACAACTATGCCCGCCATTTTTTAATGCACCACATGCACGCAAGTGATTCCTTCTCTATTATAGAGAATTCGGCTGGAGTGGATGCATTACCATAGGTCATTGTAGAGTGCATACAGCCTAGGACAAGCAACTCATTCTTAGTACATGTCATTAGATGAGCTGAAGGCTTTACTAGGGAGCAGGTTAAGAAATATTTCTTATATAGTTGTTCTGGTTAAAAGTTTGGACATATCTACACTGTAAAAAAAAAATCGTTATTTTACAGTAAATATCTAATTTTTTACAGTAGTTTTTTTTTTTTAATCTGTGTGCAAAACTCTGTAAAATTACAGATATTATCTATTAATCAATAAACTATCTGTTATTTTACGCATAATTCCAATAAAGAGAAATTTTGTTGTTTTTTTATTTTTAACAGGAAAAATACTGTTTAAATTATACTGTATGTTTCCCGCTTTCCCAAATTACGTACAAATTTACATAAAACCACAACAAATAACTGTAAAATGTATCCCATTAAATAAATATTAATGACAAGTATCAAACAGATGCGATGCTGGCCAGTCAAAGACTGGAAAACATTTCAAGCAAAGGGGAAAACATCATGTCACAATCTCAAAAGTCAAATGCATCTAAAATAAGTTATTATTGGTGTTATGGATGTGACAGTCCACTTTGCATGTAATTGCCCAGATATTTAGGCTAAGTGAACTGAAGTTTGCGAGGGGTACACTGTAAAAAAAAAGGAAATTGCAAAAAAACAAAATGACTGGCAGCAATGGCTGCCAAACAAAAATCATAAATTTAAAGTAAAAGATTTTATTTTAAATGAAGTGAAAAAAACATTAAATTAACAGGAATTACCCATTAAGCTTTTCAAGGGAAATTCTGTCATTTTACAGTTTTCCACATTATTTTTATGATCAAAAACTTTAATTAATTAATTTAATTCTAAGGTTTTAGCGGATAAAAAAAATTATTTTACAGGTTTCTTTGCTTGTTATTATGATCAAAAACCTTACACTGTAAAAAAAAAAAAATGTTTTTAAAGAAAAAAACTGGCAG
Organism: Petrocephalus sullivani; assembly: GCA_026780845.1. Taxonomy (NCBI): domain Eukaryota; kingdom Metazoa; phylum Chordata; class Actinopteri; order Osteoglossiformes; family Mormyridae; genus Petrocephalus; species Petrocephalus sullivani. The sequence goes on along the minus strand of JAODKM010000016.1, from coordinate 13,782,630 downwards.
CTGTGGTTACCAGAATAATTCCAGAAAAAATACTGCAAAGCTGTAATCATCATCATAGTGAAGGTGATTAATTAAATGCACCACAGCATGCAACAACAAAATGTGTTCTCTGCATTTAACCCATATGACATCGTGACACGGCAGGGAACAGCTACGTGAACACCCACCAGTGCTTAGGAACGGTACCTTGCTCGGGGTACCTCAGCAGTACATGCGGGCTGAGGACTCGAACCAGCAGTCATTTGACTAGATGGTTGCGTCCCTAACCACTACACCACCAGCCTGCCCTGGAGCATTATGGAACAATGTGTTAATTCTACAGTGTAGAAATATAAAAATTACAGTTTAAACTAGCAAATTTAACAATGTAAAATGTAAAATGACTGCAGGTTCAAATCCTCAGCCCACACATACCACTGAGGGACAAAAAAACAAAAAAACCTGTAAAATAACATTTTTTACCTGCTAAAACTTTAGAATTGCTCTTGTAATTAAAGTTTTTGATCATAATAATGATGTGGAAAACTGTAAATTGACAGAATTTCCCTTGAAAAGCTTAATGGGTAATTTCTGTAAATTTAATGTTTTTTCACTTCATTTAAAATAAAATCTTTTACTTTAAGTTTACGGTTTTTGTTTGGCAGGCGTTGCTGCCAGTCATTTTACCGTTTTTTTTTTTTTTTACAGTGTACCCATAGACAGGTTTATTTGTACTATTGTCTACATTTTATAATAATTTTAAGAACATCAAAACAACATATTGTGCACAGACCGAAAAAGTATTAAACAAAAAAATTAATTTGTTGCTTTGGGTTTAGCATCGCGATTCCACCACTGGGTCCTTGAGCAAGGCCCTTAACCCCAATAGCGCCAGGGACTGGCTGCCCCTGCTGTCTCCTCTACACCGGGTTCATGAAGTGGCCTCTTGAGATGCTTTTCCAGCTGTCCAGAATGTATGCTGAGCACTTATTGGCTGTTATTGTTTCGTTGTCAGGTCAAAATCCTGCAAAACCATTTCTACTGGGTTTCTTTTACTCTCCTTTGTAGGCGGCTTGGTGTGTCCAAACTGGTACTGTGCCCAGGCAATGGCGCTGCACTGCTCGACATCTAACATTAGACCATCTGTTTCCTTTGCTGTTAATGTAGGCTCACCTGTACAGAGACGGCTGTCCTCATTGGCAAATGGCTGTTGCCATACCCAAAGAAAAACACATGCACTTCTTAGTTCAAACCATTCTCTTTACTCTAACTGGTAAACAATACAATTTCTTCCCATATACAGTCTTTTCTTATTTATGCATTGCCCCCTAATGGCTGTTGGTTGTCACTGCAGCAACATCAGCAACACAACACAGGGCTATCTGTTTAAAAATTCAGCACCGGGTTCTCAGGCTCCTAATCCATCTATATATGATGCTTATTTTTGACATGATTTTGGTCTATCACAAGGTACAAACTGTTGGCAGAAACCTATGTGACATGGGACGAATATAACTCTGTGCACAGCCAATGGAACCGGAATGCAGGACAAATGCTAGAAACCATGGAAATGTATAAAGCAAGACTTAGACCTCTATGTGTATTTCCCACTGCAAAGGACTAATTAAATGTATTGGTTGTGGTAGAAGTGGATGTAATTCAATGTACACATATGCACATGAAGGAATGAGACAAAATACACATTTTTAGCATTTTCCTTTTCTTTTTCACAACATTAGAGGTGACGAAAACTCTTTCCATTATATTTGTCTCCTAAGCTCTCACTTTAAGACATTGAAGAGAAGTATGCTTCATAAAAAATAGAAAATACTTTTCAATCTTAATTTTACTTAACATCAGTAGTAGTTCAGTTAATAAACAGCAGTCTTATTTGAGAAGATGGAGTGGACTGCTGTGACAGGTATTGACAAAGTGTTCCTTCAGAGCCTGCTGTGCTGATGAGTAAGGAAGCTGTTTTCCTCACACAGCTGATCCAAAAAGCGGATCTTTCTTTCTATACAAGGATCTCAAAATATGTTTTCTTTTTAAGTTTCCTTTTTTCCTTTCCCATTTCCCCCCAGAAAAACAACTTGTTTTTGTTGACAATTGATGCTCAGTTTTGCTTGGTGGAAAAATGCACATTTTCACCTCTTGGTCCAATCTGGGACACTGATTTTTCTGCTGGGTCTGATTTTTTCAATATTATATCCAGTTATCACCAAAGTAAAAATTGTTTTATTTTAAAGATAGGATTCTTAAATTTGGATATAATGTGCAAGGTAACAGGTATGAGCACAGGGTGGTATCCTTCTGGGCTAGGGGGGATGTGTTAGAAGGTCAAGCTTTGGTCTTATTTTTATTTTAAGTCAACAAAATGTGATAAAATGCTGTAATATGTATTAAGGAATCTGGGAAGAAATTCATAACATATTTATAATACCTTTTAAAGCAAACAATAAGGATTTATTCATCTTCATCATCGTCATCATCGTTGTCGTCATCATCATCGTCATTGTCATCGTCGTCGTCATCATCATCATCGTCGTCATCATTATTGTCATTATCATCATCGTCGTCATCGTCATCATCATCAAAATTTGGGTCAATCTTGCCCTCCATAACATCTTCAATCCATTCTTCCAACTCGTCTGCGGTGGGCATGTTATCATCATCATCCATGGCCATCCACACACTGTCAGCCTGAGATGGCACAGGACAACATCATAACCAAACAGGCCTGAGTCTGCATGCTGCTAATTTTAAGCAATTTTAATGTTATTGTTCAGTCTGTCAGGTGTCTGTCTTACATCTTCAACATCAATGACACCAATCTGAGGGGATGACAGGTCGATGTCAAATGTCTTCTCCCAGTATGGGACAAGCTAGAGAGTGCAGTGACAAGCAGTTAGGATAATGATTAGAATACACAAAACTTGAACAAAAACATTTACAAATGCATCCTGCAATTGTTTATTCCTATAAGGAAAAAATATAAAAAATGAACCAAAATGAAATCACCAAATGTGATCATAATGTGCAAAAAAGCTTTAAAATTAGAGTTGTATCTTCAAAATATTCTTAAACACACTAGTTTAAGAAATTCTAAAACGAATGCATTTTCTAGATGTTTCTGTGATGTTCCATGCAATTATCTCCTTAATCTAAGCCAATATTATGTTGTATTTACTACTACATTTGGTTATACAGGAAATACTCACCAGAGGGAAATCATCAGGATCAATCCAGATGATGCTTAGATCAGGGTTATCTGTGTTTTCTCTGGCCACCTCTATTAGAATTTCCAGAAATTCATAACCATCTGGAAGATATTACGCATAGTGTGTATTAATTGAGTTTCAATTGACTTTCAACACAGCCCTGTTAGTTTAACTTCATTACAATGAGTAGTATTTATTTTCCCAAAAAATAAAAATGGAATATATGATATTATATGGGACACCTTGCTATTTTTTATTTTCATGACACTTTTAAATTTGTTTCATTGACAGGCATGTAACGATGTGTAAATGTATGACGATTCATATCGGCTGATGTGGAAAACGAATTGTTACTTTTTTTGAGAACAAGTACTTAACAGAAAGAATGGTATAACTTTACGTTTGATTTCACGACGTCAGTACCACGTCAGTCGTCACTGCGTATGCAGTTTTTGGTTCAGATGGAACCCGAGATGGCAAGTAAATTTGAAATTGAGGACATGCCGCCCAGCTTTAAATCTGCGGTGTGGCAGCATTTTCAGTAATCTCATACGAAAGCGGCGAGAAAATTACAGACGTGCAAATATTGTTGGGATGACATGGATTATTTGGTCACCCTATCTATGTAGAAATAGATGTCTATTAAAGAAACATCTATTTCCCTGGAAGGAGAATGCTAAGATGTACCCACTGCTTTCTCCTCTGGCTAAGGCATACCTCACCACACCAGCCACCTCTGTCCCTAGTGAAAGGGTTTTTTCGACTGCAGGGGACATTGTGGATTTACAGAGATCTCAGCTTCAGAATGATGACATGTTAATTTTCCTTAAAAATTTTGAAGCTGCACATGCAAGCAATACATTTTTATTGAGTTATTTTGATGTGGGATTTGTTTTAAAACAATACTTTATAAAAAATATTTTATTTAATTTCAGTTGCACTTTTAAGAAGAGGAGATGTTTGGCATAATTTGGAGCGATAAGGAATATTTTTGATTCAAAATGTGAGAAAATCAAACCGTGAACTTAGAATCGCGAATCACATCGAATCGTGAGTTGAGTGTATTGTTACATCCCTAATCATTGATTTAATTATATTAAGTGAATTCCAGGACAAAATTCACACAAGGACAAATGATAATTATTATACCTGGATCATCCTTCTCGGCAAAAGCGACAATGTGTTGACCATCAATATCATCCTCCTGAATAACAGATTATAAAACACCTTTGTTATATATGTTACTTTTTTGAGTGTTGCATGTAATAACGTACAATATTATATTTTAATTCACTTTAGTAGCTGTGTAGCATTTTGAGAGATGATGTTTTTCGCTTTTGACTACAATGAGATCAGTTAATCAGTGAAATATACAGTATGATGCGATGTAATATGCATTGATGAACGACTCTTACCCAAGTCTCATACATGCTATGGGGCTCCAGCTTTATAAGAGTTGGTCTGAAATCCATCCAAAAAACAGCTGTTCAATAACAAATCCACAGCAAAGAACATGCGACATCCTGGTGCTCTTAGTCGACTGAAGCTAAAGTCCGTTTTATCAACAAGTATCTAAATGTTCATATGCAATTCCATTTGGTATTGCTTTTTGCATGTTGTTGTATATAAGTGTATTATACTATTAGATGCAGTTAAAGTGATGTCCTTCTAATCTGAATCCTAGCTAACCCTTGTGTTCTTGACCTGCACTATATATGGAATGCAGCTTGTCCTACATCTCATTCTGAAACCAAGGGCATTAATATGAAGTCAATCCACCCCTTGTTGCTATGATAGCCTCTACTTGTCTAGGAAGACTTTTAATTAAATGTGGGGCATTGCCATTCAGGTTGTGTATTAAGGTTCAGTAATCTTTTAGCTAATGTGACCATCACAATCACTTGACTTGCAGGTTGTGACCCGGGCAGCTCTATCAGGGTAGAAATGTGCCTAACTGACTTGATGGAAAGATAGCATCCCATGATGGCGCCAAGTGGAAAGTCGCTAACCTCTTTTATGAAACCATGCATTGCATGACTATTATTTTTATTATACACCTATGTCAGCAGTGGGTGTGGCTTAATTTGGAAATTCCTTTTTACAATGAGAGCAACTGGGATAGCAACTGAAATTTTGCCAACCACGGGTAAGGAGCGTCCCCCAAGATGTTTGTATTTTGCTGATCAGGGGGCATGTTAAAGTTGTCGATCTGTTTATCCCAATTGATTAGGCTTCCTTGGACATTGTACATGTGGTGGTATGTAAAACAGTCCAGCAGCGGTGGACAGAGTGTGGCTCAGCAGGTTAAGCTCTGTGCCGGTTCAAGCCCAGCCTCTGGCCGTCTGTGGGCCCTTGAGCAAGGCCCTTAACCCCCAGCTCCCTGGGCACTGCACAAGTGGCTGCCCTTCATGGCCAAAGCTTACTCTCATGGAGCGCAAGGTTGGGGGAGGTGAAAAGTCAATTTCCCCACAGGGATCAATGAGGTATAATTCTAATTCCATCCTCTTTTTTTATTTGCCAACTGGTGACCACTGCTTAATTAATAAGGGCATTGATAGGGTGTCTCTACCTATCTTACTGTATATTATCCCATATCCTTGGTCCAGTACCAGTTAACCCATTAGGCAACATAGGCAGCCACTGGTGCCATTCCCCAGCAAGCTTCACTGCTGGTGTCCACCCCCTATCACCCCACTGTGAGAAGCATTTAGAAGCCATGTCTGGTGCCCCATCCGAGTCAAGTAAAATTTCAAGTGAAAGTTACTTGGGGGGTGAGGGTAGGCTTCAGTCCTACCTGTCATGCCCTTCAATGAAACGGACAAGTTCTGCTTCTGTATAGGGCTTCCCAGGAATTTCAACAGGTGTGTCCATGAAAGGCTCATAGAAGTCAACCTCATTTATCTTTAGGTCCAACTTCTTGGCAATCTAGATCAATTGAAAGGGCAACAACATGTGACTATGGAGCGAGAGAACAAATATTACACTTGTAATAATTACTACTGATTTAATAATTGCTACTGATGTTGGTCTGTGCATTGAGTGTTTAGAATGTTCCTACATAGAATCATAGTGATTGCTCACTCCATTTTGTTAAAAAAAATATATATATTTTGTTTAAAAGTACTTTTACTGGGATGACCTACCTTGGGGTCAAAGGTAGCAAAAAACTTAACTAAAGGGTGGAACTCTTCAGCTGCATCATCATACTCCACAAAGTCTGAAGAAAGAGGGCCAAAGTGTAGTCAGAAACCAGAAATGGAAATGCAATTCCATAACATTTGAAAATATTAAAGTAGGTTGGTTCTATGTACATACGGGGAGACTTCTCATTCTTAAAGTATCCCACAAGTTTTATGTCTTCTTCTTTGCTGTGGAAAGCTTTGAGTTCTCGTTCATTATAAATTATTTCGACAGGGTCCTCAATGACCTGTTAAAATAGCAATGACATATGGTATTGGCATACTGTTGCAGAAAGCCTTGTAGTATTTTTAGCCTATAAAATCATAGGTTTGGGCCACTTCTAGCCACTAGAGGTCCTCATGGGCTCCCAGTCTCCAACACAAAAGACTGTAAAAACTAGTGAAAATACATAGCTTCATTTTAACTAATGTTAATTGTTTAAGAATAACTGAATATATATTAAGCCTTCTAAACACCAGCTTAAATCTGTTAATGGTTAATGTTGGGGTGAAGGTGCACACTAACCATAGTCTGATAAGTTTTAACATTTGCATATGTTTTTATGTGAATGCAGAACATTTAACTATGCGAATCAACTACTTATTGCATAGGACATATAAGTTGACTTACATCATATAGAAACTCAACCAGGGTGTCTGCTGCCAGCTCACCATCATATTCAATGATCTCGTTGTCATAGAATATATAGATGCTCTCCACCTCATCCAGACCTACAGTGATTAAAAAGAAAGGGAAAAAGAAAAGCATGTCGGTGAAATAAGCTAATTTTCTATTGATGCATTATTATCTTAAAAGTTAAGCTAATTTCATCTTAATTCCTGGAACAATTATGACACCATTACACGGAAACAGGGTAACATTACACTGAACTATTCGTAGAGGTATTCATGGTATTATGCAGGAGTTTATTTGTCAATGTGTCCAAATTTTGGCTTTCAGAAAAGAGATCAAGTCCTTGGACTTGTAATGGAAGTACATAAGAAGGAGAAAGGGCAAAAGAGATGGAAATATGGGGCATCGGGGTGCAATGGAAGGATGGATTGAGCAAGGGATCTGAAAAGCGCAAGCAGAACAGGAACATAAACATTTCAGAAAGACAGGAAGATATAAAGCTGGAGTAGAGATGGTTGTGCTAAAAAATCACCCAGCTTCTTGGCAACGACACTGTCTGTCTTCTCATCAACAAGACCAAAGCCAATGTCCTCGTCGTCAAGATCATCCAGGACCTGTGCGGCAAGCTGTGCAGTGCAGAGAGAAATAGATTCAATGAGTCACCTGGAATAATGGCAAAGTTGGGAAGTCACGGTGAGCACCACCGGATGACTTCCAGATACATTCTCTGATTATTTCTGTCAAATGGCAGAGTGTCCACTTTGGTGGTTGCAGCTTCATATCCTAGGTTCATGCCAGCCAAAGCTCTTTATGGTTAAAGTTGTTTAAAATGTGATAGTGGTTCAGTTCTTATCTTAAGAGCGAAAAGATAAGAAGGGTTTGTCAGTGGAATAAGGATGTAGTTTTTATATATTTACCAAATGATGCAGGCTAATTAAGAATGACACCATTACACTGGGCCATATCACACTAAATTGTTCTGGAGGTATTCTAAATATATTACTATAATGAATTTGTTGAGTTAATTTGTTATATGTCCAAATTTTGGCTTTCACTAATGAGACCAACTGAAGCTCCTTGGACTTGGACTAGTTGAGGACTTGGACTTAATAAGTTACACAGGCTTAGCACAGAGCCCAGAAGCTAGCCTAACCTAATGTTAGTGTCTCTGACCATTCAGAAGATAGCATCTGTGAGGGGTTCTAACTGGTTCAAAGTCATCAAAAATGTCAAAGGCCCTAGACCGTAGTGACCACAAGATTTCTTGAATACATTGCAGCTCACCTCCATCCTCAGCTTAAATAATCCTCAATGACAAAGCTTGTACCAAACCTGCGCATGGTAAATGGTATTCTAGTACAATTAATTACAAAGAAAATATCCCCTGTATCAGGCCACTTAATCAGCAGCTTTATTAATGGATGAGCTACAATGGCCTTCTCATAACCATCATTACCCTTGTTTTTACAGTTTTTATGAATTATAGTTCCTTCTTAGTCGGTGCTTAATTGCTCCTAGCAATTTATGTGAGCAAATTAAACATATTTGTTTAAATGGGACATAAACTGCATTTTAGTTGCATTATTCTACTATACGTGACAATGTGTTAGAGCAGTAATAGGTTGAAAGTTATGAATGTGTCCCAAACTGAAATGGCATGATTCAAAATTTTCCAAAAAATTTTGTTTCTGTCCTAGCCATTTATGACATACCAATTAAAGACCTTACCAGTTTTGTGGAGTACCAGCTGCTGAGAGGTAAGCTGTGTAATATAAAGTAATTGATTTCTTTCACATTGTAATTGTGTTGCATTACTACAATCCGACATCTTCCAGGCATGATTTTTTTCATCCGTGTCACTAAAATAGCTAATCACTGTCAGTGAAAAAATATAGTTGCACCAGAAAGTATTCACTTCCCCTCACTTTTTCCTCATTTTGTTAAGTTACAGCCTTTTTCTAAAACAGATTCAAGTATAGTTCTCTTTTACACATTTACACAAAATGCAAAGTGAAAACGTATTTTCAGACATTTTATTTATTTATTATTCATTATTACAATTATAAAACATGTAAACATTTAAAGATAGTAGGTGCATAAGTATTCACACCCTTTGCTATGAAACTCAAAATTGCGCTCAGCTACATCTGATTTCCACTGATCATCCTTGAGACGCTTCTACAATTTGATTGGAGTCCACCTATGGTAAATTTAGTTGATTGAACATTATTTGGAATGGCACACACTTGTCTATATAAGGTCTCACAGTTGACAGTGCATATCAGAGCAGAAACCAAGCAATGAAATCCAGGGAATTGTCTGTAGACTGCTGAAACCAGATTGGGGCATGGCACAAATCTGGGGAAGGATACAAAAAAAGTTGGCCCTCTTGGAGTATGAAGGATTCTCAGACTGTACAAAGCAAAACCTCTGGTCTGAAGAAACCAAAATAGAACTTTTTGGCCTGAACCCAAAGTGTCATGTCTGGTGAAAAACAGGCACTGCTCATCACCTGGGTAACCTGACAACTAAACTCAAATCTATTTTAGAATAAGGCTGTAACTTAGCAAAATGTGGAAAAAGTGAAGCGGTGTGGATACTTTTTGGTGTCACTGTAGGTTCCTGCGTTTGACCTTGTGTGACCATATGGAACTCATAACCTTCTGTGACCTTATGTGGCTGCTGTTCTCTTCTTCCCGCCATGCGTATCATATAAATAATATTTTAAATATGTAATAATAACAACAACAACAACAAGCTCAGATAAAGTTAAACCCTAATGATGAAAACCTACAGTCCAAAGTAATCTTTAATAAGGCTCCTGATGTTTTACCAGTGCATCATTCAAGAGCAGCCATGAGTGAAATTCACAATAAAAAATTAAATGACTTAAAAGTATTGCTGTCTGTTTGCAGTCAGGCAATCAATTTTAATACCAGGATTTCCAGAAAATAGCATATTCTTGGTTAGTGGCCATACAAGATCATGCATTTCTGTTGTCTATGAATGACAAACGTTATAACCCATTTCCCATTACCTTGACCATAAACAAAGCTAAGCACCTTGCCAATAGCTGGTAGCACAAGATCTTGCCCCATCAACAACACCTCAATAGACTAAGACTAAGGTACACAGGGTCTGGTTTATTTCTGGTGCCAATGGGACAAGTTCTATTTTTTATCAGAGCCTGAAGCCTCCTGAAGCTAAAACATGTGCTGAAAACATATAAATAGCTGTAAGAATGGATGACTAAGTAAAGCATTATGAGTATTCATCATTCATGGTTGTACTGCCAACCACCCCCTCCACCCCCCTCCCCAACATAGAAACAACACATTCGCTGCAACAAAAATGCACAGTCACAGGCGGTGTTTGGGAGAGTCAACATGGAGTGCCTGGACATACCTGGTACGTCAGGGCGGCAGGGCTGGTAAGTAACTGCAGAAAAAAGTCAGGTTTTAGACCACAGCCAGTCGGCAAGCACCAGAAACATTCATCCACATGGCAACATAAATATGTGACCAAAAGTCAAAGAGGACAGTGTTGTTCGAAGTCTAATAGCAGAATGTCCCTCTGTAGCACAGTGGAGCTGATGGAGGCTGGAATTTTGTAACCAGAGAATAAATGTTCAGTCCTACAGTGATCAATGTGAATCAGGACAGCCATGAAGTGACCTACAGAGGAATTTCTAAAATAATGGTTAATAGACAACAAGAATCAGAGTGAGCAACAAATGACAAGGGTAATTTAAAAAGACAAGTAAATTGATTATTTGGAAGTTGGAACCTATTTTTGGTAACTGGAATAAATGAGATTCTGTTTATGGCTCTTTTGCTATAAACACGGTAGATAGATGTTATTGTCTTAAGGAGACTATAATGTATTGAAATTCATAAGATAATGTAGTGTATAACTAGTGTATAGTGTAGTGTAGAAGACAAACTGTCTAGAAGGTTCTGATTGCAGCTGGACCATGTGAAGGTAAGTCATACAATACATTACTAAGAAGAAGTCACAGTCAAATAATAACAGAGGAAGGGAGAATCCGTTTATATCTGTGGAAGAGAAATATAGAAATGTAAAGAAACTGCTTAAAAAACTACTGAGATGGTCCGGATGAACTCATGGTCTGAAACACTTGTCAATATCACTTTCATTACGAATGAAGTATTTGATTAGAGATGTTTGATGAGTCCAGGGGAACAAAAGAATTTATGAATCTTCCACAAGGTCAAGGACCGGCTGATATTCCAGCTTTGACATGAACTGTGCTAACTGCCAAATTCTGAATATGCACCATGTCATGTTCCCACTCAGCTTCATCCCTCTCATTAAGCATTTCACGCAGGGATCTACCGTCAATGCTCAGCATACGCAGAAGCTGGAAAGCGACATCACAGACGAGCCGCTCTCTCGAAGCTGGCCTTTACGAGTGGGAATGTCAGTGGACATCCACGTCCATCTCCTTAAAGCCAATACAGGGCAGATTATTCTTGCTTTCACTGTAGCCCAATGGCACACTGATCATGCTCCCAGTCACCCTTTTGTGTATTAGGACTAAAATATAATAGTTACATACCATGCTGTTCGGTTTCCTCAAAGACAGAGAAGTCATGGCGTTGGAGGTACCCACTGATGTTTTGCAAAAGCTTGCCTGGAAGACTGAAGATATCATGCACACAGTATAATTAGAAGTAGAAATTAGTTTTGGTGACTATTATTGGTGACTGCTGAACTCCAATTTAATTTTAAAGCCTTCACCCCAAAACTGCTAAGCAGGATTGTATACGTCAAAGTATACAAAAAAAAGAAAAAAAGAAAGTCTGTGTAAGGCTGCTAATGGCTTGCCTTTCATGGACGGTAGTTTGCATTACTGCAAGAGCATTCATGTGTTTTTAGAACTGTTTTTTAAGCTACTTTTATTCATGGTTATCAAATGTCCGTCTTCAAGTATGCAATATTTCTGTTTTAAAGTAACAGACGGTACACTTTGTTAGATGTTTTGTTTGTATACTAAGCACTATGCATGATCACATTGCTAAAATATACCAGTTTCCATACAGTACATGACAGCACTTTAGAACATCTGCACTGAATCAAACCAACTGTACCTTCATACGGAAAGTGTAGGTCTTTTAAAACTCTAGTTTTATAACTATTATAAACACAAACATTATCAAAACTGAACGGCTATGTGGCTGTTCACATAGTTCATTTGTAGGAAATGTTAAATGCTTAAGGAAGGGAAAAGTGGATATTCTAATATTCTAATGTGCTGTGTAGTGATATCAATTTATTAACAGGAATAGCTAAACTATCAGACTTTGACCTTTGCACGTCTATTTCATTTAACTCACAATGACTTCAGCTTGTGTCTACATCTTCAGAGGTCTGCCTTGGGATTTGTTGCTCCCATCAGATATGTGTATCTCAATCCAAATTGTATTATTCAGACTAAAGATGATGTCTAGTGAGAAAAAGAGAAGCCCTTCACATCCATTAGAGGAGGACTGATAGCCACCTGGCTGTTCATGAAGATTCAGTGGCTATAAACGTAGCTTACTCAAATTACAGAGCAAGAGGTATTATTATTACAAATGGAAAACCATACTAATTAGCTAATTAGGTGATTTAACTCTAATGGGTTGCCTGATCAACCTTTTTACACAAGCATCAACAGTTGATTGATAATTGCCAGAAGGCTAACATTTCACAACTCGATTGATGTTTGTATGGAGGAAACCATTCTGTTCTGTAAATGGAAGCGTTTCTCTCTTCATATTACAGCTGGGGGAATGGGCCCTACTTCTCCCGCTGACCAATATGATAAATAACCAGCCTGTTCTCTTGACATTCCACATTATTGTTGGTCTTTGCTTGTTGTATGAAAACAGAAGGGCTGTCTAGATAACCCCACTGTCTCTATTCACTCTCATTGTCAAACTCCCTGACACTGTTCCCCGACTGCTAACTGTTATTTTAAAGGATCTGAATGGCCTAGTATTGTTCTGAAGCACATATTCTGTAATACTGCCTTCATATTTAACAGTGAGTGAAACACTAGTAAACTAATAATTTCAACAACTAGAGTCCGATACATACATTATATACAAATATACATTGGCTTACGTATATGAAAAACAACGTAAATGGTACACACATACACACAAACACGCACACATACCATGTATTCCTATCATTATGGGGACACTCCATTCATTCCTATGGGCATAACCCTGATCCCAGCTATGACACCCTTAACCCCTACCCGGCTCTAACCTTAACCATAAGTAACCAAACAAAATATGATTCTTTTTCCATTTTTAGTTTTTTGAATGTAGACAAATTTTTACAAAATTGAGATTATCCTAGTGGGGACCGAAAATATGTCCCCACAAGGTAGAAAGTAACAGGTTTTTATAACACTGTGGGGACATTGGGTCCCCACAATGTAATATATACATGACCACACACACAAACACACATACACACTTAATTTAGAAACTGAAGCTGAAATGAAAAGATCCTGGAAGGGAGACTGAATTTGCTGCACAATGTGAAAAGGCTGCTTGGTGACATCAGACTGCATGTGACCAGTTTCATACTGAGTACCATAAATGAATAATAACATATTAGCATTCGCCATTACTTCTCATCACTCCTAATCTTCCGATGATTAAAAATTGCTATAAATACATCCCTCTGTGAAACTGGAAGTTTATCATTTATATAGTAAAACTGCAGTTAGTAGTGGTGAATCATATGGTGATAAATTGATGTAGCTCCTGTCACGTTATTCTAGATTTTCAGGAAATGTTCTTGCCTTCACATGAGCAAATGCTTAACAAATTATACAATTAAGAGGTAATACAAATGAATGTGACATAAATTTATGCATTGATAGAAATCCAGAAGGATAAGATGTTACTGCAATTACCCTCTGCCTCCAGCAGGTGGCTCAATGTCAAACTTCGACAGGGATGTAGTTTTCAGTTATTCAATCAACTCAGTCACTTCCTCAAACTGTATCATAATATACTATGAATGACTGTTTTTCCTTTTCCAGTTTTTCTGTTGGAAGCCATCAGGTCTTCACCCCTGCTCCATACAATGTCACTAGAATTACAGAATTGGCCATTTTACAAAACAAAGCGTCATGGATGGTTTGTGTTTGCTGTCTATAGCTATTTATTTCTCATACATGTATTAATAGGAAATGTTTTGTTATTATGCTGTGCTGTACCTAATCACTTCAAATAGGCCCTATGACTTACACTATTTTTATGCCATTGTAAAAATATTGGTAACTGCAGTCCATGCTCCTGAATGAAATGGAAGGATCTGCTCTCATTTTTCTACATACACAGAAGGGTGATCCATGACTTTAGAAATTAAACTGTAGTAGTAGGTTCCAAAAAGAAGAGGCCGTGCGCCTGGCGGACTGGGCGGCGCAGATATAGTTAAATTTAGCTACCCTCTGCCGTCAAAGACTATTTTGGCAGTGTCTTTGGGATTCGCTGACAGGTACAGTACTATTCGGGCCTCTAGCTCAGCCCACAGGGCAGAATCAGAGGCCAGTCCGTGAGCTGAGCCATGCTGACTGTAGCTTCTCTGCCTGGAATTCACAAAGAGATTACCTGGTGTGCCTAAGGGCCTGCCTTACGTGCAACCATAAAGAGGTTCGTGTACACAACAAATCATGCTATGTACATATGAGGAGCTGGGCAAGAGAGCAACAAGTCTTTATGCACAGCTTTCCAAAGAAGTCTGGGACCATGGGAATGAAGGAATATACACTGATCAGCCATAACATTAATACCACTGACAGGTGACGTGATTAACATTGAATGTCTCATTACAATGGCACCTGTCAAGGGTGTCATTATATATTAGGCAAATGAACAGTCAGTTCTTGAAGTTGGAATAAGGAAAAATGGGCAAGCGTAAGGATCTGAGCGAATTTGAAAAGGGCTATATTGTAATGGCTAGACACCTCAGTCAGAGCATCTCCAAAACAAAAAGTGTTTGGGGGTGTTCCCAGTATTCTGCAGTGAGTACCTACCAAAAGTGATCCAAGGAAGGCCAACCAGGGAACTGACAACAGTCATGGGTGCCCAAGGTTCATTGATACATGTGGGGAGCAAAGGCTGGTCCAATCCCACCGGAGAGCTACTCTAGTACAGATGAAAATGTTAAGCATTGGGCTGTATAGCCACAGACTGGTCAGATTTCCCATGCTGACTCCTGTCTACCACCAAAAGCAACTGTACAATTGGCATATGAACGTCAGAACTGGACCATGGAGCAATGGAAGTTGGTGGCCTGGTCTAATGAATCACATTTTCTGTTACATTAGATGGATGGCCGGGTGAGTGTGCATTGTTTACCTGGGGAAGAGATGGTACCAGGAAACACAATGGGAAGAAGGCAGATCAACAGCCCTTACGAAAATGAACCATGGTTTTACTATGGTTTTTTGGGTAACCATGAGTTTATGACTATGGTATCGTGGTTTCACTGCAGTTACCATGCAGTGCTATAAGTAAACCGTAGTAGTATCACAGTTACCATGAAGTGCTATAAGTAAATCATGGTAATACTATGGGTAGGAGCTTAGTAATCATATTTACCATGAGATACCATAGTAAAACCATGGTTACTATAAAAAACCCATACCCAAAACCCAAAAAACCATAGGAAACCATAGTGAATTTTCATAAGGTAGATGCAGTGTGTTGCTCTGGGAAATGTCCTTCTGGGAAACCTTTGGTCCTAGCATTTATATGGCTGTTACTTCAACACGTATCACCTACCTATTGTTGCAGACCCAGTGCACCCCTTCATAGCAATGATATTCCCCGATGGCAGTGGCCTCTTTTATCAGGATGATGCACCATGCCACACTGCAAATATTGTTCAGGAATGGTTTGAGGAACATGAAAAGGAGTTCAGGGCTTCCACTTGGCCTCCAAATTCCCCAGATCTCACTCCATTCAGATGTGCTGGACAAACAAGTCTGATCCATGGAGGCCCCACTTCGCAACTTAGAAGACTCTAAGTTTCTGCATGCCTCGGGGCCAGATACCGCAGAACACTTTCAGAGGTCTTGTGGAGTCCATGCCTTGACAGTTCATAACTGTTTTGATGGCAAAAGCTTACACGATATTAGGCAGGTGGTTTTAATGTTATGGCTCATCTGTGTATACTTTTGTATTAGTGTTAATATCTTTGTCTTTTTGTGTTCACTGTGATATATAAATGAAAACATGCAGAGTCACGCTGGGATACTCTGCTCATCTCGGGATGCAATTGCTCAGGGCACCTTTAAGAATACGCATCTGTTTTGTTGTAAATGATATGACTAAAATTGAACATGTCGCAGTGACGCATTAACACATCATAAGTGCTTTACCATATAATTTTAAGAAGTGCCTGTCTCTACCTAGGTAAAAAAACTACATAAATATGCCTTTCTTTCCTTGTAAAATGGAAAATGGAGAAGTTTTGACTGACATAGATTCTGCAAAAAATGTTTTCAGTATAGCTCTGTCTTATGAGCAGAAGGGCAAAAATTCATACCCATGCACCCCTACAGTGGCTGGCAGCTTTGAGAGTAAACAATAGACACTGATGGGTACCTTACTTTAGAACTTAGAGCTAAAACATTTGTAGTTTTTCCAGTGGCATTTGTGACAGTTTCATGCTGTGTGCTTTACCACACATTCCAATGTTATTAATTCGGAGAGAGTTTGAGTGATGCAGTATTATTACAGTTTATAGGCATTCATGAAAGGTCATGCCGTATCAGAATAATGTGCCATTTATCCAAACATAAAAATCCCACTCCGTCTTGTAAATACTGGAAAAGAAGAAGCTGGGGTAGAGAAAGAGATTGCCTTGAGACATCTAAAAGACCACTGCAAATTAACAGTGTAAGGGAATCACTCTTAACCAGTCACCCATAGTTATGGTGAGTTATGGTTAAGGGAACTTAAAGCTGAGAGATTTATTCTTGGGACCGGAGGGTATAGACACAGAGCTTTGATACTTCAGCAAGGATTTTTACTCAAGGCAAACATTGTGACAAAATGTAAGAGTTTATGCATGCATAACATAATTTAGAAATATACTATAAATATGTTTGTCTAGCATTAAAATAGAGAAAATATCATAGTAGTTACTACCTGTCATGCCTTGCCCGTTGGATCCACCTGTGTGCCACGCCCCCTCGTTTCCCCAGTGCAAATCCTCCTGTTCCCAGCTGTTTTGTGTTTGACAATCAGCGTTTCCTGTATTTAGTCTGCCCTAGTCCTGTC
>JAODKM010000016.1:13740219-13762443 GCA_026780845.1 Petrocephalus sullivani | reverse complement strand
TAGACATTAGCGATGTGGGTGGGACTTCCCGTATAACACCGACCCAACTGTGCATTCGGCAGCGACCGGTTTTCGCACGTTCTCCCTATTTACCAGCAATTCCAAAAACTTTAACCAAAATTATGTTAGAATGTGTTATGATGTACACACTCACTGACAGCCTCCTACACCAGGCTGTCCTCTTCCTTAAATATGCCCTGTAAATGCCTAAGGTTGTGGCGGATAGGGAAGGAGGAGCATGCGCATACATACTGCCTGTAGGAATACTTTTGTCTAAACACCCAGTTTATTCCATCGATCACCCTGGACCCTGTTTACTCTTCTGCAACTCAATCTCCTCATACTCACATTACTCAGGATCTACGTTTGCTCCCCAGTAACAGGTTTCACTTTTTTGCAGTACTTGCAGTAATTTTAATCCAGGCATTCTTCTAGTGCACTGCAAACCGGGGCAACTATGGCTGCGGTATAATTTGCCCACAAATTGTCTTTTACCGAACACTCATGAAATGCCAGTATTGACTGTAACCAGTGTGTAACTTTTTCACCACTTATCATGATTAGGTACCTCTGAATTATCTGGTTATAATGGATATCTTATGCTGCTGATGTTGCGTATATCAGGAAGGATAGGATCTGCTAACAGGATCTGTTAACTACCACTTTAGTTGAAAGAACCTGGATTTCACTTAAGCACTGCGTTCTTGCTGTGTGCTGATTGGTCAGTCTTCTATAAACATGCATGTGTCATTAATATTAATGTGAAATAGCTGAATAGTCTTTCAATCAAGGAAACAAACCAGTCAAAGCACAAGAATAACTGAACTGGAGCCTTTTAAAGTAGTTTGTCAAACCTGAAATAGCTCAATGTGTCCTCCCTGATACGGCTTAGGTGGTAACCCTATCCTGATGCTAGTTAACTTACACGCTATGCCGACCTCACTGGACCTGGTAGTAGTTACCCCCATGCTGATCTTCCGCAGTCAAGATTGCTTTCTCCTCTAAACCCTAAGCTTTCAAGTTTTTACTAACCTCCAGTGCAAGCTCCTCCATCTCAAACTCTTTTTGCGCGGCCTTGCTTTCTCCAACGTGCCGATGGTAGTAGATGACCATGACGTCATATTTCTTCATCACAGACTTGAAGTTCTTAGCACTGAGGTCATGGACACGATCCCGGCCATCATATTCAGGGACGTCCAGACCAATTTCTCCCGAGGAAAACACTCCTAAAGAAAGGAGGACCCCCAACAATACCCAGCACCATTTCATGTTTATTTACTGAAGAAATACGCAAAAAATTATGTTGTTCTTATGATAAAAAAAAAAAAAAAGCAGGATTGAGATGTAGTTCGGATCCCCTCCGCCCCAAGAAGAGCAGGTCCAACTCCTGGTCCCTCTTTAAAAAAAAAAGCACAAGCCTGGATAAGCAAACAGCTGAGGGGGGTGGCATAAAATGGGCGGGGTTAGCAGCGGAAGGGAAAGTGCATGGGCCTGATGGCATGAGTAAGTGGGGGGGGGGCAAAAAGTGGCAGCAGCCACAGAAGGCGGGTTAAAAAAAAAAGACCTGGACAGGGTCTATCTTTAACAGTTAGCACCTGTTTGAAGAAGAATACTTTGGCCACTAAGTGAGAAAGAGGCTGAGTGAAGGATACATTCTTCATGTGATTACATGGAAGGGGAGAAGGTGGGGGTGTGGAGTCAAGGGGGGGCAAATCCATGATGCCTTTCCAACGTTTAGCTTTGAAGGGCATTCATATACATGCTAAAAATAGAAGCTTGCATGTAGAGTCAGTGAGAACGGCGTGGCAGTCCCAAGGCTGGGCACTAGGTCGCTGGGGTCTGCCTCACACACTGCACGGAATATAATACAACTGATAAAGATCGTAATGATGATGACAACAACTATACTTCTTCCGATGGTAGACTAAGAGATAAATTCTATATCTCCTATATGTACATATCTGCCCTAAAGGCAAAGTATGACTCACTCAGCCACTCTACGGCTCGAATTTCTGTGTGGGGACATATATATATATATATATATATATATATATATTTATATAGGCATGGGTTTATGTAGCTGTGTGTATGTTTATGAGTGATACCAGTGGAAAGCAAGATGACAGTCGGGGAACACCTCTGGAAGATGGGGAGGGGAGATGAAGTGGGTGTCATCTTAGATATGCCAGAGCATCTCCATTGGAATAACAGATGCTGGGAGTCAGTGCCAGGAGCTCGGAAAAGGGCTGGGCTGGTGTCTGACTGAATACATTTTGCATTGACACCCAAGATAAATCAGAAGCACATAAGAACATCTGTATATGCATTAAATAAAGTATGCACAAATACTTTAAAAAATCAAAACTCATCCTACAAAACTGATGTTAATCAGCCCACTGATATCTTAAGACACAGCTCTTATTTTCTTGACATAATCTAGATGGATAGGCCCACTTATGAAAAAAGGACACAGCTCACAGCCCATAAACACAGGTTTTCTAAAAATGAACTCCAGTGAGGACCGAAGGCATTCTGCTGCAACAGTGCTTTCCTGAGATGGCAAGCCTGGCAGTGTGATTCCACAACAGTAGTTTTCTGAAGGAATTTAGTTTGTTGACATTAATAAGACAAAAGCATGCATGCACTTTACTGCAGGGGAAAGTATCACAGAGCAGGAAGGAAGATGGAAATCAAAGCACTTGGAAGAAGATTTTGATTTAACATGAAACACAACACACATGATGGTATTTACATATATGTATGGAGCTGCAGAGCCTGAGGCCTGTTGGGGTGTTGGTTTACATAGTAAAATGGGAGAGATGAGCTATTAATAATTTTAAGAAACCTGAGTATGGCCCATCCCATCATCCCCCTGACAAGCTCTCTTATTATCTAGATCACATGACTAATGCCTATTTAGTAACCCAACTGGGAGAGGATAGTATTTGGAGGTGCAGGTGCATTTAGAGCTCTTTAAAAGACATGCCCAAGGATTTTCTTTTAATGGATAGTGTACGCATTCAGATACTGTATGGGAGTGTTTGGATAGCTGTGACTTCTAAATAAACACATTTCTGTACACCTACACATTAAAATAGACACAGAAATACACATTACAGAGTAAATACACAGTGCACCACACATATCACATAGATATACACATTAATATGCATACATGCTTAGAAACATATTTACACATATGTACTGTATATTGTAAAGCCCAGCTCATACTTCTGTTTGTGTTTGTATGTTCTCCAGGTGTCACCTGGGTTCTCCTCCAGGTGTCATCTGGGTTCTTCTCCAGGTAATCTGGTTTCCTTACACAGTTGAATATAACAAAAGTATTGTATTGAAGCAAAGTGTGACCTCTTTTTGTTATATTCGATTGATTCTCTAGCACTCTTACAATAACACTCGGAGTGAAGCCCGTTCTTCTGTACCATACTGATTCCCTCCACAGTCCAAAAACATGCTGAGGTTAACTGGAGTTGCCAAAATGTCCATCGGTGTGTGAGTGTGCCCTGTGATGGGTTGGTACCCCATCCTGTGACCATGAATAGAAAAAGTGAGTACAGAAAATGATGGATAGTTCATACTTCACTTTTCCGCAAGTCCACGGATAGCCGTGCAAGCGGAGGCTTGTGTCCACACTACATTTGGTCGTGGACGCGGATGGTCAGGGTCAGTGCATGCATACAGCAGTGATATTTCACCAGACCAGAAGAGGGCAAATGTATTGCAACAAACACAAATACAATCAGTGTGGTGAAACAGGTAAACTATATAAGCTTGGGCAGTATTAAGGTTATACGGCATAATGTTGCATTTTCAAATCCGAAATCCCTACGAGACAATTATCTGGGACCTAATTCAGTTAATTTTATAGCCATGATTTCAAAATGTTGGAATAGTGTTGCTTTTGAAAATACCATGTACCCCAGTACAATGTCCGGACAGTATAAATTATATGGACAATAAAAAGTAATGTATGCAGATACTTCTACTCCTCCTTGGTTGACCTCTGGTCTGTGAAAGTCTGTGTTGCCACCTACTGGAAACAATTCCCTAGTCAATTTCCATGCACATTTTAACTGCACGTACACCGTCTGCAGCTGCCTGGCACAAACCTTTGATTACAAAATTTGCATCACTCACACTGTACGCTGCCCAAAAGCGCTCATGGAAAAACCTTAATACTACCATTATGCTGGATCTTTTGTGGGAAGATATGAACTAGTTTAGCAAATGTTGCAAAATAAATTGAAATGATAAAAAATATATACCGATAATACAATGCAAGCGTCTAATTTTATATGTGCGAAATGTGCAGGGCAGCTGCCTCGGCGTAATATTTTATATGATCCAGTACTTCAGCCTATGTCACCCTACTTTCTACTGTACAACATCCACTGCCCTTGCAAAACAACAGCACCACTCCCTGACAGGAAGTCGTCATGGCCCTCCACACTCGCCTGACTCGCCTTCTCACTGCTGTGACCAGGCTGCACAGAATGTGCCTCACAAAGACATTTCAGCTGAGTAAGTCTCCTGGTCTAGGCAGAAATGCGTGTCTTAAGGAACAATAAAAGAGGCAGTGCTGAGAAAATGAACCGAAAAATTGTACTCTTTTAAAAAGTGTCTGAATAAGACTGACAGGCTTAATTTGATTCTGCTGTTGGGTGCTGTTTACTTTAACGGGATCTCTGGCCCCCCATGTACAGATGTAAATAAATGCACACATCCCTTGGCAGCCTCCAGCACTGGTCCTTTTCAGACTGATCTCCATTCAAAGCCGATTGCGAGAAATAATGTTTTGCCTGTTTTACTCACTGTTGCTGTAGACGATGGGTTACTTTGTAGCAACCCCAACCCCCCCAAAAAAGAGACAGACTCGCATTAACCAGGCCCTTAAAAAGAAGGCTTCTGTTGAGCAGCAAGGACAGTGTGCCTGTATGTGTGTGAGTGTGTGTGTGTGTGTGTGCGTGACATTGAAAGAGAGACAGAGTTCTTTTTTAGTTTGTTTCATTAGCAGTAAATGACCTAAATTGGGACAATAACCATCTTTGGTTAACCATGTCTTTTCGAGTCACAATATGCATGCAGAACTTTGACTTCCTGCTTCACCAGTGGTACACAGGGATGTACTATGGGCGATTCAGAGATGTGAATCCATGTGACTGCATGGATTTGGGCTGCAGGAGGACGCCGGAGGGCCTAAATGACACCACTTGACACAGGAGAAAATGCAAACTCCACTCACACATTGGGTTGGGGGGTGGGGGGGGTGGAGTTGGGACCAGCAGTCTTGGAGTTGTGAGGCAGCACTGCTTCCCACTGAGCCACCATAAAAGAGAGAATATATATATATATATATTACAAAAAAAATAGTAAATCCATTTTACATTGCTATTTTACGTCTCATTTGTCAAAGTGCAATTTGAGATATTTATTTTGAGAACAATTTTTTCTAGAGAACTAGTTTTTAATCCAGCTTCAAAATTCTGGTCTGATTGCAAGCGAGTTTGCCATAATTTTTCATAACTAATTGGAAAATGAATTGGAAAAGCTGTGTTCCGTACAACCTAAAAACAAACCTTATAACCTTAAGAGAGAATATCAATCTGTCTTCACCCCCCCCTCCCTCAGCACAGAATGCCCCTGTGTCTGCAGAGGAGGCCTGGGCCTCGGCCCGGCTGTTTTGTAGGAGCTTTATGCACCCTAAACTTGTTTGTCGCTTCCTTACACAAGTGCCAGTGTGAGGAGAAAGCCGAACTCCCCTGGTGGAGCAGCGAGACGCTCCCGGGGCGAACACACTGAGGGCCGGAACACTGGGCCCTTGTTTCAGACCCTTCCTCCCATTTTGCCCTCTCAAGTTTGCTGCTCTGTACTGCCCAAGGCCATGACAGTGCCCGTCTTCAAACGATAAACAGTATACGAAGCCATGTGGAGACATACACACTTCTACATTTATACACACACGCGCTTGCTCTCACATGCACAAACATATGTGTGAGTGTGTGTGTGTATTCGCTTAATGATCATGTGATATGCTTCTGCAGCGACTTACATGTATTTTGGCACAGTGGCTCAGTGAGCTGCACTTCAGCCTCAGAGTTACACTTGTGCGTGGTGTTTGCACCGTCTCCTGAAGCAGTGCAGCGACCCTCCGGGTACCCTGCTGTCCTTCTGCTGTCCTAAGACATGCATAGACTTCCATGGAAGGGTTTGGAAGATGGATGGGTTAACTAAAGAAATATATGTTTTATTTTAAATAGGTTTCTGTCTTCAATTTGTACTGTATGTGTGTGTGTGTATGTCTACAGTATGCCTCCACAATGTGATAAAATACTGTTTTTTTTTTACAGTTCCCACAGAGGGAGACTCAATTTTAGAAAAATCTGTGAATGCAATGGAAAAAGTAAAAATACCAAAAGTCTTGTATTTTGTTTAGTTACTTATGGTTCAGATTAGGGCTGGGTAAGTGCTAAGGTTGTCGCTGTTGGGATTAAGATTTTTTCCATTGGACTGAATTGATGGGATTCATACTGTATGTGTGTGTGTTTGTGTGGGAGAGTGTGTGTGTACATAACCCTTGAATCTTTTTTATGTCAAATGCGTAAAAATGAGTCTGTCATGTTCAAAAAACCGTACAGAATAAATCAGGTTCTCCGACATCTATCACCAATACACGCACATAGAAACGTACACAGCGATGAACGTAGCGTCACACATGCATATTTTCACATCCAGTCATAGAAATATGCAAACTCATAGAAACGAAAGAAATGGCTGTTGGTAAGAATTAGGATAAATTATTAGTAGCATATCAGCGCAGACTCTCTGAGGCGACTAATGTTTCTGCATTCAAGGACCAAACACAACTAAATGGGCAGATATAGGGAAGATCTGGTCACTTTTGATTTAATACTGAACAATACATTTCTTAACAGTACATTCACATGTTGACACATTCACTTTCTCATGTTGTGAAGTTGATATAGCTGTGTTCTTACGGAGATATTTATGCTGGGCCCTTTAACTAGCATCAGCGTAAAAGCAGTTGCCTTGCTACACTCCCCCACGCTCTGCTCTGCCGTCCTCCGCCTGGCTGCATCAGGGGAGACTGTGCACTGGAACTCAGAGAGCACGCGCAGTGTGTCTGTCACCCTGCTGCCTGTGTTTTTTTTTTTTTTGTTCATCTGATAAGCGCACTCCGTTTCAGATCAATCATTACCTACAGCTAGTGGCACACGACACAGGCCTCCCTATGCACTGAGTGACTATACATCTCAGCGACTTTGGCCGTTCCCATTGAAAGCCAGGAGGAAAACGCTGGACGAGGGGAAACTGTGAGACTCGCCTCCCCCACAGTGAGACAGAGCACAGCAGCAAGCTTTCTAGAGCTCTGTTGGAGAGGTACAGCACAAGGTAATGCAGAAGCAGCAGTTTGCATATGTGTGTGTGTGTCTGTGCGTGGGGGTGTGTGTGTGTGCATATACATACATACAGTATTTTATGTGTATCCTTTAACAAATATTTCAGTTACGGTTTTCAGTTACTATGTTTCCATACCTTTAAAGTACTGAAAAGTTTTTATTTTTTGTATTAACATTGTAAAAACATGATAGTATGCAATACTGTAGAAGGTAACTACACTGTCCAGTAGGCTTGAAATTTGTCTAGGTCATTTAGACGTAATAATTATCAATTTGACCCACAGTCTCTACTTGATGGGAATTTCTTCTGAATAGAACTTAGCAAAGCATGATTTAACAGTCTTCATTCAGCATGAACAGAGCAACTGGGCATTTGATAAATGATTAGTGACAGGAGGTTTCTGGGTTCTTTAACACAGTCATTACTGTACATTATTTTAACATATGTATTGCAAAAGGACCTTAGAAAGCCAACAGCTGTGTGTTTCTTTATAAAGTGTCCATATACAAAGTATGGACAATGCCGGAAGACCTTAAATATATGAAAAACCAAATAACAACCACAAAACCACTAAGTACGGCCTTCAAGACATAGCAATGCTTGTGCTTTTTTGCGGCTATATGATGTGATGCAGTGCATAGTTTGATGCATGTATTTGGCTTGGAGTCCCTGGAAAGAGGCCATCGGGCTGCCTTCAGGTCACTGGAAACAGTGGAAACAGGAGATGGGGAAGTGCAGGGTTGCTGTGCACAGTGCACACAGAGCCTGTGAGCGACATCCGCCCTTTATTTGCATATACTTCAGCAGCACTCAATAGGTTGCCCCTGAAACTCACGTTGTGAATGTCATTAAACCTATCCGTAAAGTTCTAATAATGGAGGGATTTCAATTTGCAGCTCTGGTGGCAGAAAGCTGCTATACTAGTGACTGACCCTCTGAAAGTCATTATGTGAGATAAAATGCTAAATACCCAGCAAAAAATAAATAAAAAATCAACAGTATTCCGTTAGTCCTCAGAAGCAGTTTAGGTGTTCCATGGCTTTCGTTGGGTGTGACTCACGCTGAGCCACAGAGGAATGACAGATGTCAAGGAAAAATGCAGAGGGATTCAAGATTTCTTACTGAAATGAAAAATTAACTGGCATGTCCTCACAGCTCATGCTGTCTAGGCGAACACCAATCCCATGTATGTATGTATATGTATAGAGAGACAGAGAAGAGAGAGAGAAAGAGGACAAGTTGTTAACTTGCAATTGAGGTGAAAGTAACTGAAAAGGCTGGAAGGACTAAAAGTGGGCTATATATAGCTGCACACACATATATGCATGCCTTCATGGACCAGATGAAGAAGGAAGCTATAAAGATTGCGTGGGCCAAAGCAGAAAACAAAAAGGAGGAGGGGTTTCGGGACCGGATAGCCGGGTGACATCAGCCTCGAAAAATGTGTGTGTGTGTGTGTCTCGATGAAGCACCGGAATCAGACAGTGCGTGTGACTGGGAAAGGCGTTCCCGTTCCCAGCCCGGCGACCCAGTGCGCGGAGCCAGCGGAGCAGAGCCAGCGGAGCGGACGGACGAACCCGCAGCTCACGGGACGGCGCCGGTCTTTACCATGATCATTATAATAGTAACGACCCCTATATAGAACAGGCAGAACTGTATTAGGTGAAACGCAGCAAATACATTTTATGAACCCAAAAGCCCCGCGAATACATGGTCGAAGGGGCTTACCCGCATACTGAGCCCTTTTGACACCATAGTAGAGGAAACGGTACCGACCGGACAGGCGACAGAGAGACAGACGGGGACACTTTTGGCTTTTGGTCTGATTTAATTATCTAGAGCATCTCTCAGCGACCGGCTGATTCTTTCACCCCCCAAAGTAAGTATTGCATATCTTCACTTCAAACTGTTGTTGTTAGCAGGATGTAGTTGCTTTTTTCTACATAATTATTTCCCCCCGTAATTGTGTAAATACGCACCGAGAAAGGAGTCTGGAAGCCGTGCATTCCGTCACACTTACTGTCGCCTGGCTTTTGATAGCAGATGAGTTCGCTAGAAGGATGGATGCAGCTAAACAGTAAAATTATATAGTAATCTGTCTTAATCAACTAAAACCGGATGCATCATGCATAGAGACGCACGTTCTAATACGTGATTAACTGGGATGACACTTTGGACTGATAGATCATCGAAATCAGATGTGAAAATGGACATATCATAAGTACGAGATATAAAAATAACATGAAATATGCAATTTGGTATGTTGCGATTACTATGACCAATTACGTACAGATTATTGTCATGGTGTGTGTTTGTAACACATAAGATTCACACTTGTGTTACGTGGCCTTTGGAAAGCAACCAGTCATACGGTTTCAGACAGCGCACTTCCTCGTTTCTTCATTGATGAATACGTATCAGATTTCCTACCTGAAACCACACGGCCGTCATATCGAGCCCAGAAAAGTCTACAGTCAGTGCTAAGACGTGCCTCTGGGAAATGCAGAGAGCCGTCCTGTAGATGCCGCCCCTCCTAGCCCTTCATTCAAAAGAAAAACGGTACATGGGCACTTCATGCCCTACCACACTCCAGGCAGGGTGCAGAGCAGCTGTGCTGGAATATTCCACTGGCATCCCACATTTTAATTCCTCTGGTTTTGGTTCATTCTGCTGTCCAACGGTGGAGTAACAAAGGTACAGGACTAAGGGATTCACGATTAGTAATATTAGTAATACTTACTGAATCCCCAGTGTGCCTGACCTAGCACTGGACTTAAATGGGGTATACCCTCTGATGCTGACTTGTACACTGCACTCTAACTTGTGGCACCTGCCAGCTGGCAGAATAAGCAAGTAAGTCAAGTTTCTAGTGTCTTAGTGTGTAAAGGTTGCTCTTTGAAACTTACTTTAAAAGATATATTGATATATATTGTTCAATGTACACAAGATACATGTGACGTCACCCATTAAGGAACTGAAAATGTGAAGCAATGCACTCTAATATTTTTATTTAAAAGTTAATTTTCAGCAAAATCTATATATCGTGCTACTCCCCTCTTTTTTGATTTCCTGCACTACACGTTTAAACTGTGAGTTGTCCATTTCTTGTTGAAATGAGACGTGTTCTGCTGCAGTTATAGTTATTTTATTGATTTTTTTTTCCTTCCCATTGAGAAAACCGACCAGCTGAGCAACAATGTGTTTCCCCCGGCCACTTCCTGTGTCTGTGTTTCTATGGGAATACTTGTGGTCAAGATGAAATGCTGCAAACTGCCTGTTTACTGAAACCATCCCAATTTGGCCAAGCTGTACCACAGATTTTTTTTTGTCTTGCACCTGCAGGCAATGATTAGGTCTATTCCTATAATAGCACAAAACTATTTTTATCGCTGAGGGGACTTGAGTTGACAGAGATTTCGCCTCCATTTTTTGCGAGTCATTTTCCCAGAGGGGTGGAGGTTCTGAAGCGTTTTTTTTTTGTTTTTTTTACTGCTAGCACTTGCTAATTATGAATTGTGTTTTAAGTATCATGAACAGTACTGGTGCTTTTACACCTGTATTACCTGTCAATGCAGAAAATGCCCATATTTAATGTGTGTATTGCTCTGGAGAAACGGTATTTGCTAACTGAATCTAAATGAAATGTCTCACTGGGGCTAATTTGATTTAATGCAATCTGATTGGGTCAAGCCTTAGCAGTGGGAGTATAATTGGCTTGATTGACAGAGAGGAGACAGGTTGTACTGTCTCCTGTTCACCAGAAAGGGCAGCACGTCTGGCTGTGACTGGTTTTCTCTCAGGACTGCTTATGCCTTCTGATGGACTGCTCCCAAATACACGGTAGCTTTGATATCACTGAGAGGGTTTTCCCTCTCTTGCTTCAGGGACAGAAGGAGCTGGACGCTTCAGTGGGACTGGGAGGGAACCATTCTGGAACATATTCATTTCGGCGTTAGTATCAGCGGCATGTTATGCTGTGCACGATGCACTCCGCCAGTGAGTCACACACCGCCCATGATGCTTTGCCCATATGCTAAGTGTGTCTTGGCGTCTACACGACCATGCTACTCAGCCCGAGGGCCAAGTAAGAGAGTATGGCGGTAGTTACCCCCATCACCGTTCTGTCAGTGTTGGTGATTATGGCTGCCACAGCTATTAGCAGAGGGTCACAGAGCTGGTGTCGGCTGTCCACACTGGAGTTGTTCACTGTACATCCAGTTTCATTTCCCTCTGTAGAGCTGCTTAGAGGAGCAGAACGCAAGCAGAAAACTCCAGCATTTACGGGGAGCCCTTGCCTTTTAGCAGAATTGTAACGTTTCTGCTTCTGTAAATACTGCATTCTCACAATGTGTCATCTACGTGAAACTCGAGACTCAAACCCTGCACCGGGTATGGACCATGGTGCAGATATAAAGCAGGGAAGAGCCAGGACCGCAGCTCCTTTGAGCCGTTAGTGCCTAGCACAGTGCTCCTTTCCAAGTTTGCTGCCGTCTCCCGTCTCACAGGTCAGTTCTGCAGGCCTGCTGGATGAGAGCAGCACAAAATCACAGAAGCGGAAGAGGCAAGTGAGAGAAGTTCCAGACTCCAGTTTATCTGGTTGGTAGCTTATAGCATTGTCCTCACCCCTATTTTTGACCCAAGCCAACAAACCATTTCATGAGAAACGTAATCGCTACCTCTATACCTATCCCTCCCATGATGCACCAGTTCAAAACCAATACGCAGCTGAGAGTGAGCCTCTTACTTTGGGCCCCGGCTGGTGCATGCCTCAAGTGTTAAGAATGCTGTCATAGTTACGAGGTCACTGAGTGGTCTAGGCCAAACGTTTGTGCCGTGGTGCGGTCACAGCAATATGGTCATAGGACAGTCCAGGTTGGAGGTCTGTAATTCTGACATTGCTGTTTGTTAATAGGATGTGATAGACACGCAGACTATTGCTTACTCAAGCGTCTGTACAGAGCTACAAAATATTTAATTATTTGTCTCTCCCCCCCCTCGTCTTTCCTGACTAAAATGGTCAGTAGAAGGTGACTCAGAAGCTCGGCACTGGCAATTATCCATGCTGGATGTGGATCAGCACAGGAGTAAAGAAGGTGACATATGTGCTGGACTCATAATTGAGATGGCAGCAGCTTCAGCATGGGCACGGGGTTAACGATAGGCATTAAGCATATGCAATCAGGCGTACCGTGCCCATTCCAAGTCTGTCCCCCTGGCGTACACAAGTACCCCTCCTTTCCTGCATGGTGGAAGTATGCCATGGTGGTATTGCACAGCCATTCAGAGAGAAAGACCTTCAAAATGTAACTTACAGAATATTTGTACACATCTGGGAGTGGACACGCTGCAAAAATTTATCTAGAGATGCATTTGATTCACTCTGCTACATACTTTAGATTCTCTGGAGTAGGCCATGAGCCATTGTTGAAGCGTTAGTCGGAGACAGATCCTGGCATGTATGATGGAAATTGATAACGGCCGTGAAAGAGAGAGGGAAATGGGGCAACAAAAGGAGATTTTTAAAGATAGTGGGGGAGAAGAAGAGTAGGGCTAGCATGAGAGAGGAGAGGCGAGATACTGTGAATTTGTAATTATTACAGTGTGGCTTACAATGTGAGAAAAACCTGTTACTTTTAACCTAGCTGGGACATTTTTTCAGTTCCTACAAGGGTAACCTCGACGTTATACAAAACTAAAAATGCCAAAATGCCTCGCATTTTGTTTGGTCAGAATGGTTAAGGTTAAGGCTACACAGAGGTTAAAGGATGTCAGTTGAAATTAGATTTATTCCCCATAAGGAATACATGGACCGTATGAAGGAGCCAATAAGAAAAACAACGTATGCAAAGATAGAAAATGTGGATAAGATATTCCCAAAAGGCTCTGTGAACATGAGTATAGTCTGTGGATACAGGTCCTCATGAAGCCAGGGAGCACAGATCACTCCAAGTTTTAAAGCAAGTTTCTGTTCATCTACCATACACAATGCTGTGTTTGATCCTGCTCTCACACGTGCAAAAGTAACATTCTTCACGAGCCTGCTTATGAGGTTAACACCCTTATACAGTAACGGGGGCTCAGGTCAGCAGCAGCACCAGGCATGCAAGGCTGAAGAGTGATTCTTTACTGACATTGCAATTCAATGTTGAAAATCCATTTAGTACTGCTGTTAGATTTCTATGGAAAGGCATGCAAACAAGTGGGTATTTTTGTGACTCTGTGTGACCCCTACTTTATTTATATACATTCTTCAGGTCCCCACAGAGATCTGTGAATGCAATCAAAAAACTAAAAATGCTTAAACTAAAAAAACTTTAAAAAAAATCTAGTATTTTGTTTGATTACTTACAGTGAAGATTAGGGCTGGGTGGGGGCTCTCCTATGTGTGGCGTGTTTTGTCTCTGTGCGATGTGACACTGCTCTTCATTCGCACCCCTTTTTTTCTGGGACTCAGGGTTCTGTCCATTAAAGGCTCATCGGTGCTTCCTCACACTCCACCCTGCTCTCCTTCTCTCACCCAGGCTCAATTTCCTTTGTCTCCTTATCTGTGACACTTTCACCTGAAAGACAAATCCAGATCCATTTTTAATTAATTAATACTACTGCATGAAACATGCTGACATTGCTGCTAGTGCTGTCTATGTGTCTGCATGCGACGGTCATGTGCTGTGCATCAGTGCCTTCGCATCTTTACTTAAATGTGTGCATGTGACTGTATTTCCCTGTAAACCAATAAAGCTGATTCACCCAGTTGCAATTCTGTCGCCACAGACGTGCAGCCCTCATTCAAGACTGTAAAATCAAAGTCTCCTAGCAACCAAGCCCCACTCTCAGCGGCTATAATCCAGTCTGTGGTCTAGCATCATGACTGCCTAGCATGTATTCACTCGTAGTGGGGGGAACTGAGGTGTTTTAGATTTAAGTGAATGAAAGGCTTTTGTGAAAATGGGAAAACAAATCTGTATTTAACACGGTGCACCACACAAACGCATACAGTTTCCGTGTTCACAATACCGCTAATGTATTACGTTTAATTATTCAGCACCAACTGTTACTGGATAAAACACATACTGGCAAGCAGCTCACACAAAACGGTGTTAAGTATATGACTGGTTCTACATCTGAAATCCTCCAACACCGCAAGTAAATAAGTGTATTAAACCATATGTCATGTGGAGCCAGGTTTTGGTCAATACAGCCTCTGTGGTTCAGTTTGATAGGGTGTGTAATGTACTCTGCTATTACAATATGAGTTTGGAGTTCTCAGACCTCAAGTCAGAGACCGTGAGTATTTCCTGCTATAGTGTGTCAGGTTGGGATTTTGAGAGTGAAGCTCTCCAGTCCAGTTTGTTCGATCTGGACGTCTTTAATTCTGTGGTGAAATGTTTTCTCTTTAATGTAGTTGGCCAGCTAATGCACTTAAACTGCAAGCTTTGTAAAAGTCAGTTTAGCAGTTATTTCTTTTTTTTTTCAGTGACAATCTTCAAGCGAAATCATTTTTCACTGCAACACATAGTGCTGGGGTTTTTGCGTGGTTAGAAACCACCTCAGGTTTTTGGCTTTGGTATGGGATGGTAATGAGTGGTATACATTTTCTGTGATAAGGAGTGTCTCGCTATTCCTCCGTGTTTGATTCCATGCATGATTTTTGTCAATAAAGTTATGGACCTGAGCCACGCTGCAGTTGCTGCTTCGTTTCACCTTCTGTGCTACACGACGCAGCATAGCTTGAAGAAGGAGACAAAGCGAGACTGTGAGAGCAGCGGAGGGCAGCACGGAGATGTGGGGGACGTGAATGTTTGCCAGAAGGTCTGCGAATGACATTGAGAACGACCACAAAACAGATGAGCGAGAAGCTGGTGGAAGGAGCAGTTAGAGGGACATGATGGTGGACGCGCCTCTCGTATTCACGTGACCCGTTTACGCGTTTCGCGGCTCCTCCTTCGCACTGCCCCGCACTCCTCCTTCCACCTCTCTGTAATTCTCAAATCCAACCATCTGCTCTGCTCCCGGGGCCTTCCTGAACCGATTGCCTTTTAGATTAAAAAATCGGGGTCAGGGAGTGAAGAGGGGGCAAATACTTCAGCATGAGTCCAAGTGTGGCTGTGCGCACACACACACACTCTCGGTCCTGCTCTGTCACACACAGCAGGATTCCCCGGCTTCACAGCTTTATGTCAGGCTGTTTCTGGTCGTCTAGTCCAGGCTAGACAAGGGGCAGTCTGCAAAAAAACCCTCATGTAGTTTCCATAAGGATTGAGAGGAAAACAATAATAAAACTGCTATTAATAATATTTGTGTATTTGATGGTGCAAATTAAGTGAGTAGGGGGTATGGGGGAGGTAAGAGATGGTGGGAGCATAGAGATTAGTTTGCATTTTAATACAGATAAAGTGAGTAGGGGGTATGGGGGCGGTATGAGATGGTGGGAGCATAGAGATTAGTTTGCATTTTAATAGAGATAAAGTGAGTAGGGGGTATGGGGGAGGTATGAGATGGTGGGAGCATAGAGATTAGTTTGCATTTTAATACAGATAGAGTGAGTAGGGGGTATGGGGTAGGTATGAGATGGTGGGAGCATAGAGATTAGTTTGCATTTTAATACAGATAGAGTGAGTAGGGGGTATGGGGAGGTATGAGATGGTGGGAGCATAGAGATTAGTTTGCATTTTAATACAGATAATGTGAGTAGGGGGTATGGGGGAAGTATGAGGTGGTGGGAGCATAGAGATTACTTTGCATTTTAATACAGATGAAGTGAGTAGGGGGTATGGGGGAGGTATGAGATGGTGGGAGCATAGAGATTACTTTGCACTTTAATACAGATAAAGTGAGTAGGGGGTATGGGGTGGGTATGAGATGGTGGGAGCATAGAGATTACTTTGCATTTTAATACAGATAAAGTGAGTAGGGGGTATGGGGTAGGTATGAGATGGTGGGAGTATAGAGATTAGTTAATACAGATGGCAGTTCCAGCTGCTGTTTTTTCCTCTGGCCCGAAGCTGAGCAGGAACTGTCTCCGCGCTAAAGACAGGAAGTAAGCCCGGCTGGCCAGTCACGACTGGATTTATGCAACAACGATGTTCTGCTGGAGACTGATGGGAATGAATGGGGCAGGAGATGAAGAGGGCGGGATGAAGGTGAAGGAGAAAACGAGTAGTCACATCGTAGCACCAACATTTTTTTTCCAGTTTCAAAATTAGCACCCTGGATTTGTAGTATATTTAACGGCATGTCATTTTTATCATTTACTTTGACATGAACATGTTTTTTTCAATTTGGATGGCATGAAATCCTGGGGCACTCTTGCTAAACCTTGCATGAAATTAGATTCTTTATTGATTGCAAGTGTATGGGCAAATTTCCCATATTTTATGCCATTACCTTCCATGCTTGGTCAACAATATCCTTTCTTTAGCTGTTTTCAATTAACAAAATTTTTAAGACAATTTCTGTGCATTTGCTAGTAAGAAAAGTGTTTCTATTCATAACCGATTGTTTCTAAAGGAGGACAAGCTGCAACTTTCTGTGCTGATCACCCTTCAGATTCTCGCGTTTAGTTGCTGAAATAGCAGAACCTAATTAGATCATGTTCCCTTTTTTAGGAAGGCAATGAAGAAAAAAATGGAAGAACTAGATAAGACTATCAAATCCATTAGACTTATTAAATCTCACATTGTGACGTATGCTGTTTTTTTTTTTTTGCTTTTAAAATATTTTTTAATACAATTTATTTTTTTTTTTAATAAATTACATTGTTTTGTGTACCTTGTTGATCTCGTTTGGGATCTCAGTTCTGTATTTTTGGTTATAACTTCATTTTGAGTTTTGATGCATATTATAGCAGGATCCTTAAATGCAGCAATGTCAGCTGTATGACTGTATGAGTTTCTGTATACTTTCGGGATACCCAGAGGGCTGTTTTTAGATTTTAAAGACAAGGGAATGTTTTGGTTTTGGTTTGAAGCATAAATGAAATGCAGCAATCATGTCTTTGATTAGAAGGATATGCTTTAGCCAGATAGCAGTTTATTAATGGAATAGTTTTATCATAACACTTGAATGAAGACAAAATGCCAGCCTACATTCCAGAACTGTTCCTGGCATCTAAATGTATCCACATGGTTTCCTTTCTTTTTGAAGACTATACTTATTGACATTACACTAACAATGCAAAGCATACTTTCAGGCTTTCATGCTTCAAAACTGAAGGCAAGTGAGAGTCCAGGGGAAAAATGTATGAAGATGCCTTCATTTGATTAGCGCGCTTGGTCTATTCACATGAAAGGGTGTGACTGTTTTTCAGCTACAGTAGGAATCATTTTGCAGTCCTTTGTGATACTGTGTACTCAAACCAGGGGCGGACTGACAGCAAAAAGCAGGCCGGAAATTTGCTGCTGACGAGGGTGGGGGGCTTGTTAGCTTGTTGTATTTTTCTGCTAATGGGGCTAAAGCTAAAGGTCCCCTTGGCAGGTCTCCTTGGCAGGTTTGTTGATTGGCATCAACCAGTTCTTCACCATTTCCTACGATCACCCTGAGAACAGGCCGACATTAACCAATGGGTTGGAGACCCCAGGTACAGTATATAGCTCGTATAATGCCGGGGTTGGGGAACAACACAAGACCAGCCCACCAGGAGAACTCTCAAACTTCCCGGTGGCCAGTCCGTGCCTGACTTGAATCTTTACTTTTTTAATATGGGTCCATTTTCCTTTTGTCCAAACCGCTAATGCTAGAGATTGTTATGAGGTTATGCTAAGCATTTCTAGGTGAAATAAATTACCTTACGTAAAAAGGCATTTTTCTGTCTGTGCTGAACTAGCATAAATGCGATGTGCTTTGCTTTATTTGTATGCATAGACCTCTCCTTTAATCTGCATCTGATAAATTAGAAGCAGCAATGCAGATAGATGTGGGAAAAGGTCTAATGTAGTAGATGTGAAGAAGGAGGATCTTTTTCTTAAACTGAATTATTTTTAGATCTCACTGTTCTGACAAAGCCCGGGCTGCTAAAGTCAAGATTTAGTTTCCAAATAAGGTTTCTAGCTGTTTGCTGGTGGACAAAACTACGCCTGAATGGTGTTTTAAATCGAAATGTGAGGTTTATCCTCTTTTAAAATGCCTCAGACGATCTCATATATCTCAATGTTAATGCATTCTCCCTGGTTTGTAATGAGGAACGTTGTCCTAAGCAGTTTAAATACAAGCTACTGGGAAGAGGAATATAAAGACGCTTCCCGCGAAGTGCGTGGCTGCAGGCATTGCCGGCTTCCTCCTCATGTCCAGTGATTGTATAAGGCATCCTGTGAGACTCATTCATTTGTGACGGAAATGTTCCATGCTTTCTGAAATCAGCAATATGTTGGGTTTTTCCATCTCAGATTCTATTTTGAAAGCTGCATGGCCCTTCTCCTACATCTCAGCCCAGTGTCAGCTGATTCTTATAAATGGGCAGAAAATTATTGAGGACACTTGATTATCAGCTCCTTCTGTAGGGTTTCTGGATCTGATAAATTCCAGGCGTGTTCTTTGTGCTGTCGGAAGTTCCAACAGTCCAGATAGTATCTTGAGCTGCTTATGGGATGCAGGTTGACAGTGAGTTTGGATACACTCCCCGGAATCCTGTGCTTCCTGGTTTTGGGATGCCATTGCACCACATTTACATTTGCAGTTACACTATTTAATGTTTAGAGATTCCATGTGACAGAAACTGCACGTGGCAACCAGTGAACTGCAATATTCTCTTGTATATTTCTAGGTGCAAACAACTTTATGATGTGATATAATATAATATAAATATTTCACATTTACTTTTACTTTTTAAATAATTGCTGGCACTGAAAGGGACGGCATCCAATCTCGTTGTACTGGTACAGTGACAAATAAAAGATTCTGATTCTGATTATGAGCCCAGAATTAGTGATTGTAGGATGGATGGATTGACATTACATTATGGCAGTTTAGCAGGTCTTTGACTGCAACACAATAATTTTCCATTCAGGCATGACATGGTATTTCGTAGAGCAGTACCAAATGCTGTTACATGAACCCCTTAGACGTGAAATGTCTACACCGAATGGGAACAGTTCCCAAGCCTGACAGATAGAATTGGTCACACTTTTATAGAGAGGCCCTGGGAATTTTCAGAGCACAAACACTACAGGGCAGAAGAACACATACAGGGAGGGAAAACAGCACAGTATGGCATACCAAATTCAAAACTACTGACCCATGCGGTGTGTCTGTGAGCATGACTCATCAGATGTGTTATAGCAGATTCTTCAAGGACTCTGAGTCACTGGACAGAGAGAGAGAGCCCCTGTCACTTTAGGATGGGTGGGAGTGCCCTTGTGCCTCTGTGCATATGGTGGATGTCTGTTGGGTGTTCAGTGAGAGCATCTCAAGCTAAGTCTTTCATCCTCGGGCTCGTCATCTATAATGGAACGCCCATGTTCCGCACTTAAACTTTCTCACTATCAATGTCTCATTCTCTCATGTGGTTTGGCTGTCGCTAGGTAACTGCCTCTTCTTTGAAAGGCAGAGTGTGCCCTGTTTCCACGGCAACATTGGTTGCAAAGGATCAATGGTGCTCGGTGGTGGTTAGAGTGGTGCAGCGTGTCGGGCCAGCTGAGGTGTAGGACAGTTCTGATGGTCCATTCAGGTCTAGGTATCCCAAGCCCTCCCCTGCATCCAACCTGCTTTGTGTGCAGGGTGAACGCTGAAGAGCAGTGATGGTGTTGCTATGTATTGAATGTATTCCTGTCTTTGTAAAGCACTTTGAATTGCCTTGTGTCTGATTTGTGCTATATAAATAATCTTGCATTGCCTTGCCTTGCTAAAGTGATTGTATCAGCAATAACTGCAAGCATAAGGAACTTTTGCGTTTAATGACAGCATTTCATGGGCTGTCTTTTCACACTTCGTTCGTGTGTGTTTGTGTGTGTGTGTGTGTGTGTGTGTGTGGGGGGGGGGGGGGGGGGGGGGGGGGGGGGGTTGCGGGGGGTTGCATAGTGTGGTAAAACCTGAGACTTCCTTACTTTTGGGGACATTTCAGTTCCCCATTTGGATAACCCCAGTTTAATAAAAATCTGTAAATGCAATCGAAAAAGTAAAAATGCTTCTTGTATTTTGGTTTGTTACTTATGGTTAAGGTTAGGGCTGAGTAGGGGTTAAGGGTGTTGTGATTGGGATTAGGGTTTTTACCATAGAAACGAATGGATGGTCCCCATTTACATGGGTACACAGGTATGCATGTGTGTGTGTGTGTGGATTATGTTATATTACATGGTGGGGGCCAAATGTCCCCCACAGTGTGATTAAAAACCTGTTGGGATAAGAGTTTTCTGCATAGAAATGAATGGAGAGTCCCCACAAAGATATAATTACAAACACGTGTGTGTGTGTGTGTGTGTGTGTGTGTCTGTGCGTGCGTGCGTGTCTGCCTGTCTGTAAAAGCATTTGTGTGTCTTTGTCCTTTATGGTGGTCATGTTGCTGGAATGGTCTCTCCTTGGTGGAGTATGGGCAGTGTGTGAAGAGGAGTGCTCTGTTATGGAGGGGTTCCTTCTGACCCGAAGGCCTGAAATGGAGTTACTAATGTGAGTTACTGTTGAGATGGTGTTGTAATCGCAAAGTGACTTATTCCCCTTTTTAGCCCTATATAATATACACGGTGTTTAGATGTTTACATAACTCCTCTGTACCACATTGTAGATGTCATGTGGTCACTAAGAGGTCAGTAATGTGAAAGTTCCCATTCATATATGTGTTATGATTGCTCATCGGGGCATTTGTGTGTGGGCATGCGCATGGCTGGGTACATTCAAGGCGACAGATTCACCTCCAACTTTTCTTGGTGGGAAAATGTTCCAGATTTGCCCTGTCGCCCCCTACACAATAGCTTAGCAAATGCCCTTGTGCAAACAAAGAAACGATGGCCACTTCCTCCCTTGTGTGCAGAATACCAGCACTGGTGTCACGCCCTTCGGCACTGTTAAATAGGACTGGGTGCTTTTAATACATCATGTCATTGGAAGCTATACCTGGAAAATTTATAATCGGCTCACTGTGACTGGGTGTCTGCAAGTATACATGTGTGTGAGTGAGACTCTTCTGATCATGTGGAGCTGGAGAGGCCTGGCACTTCCTGGTGCTAGCGTTTGCCAGGTTAGTCTCCGGGTCGGCTGTCATCCACACACGTACAGATGGGTGGCATGAGGGAGCTGAATAACCCAAAAAAAGACCACATTGTGCTTCTTCTGAGATGCAGAGGGCCAGAGGCAAATGTTGGAATAAGGAGCAATGTGGGGTGATGGCTTGAGAGAGACTACTTGTGACACATGAACAAATGTCCTTTGTTGACCTGTCATGTGGCATGCAGATCATGTTCAGTCTCTCTGGATGGCCCAAATCCATTTTATTTAATCATATAGAAATAGCATTAAAGAGATACATTAGAACCATCCAGCCATTACACCAATAATAGGCTTGTAATCTCAATAAGCCACAGTAAGGTTAGGAACAGATCATATTATATTTTAAAGTAGGCTCTAATTGCCTTTATTATCATTAAAATAGTAATATACAATGGAAGAGGAAGCCATATAGCCCCATTTGGGAACGTGTAGGTAGAATAATATGTTTATAGTGCTTACCTTATGTATGGCAATGTCCTTTCCTCGTGTATGCCAATGCCGTTAGCTTATGTATGGCAATGCCCCTTACCTTATGTATGGCAATGCCCTTTCCTTATGTATGCCAATGCCCTTTCCTTATGTATGGCAATGCCC
>JAODKM010000016.1:13729183-13740119 GCA_026780845.1 Petrocephalus sullivani | reverse complement strand
CCCTTACCTTATGTATGGCAATGCCCTTTCCTTATGTATGCCAATGCCCTTTCCTTATGTATGGCAATGCCCTTACCTTATGTATGGCAATGCCCCTTACCTTATGTATGGCAATGCCCTTTCCTTATGTATGCCAATGCCCTTTCCTTATATATGGCATTGCCCTTTCTTTATGTATGGCAATGCCCTTACCTTATGTATGGCAATGCCCTTACCTTATGTATGGCAATGCCCTTTCCTTATGTATGCCATTGCCCTTACCTTATGTATTCCAATGCCCTTACTATGTTGCTCCGCTTTAAGCTGTCTCCTAACTAGTTTCCATCTGTGGCATAAAAGCATTGGTGATTGTATTCTTCCATGTAGATTTAGTAGATACCATCGTCAGCTCAGCTGGTCAATGGTCATGTCACCTTTAAGGTTCAGCTGCTCAAAGTCTCACAGTGGACATTGTGGGGGACACATTGGTCCTGTAACCAAGTCTTCTACAGGCAGTTTTTTTGTATTTCAATCAAGCATGAGCAATGCTGTTTGGCTGTCTGTCTTGTATTGCATTAGGTGGAATCTGGGGCTTTTAGAATCTGGGTCCAGTTTTAAAAGGAGGAGTGAAGTATCTTTATAGGGACATGGACTTGCCAAAACATTATAAGGAATAGCAACCCCTGTACGTTTTAGTATAGAAATGCTGCCCTCTCCTGGCACTTTACCGCAACTTTACTAAATATTTCTTTCATATAAACGTTTTTTACCGGTCTGGATTAGACAGTGTTTTTCCACGTGATTGATTGCCCTCGATCCCTGAACAAGTACTATTTATTAATCAACATTTTTCTATTTATTAATTTCTGTTAATTTATGTTTGCTATCTCAAGTGTCTGTTCATTTCAGATGTTCTTGAAAATCTATAATGTGCATGTTCCTTTGTTGGTAATAAAAATGCGTGACCTTTCTTCTCGCAGGCCATGTCAGAATACAGTGACCTTCTCAGCGACTTATCAGAAAACATCACCAAAGAGGATCTGGACCAGCTCAAGTCTGCCTGTAAGGAGGACATCCCTGAAGACCAGAGCAACGGCATCACTTCCTCGTTGGAGTGGTTCAGCTACCTGGAGAAAAATGACAAGCTTGCACAAGGTAATAAGAAGGCTGGAAAAACTGTGCAATGTGAGAGAGGTGGGTGTAAGAGAGACGGGGATGGAAAAGGAGGCTCTGTTTGACTGGGTTTCCTTGCTTAGCTGTGATAAATCAGGCAAGTTCTGAATGAGCATGACAGGCTGTATTTTTGCGATGACCTGCTGCTTAAAGTTCCTGGGATGCATAGAGTCGCCCTCATCCAGTTCCTAATGGCATTTTTATACTTGCAGAGCTGAAATTCAAAAGTGACTTAATTTCATTTCTGAATCAAAATCAGACTACCTTTATTATCCAGAAAGATATTGCATGTAATTAAGGAGTTCACAGTTCACAGCTACATGAAAGAAAAAAAAAACGAAAAATACCACACAACAGAACAATTTTTACACACAACAATTTTTACGTATAACATAGACACTAATAATTGTCTGTGATAATTGTCGGCTGGATTTGAAAATATATACAGTACAGTGCTATACAGTGCAGAGATATACACATTTTGCAATAAAATATTGCATGAGAAAAGGTATAAAGAAAAAATGGTACCCTAAATTCTTTTACTGACCATAATAATGCATGAAGGTATCTACAGTGCATTACAGATGACAGCTTGAAAAGCATTCATAATGCATAATAAACATAGGTATAATGTGTTATGGATTCTTATAGACATGGCATTCATAGGATTTCCTGA
This sequence comes from Petrocephalus sullivani, assembly GCA_026780845.1. NCBI lineage: Eukaryota > Metazoa > Chordata > Actinopteri > Osteoglossiformes > Mormyridae > Petrocephalus > Petrocephalus sullivani. The sequence goes on along the minus strand of JAODKM010000016.1, from coordinate 13,738,291 downwards.
GGCTTTCAGTGTGCATTTTATGCCAAGGAATCTGTGACTGAAAGTGTTCTTCTGTGCAAGCATGACACTGTGAGGCAGGTGAGCAGTGTTGTCCATGATTGACTGAAGTCTGGACAGCATCCTCCTCACCACAACAGTGTCCATTGTCCAAGTTATATATTGCAGTAGAGCACACATCAGAAGGACCTATTCTTCAACATATCCCAGCAGCTTTTGGGTTACAAATGCACATACTTATTTGACTGCTTTGCTACCTACTGATTTTTTTGTGAGCGAGGTAAACCTAAGTATATGATTCTCTCCTCATGTGTACGTAGACAACCTGTCATACATTGAACACATCTTTGAGATCTCCCGGCGTCCAGACCTGCTGACACGTGTCATTGAATACCGAACCACTGTGCTCAAGATCACAGAGGATGATGACATTGACACCAAGCTTACACGCATCCCCTCTGCCAAGAAGTACAAAGGTATGTATCCTAAATAACACAAGTTATGATCACACTAATGCATTTATCTTGGTTGGGTTATATCAGCTGTAAACATAAGCATTCTTCTGCTCATTTCTTAAAATTCCAGTATTCGTCCCTAGGCTTATAACGATTCATCCACTTCACGATTTGTTTTGATATATCTTTGTTTAAAAAATTAAACTCCATTTATGGAGGCTGTAGTCAGGCTTAAACATAAACCAACAATTTTACCACTAGCTGTGCTCACTGTTCGGTAGTGTTACTTCTGCCGATTGGATTTGGTTGGCCCGATGAGAGGGGGGCAGGCCATCTGCTGTCTAAACAATGCAATTGCAGCTAGGAAAAACTAAGCGATTTGTGCTGCCTAATGATGCAGTAATTTGAGCTATTTCATGGCTCATTTTTAATTTGCATGCCATTTTTCTTCCCCAACCAGATGTCATTCGCCAGCCTTCGGAGGATGAGATCATCAAGCTGGCCCCTCCTCCCAAGAAAGTCTGAAGTCAAAGATCATGACTGCTGCATAGTTTCCCATCATCATAATCCAACCCCGTCTCTCCTCTGTGCCCCTGCCACTCTCGGCTATTGCACGTCACAGTGGCACTAACAGCTGCCTATCAGCCAGCCAAACAGATTTCAAGTATCACCAACTATCACGGACTTAAGAGAAGGACAGAAGAAGACTAATAGAAGGAAAGTACTTCCGTTCAACAGTTGAGTAGGTCACCCCTGTGCCTGTATTCTTTGCTATTGATACCAACTAACACCCCCAGTACAAAGCGTGTGTCTTTGAACCCAGGATACATTGCCCAAATATTTATACTGCAGTACGCTGAAAAGTAAATGATGCATATGATGCAGTGACATGATATATGCTATGCTGAATTTTCCTAACAGGCAACACCAGTTGTGAGTTAGAGTGCTTTTCTCTGATACGAGCTGATCCGCTGAAGTTGTAATGCTACATTTTCATCTGCTAGACAGTTTATTCCTGGTGACATAATACCTTGGATATTGTGGAAATTTGTTCAAAAACACAGTCACTGCAGAGCGAAAATCCACTTGAGAGAATTCCATTTGTTTCACTGTTATTTGAAAACCAATGTTTGCCTTGTGGAGGATTAATATGCTGAATGATAAAAATATATTTTTAGGAGGTCTTTGTTGTTTTTATTTGGATAACCTTCTGGCTAAAATATTACATTTTGAGCACAGTTTGGTTTTAGTATCGTCAGTGATGAGAAATAAATCTAATAACCCACATAAATTTACAAGGAGTCAGCCATTTTAACGTTCTACGTACTCCATAAACACCAGGTAACTTCTTTCTGGTGCAGCTAAAACAGTAAAGAAGCTTGTTTTTCCCCATAAACTGTATTTTACATTGCCTACCCACTGTGTAAAAATAACTATTAATGTACCTGATTGAAATTAAGGTATATCAAAATATAGATATCCTTTTTAAAATAATTATTCTAGAGATAAATGTTAATCTACTAAATTGAAATTAAGGTATATCGTAAGACAGATATTCTTTTAAATACTTATTCTATTTTTTTTGCATTGTGTATTGAAATTGTTGTTATGATTTTGACAGTTTGACAATGGAGCAAAAAAAAGATACAGTAAATTATTTATTTTGTAGTCAACATAGAGAACAAATTCATAATAAAAGCTGATTTAAGGCTTTCTTGTGCACAGTCCAGGACAAGATAAAGGCACTGAAATGTAAGAGGACTGGGTTTGAAAGAAAGCCCTTTCCAACCATTAAGGGGGGCTGTTTTTTCACATCATAGATTTCAGTAAGGAATCGTATGCTAATTCAAATATAAACAAGGAAACATGGAAATACTGCATTTGAAGATACCTTGGAAAATCTGCAGTACTGGATTTGAACTAGGATGTACACTTTTGAACGGCCCTGCCATAGTAAACAGATATATACCCAGACTGTTGAAGCTCACACAATAGAATCACTGTGTCTGCAGTAATCAACAAAGCCTTAACAAAACTCAGTTGCCACAACAATTGTGTGAACACTGTAAATATGCATGTAGCCCAGCCCAAAATTTTGCCCTGGTGCTGAAGATCAAGAAACTGACATCTGTTTGAAAATTTTCCCCTTTAAGGTCCAGTTGTTTGTTTTCAGCACTAGTGTGGAAAAATGTCATGATCGAAACAGTCTATGCATTTCATTGCAGGCTAATGGCAGGATGAGTACTGACATATGCATTCTCTGGCTTCTTCGTTTCTATTGCTGCTGTAGCATTTTGAAATTTTAGAGAACTGGGCCACATTCCCTCTAAAGAATGGATGGGTGTTTGCCTCCCATTACCCATGTTTCTGCAGGAAAAACAGACATTTAACATTTGCACTGTCAAAGCGCTCTGTGCTGGTTGAATTGTAATTGCAAACCCACACCTAAAATGAATTAGGGAGGTTCCTACAGTCCCAGGCCATCAAAGTAAGTAGCTGCGATGGTTGCTCTTTCCTAGTGAGGATGTTAAACAGACCTTACAGTCCACCATCGGGTGAAATGGTCACTACAGAGGTACATGTATGTGGCATATAAATATAATTTGTCATTTTTTCATGGCTGTTTTCATAAACTTGATTTGAAAAAAAAAAACATTTTAAAAGGCACCGCAAAGATGTAATGAGATTTTGACAGCTGTTTTTTAAGGGGCTTATAAGCTTAAAAAATGTAAAGTCCATTGCTGAGTGTACTAATTCCAAAATGAACAAAGTGATCAGCCCTTTTTCGGCATTGTGTGACTCAGCAGAGGAAAGACACACACAAAAACACCTACAAAAACACTCTTGTTAATAGCCAAAGCTAAAATTTAAAACGTGTGGAACAGTTTTAATGTTGATAATTATGATATTATGGGATGCTCAACTCAGAATATCATTAGTTATTCATTTAAATATGCAGTGTTTTGCATCACATTGCCTGTTAATTTGTATCATTTTACACTTCTTGCAATAGGAGACTGAGATTCATACAGTTGTTTTTAGTCAAATAAATTTGAGAAATTCCATGATATACTTATGACCATTTTAAAAACTTTAGTTGTATATACTGTATTATTTTTCTGTGTTTTATTGATTAATTTATTTAATTCAGGTATGTTAAGATGCTGTACTTTTTAAAGGCTTAAATTGTTTACCAATTGTATGGTATATGGGCACAAAAATGTGTATGGGAACCTATGTAAAAAAAAAAACAACCTGTATGAATTATTAACAATGGTCAGAAAATACTAAAGTGATATTGCAGTCATGTAGCTCTTATTACCTTTTATCAGAAGTGTCTGGAAAGTGACTTTCAAGATTTGTTGTATTATTTGTAATTCGATCTCTTCTTGATCTGTCCAGAAATGCCCAGACTGTTGCTTTTAATTTGTGGTTGTGACTTTTGAAAATGAAAGCATTTCTGGACTGTTATGGAAATCAAAGCAACAGATTTTAATCTATATCAGAGAAAGTGTCCAAATGGCCATGTATGTTGTAAACAGAGGTAGAAGGTAGGATTTTAGGAATGAGTCAGAGGGGGATTTGTGCCAAGAGTGAATGATTGATGGATTTCTGGTGTAAAGCCACAGGGTGCCAGTCCATTGTGTGCATATGTGTCTGAGTGCACGCATGACTTTGGCTGTATGGACTGTAATGGTTGAAATGGTGTCCTCATGCACAGAATTTATAGTTTTATAAATTCAAAATAATGGCTTGGTTAAATGCTGGTGCTACATTACAGCTCCAATTAAACCCCGTAAGATTGTAGCTTGCTTACAATGGATATATGCCACCTTCATCCTGGCCAGACAAGGCCTACCGACAAGCCCTGCAGATGAGGTGCCACCTCCTATGCCATTAGATAAGATACAACACTGAATAAGAGATATAACAGTCCTGGCAACCTCCAATAGATACAATGGATTTGAGGAGAAGTCCTGCATTTGAGGGTCTTTGAATTTAATTGTTGAACATCTGAATGAAAGGAATGGAAAATGTGAAATGTTTCTAAAAGTTTACATGATGCACTAAAGCAAGCGTTCATGCTATAGAAAAGTGCCAAGTTGCTTTGCGTGTTGTTGATTTCTCTTGAAAGAGTAGCGCTCATTAGGTCTGTAGATGTTTAAGAAGCAAGAATGATAATAATAATAATTTGCAATGCTGTGCAACAATAATGTTTTAAGCCACTGTGTGAGATTCTTTTTTATTTCACTGTGGAAGGTAGTGAAGATAGTCATGCTTTGGAGTGCAGAATTTGCACGTGGTGATTTGTGGCCTACAAGAAGCGACTAATAGGAATCCATTGCGCAGTTTTTTCTTTAAAAGCATAATAGCTATACATAACTAAAATGTCAGGCATTTACGCTGTAAATTGTATTGTATTAAGGTTTATGTTTGACATGAAAAATCACCATAAAAAAAACATAAAATCTATAAAGAATATGGACTGTGGGTCCAGCACAATGGTAGGTTTTCCATTAACCTGTCTGTCCATCAATGATTTGTGGAGGAGGTCGCCTTAATTGCAGAGATTGTCCACCTGATTACAGCCTGATTAAATTGTTAAACTCACCACACATATAGTGAGAAAACACCTGCTGTTGTACAGTGTCTCACATTCAGCAATTTCATGTTTTAATTATATGCCTTACCTCTTCAACTACTTAATGCAGATTTAGCTCACCTCGTTTCTCCATCGATTGATGTGGTTCCTCTTTGTCTTAACTGTTTGTGTTCTTTTTTCAAATTACAAAAAAAAGTATGAAAACATCAACAATATTTTTCATTTTAAACAGTTAAATGTCTGGCTTGACAAAGAATTACTAGACTAAAGAAGACATTTGTTTGTCGAGTTACAATGAATATAAATATTATATATGTATTAAAATATATTTGCTAACCTATTGCACCTGTGTGATGCTTTTTGTATTATGGAGTTTAAGCTCCTGTCCAAGAATACTATATAAGACAGCTCCCTAAGGGCATTGTAACATCAGTTTCCTTTAGTTGTATCTAGACAGCTGAATCTTCTACTGACCATTTCATCTAAGGCAGGGCTGGCTAACCCTGCTCCTGGAGAGCCACACCCCGCAGAGCTTAGGCGCAGCCCTAATTTAACACACCCGATACTGATAACCCGGCCCTTCAGAAGCATTTCAATTAGAGTCAGCTATGTTGAAGCAAAGCTGACTCTAATACTGAGATGCTCTGCAGGGTTGTGGCTCTCCAGGAGCAGGGTTGGCCAGCCCTGATCTAAGGCAACAAAAATGATTTAACGTGAATGAAATGGCAACAAATGTAAAAGGACAAGGTAAAGATGTCAGTAAAGAAATGTAGCAACATATGAATGTAGTATTTTGCATGATTATGGGCACATTTATTCAAAACGCAAAGAAAACACGCAGCCTCCTGATGGCAGCCATTCATTTTTTTTCTTAAAGGGTGTAGGCTACCATAAAGCCATGCATATGATAACAAGACAGATGTAAGCTGCATGCACTGCATTGTGTTTCACATGTTCAGAGTCCAAGCCCTGGATCACTGTGCTGCTGACAGTTGCACTCTGGTGATAAGGGTTTAAGTTATTAAGATTTATATTGAACGGAGTTGGCCCAGAAAAGCTTAGACTGCTCATGAATTATGAATTATGTGTTAATATGTACACTTCATTACAACCACCAACGAACTATGTAACGCAATAAAGCTTTTGGGAAACCCACCCCTGACTCGTTAGCCACACAGGGGAGAGAGCAGGAGGGGCAGGAAGGCAGTGCATGTCCCACCCTGTGTGTCCCCTGCTTTGTGCCCAACGCTTTCTGGGACAACCTTAATGCCACAAATTACTGGAAAGAATAAATTAGACGGTTGTATAACAAATTACAGAAATTAAGAGACCACTCTGTATTTTTAAAAATCTGCATTTTTAAATCCTGGCTTAATCCTGGTTCTGCTGGCCGAAGGCTACAATGCACAGCAGGCTGTGGGGTATGGGAGAGATAAGCCTGCACTATTGACTATTGTACTGCAGGGGCCTGAAGGTAACACTTTAACGGTGATGTCGCAGATTTCGAGTGTTATGCTCAGATGTCTATCTGGTAAATGGCTGTGGGAGCAAGAGAGAAGTTGACTGTCTCTCCCACCTATGCGTATGCCACTGTCGGAGAGCAGAGCTAACTCTGAACTGATGCACGGAACACCCCTGACCAGAAAGGAATACCAAAGATGGGTTGTGAATTGCATGTGCCTATACTCTTGGGGGTCTGGACAGCAGCAGGCATTATGCCATGTTTGCCCCATATGTAATGTATGTTTAACAGGCACTCAAATAAGAGCCTAATTCCTATTAAACATCTACCTGCCATAATTACCTTCAACACTGTGTCATACTACCTTTTTATGCTAATTGAAATTGCTATATGCTATACGAAATTTCATCGATGTTCCACTGGTTACCAGGTCAAACCTCTACTTCCAGTACTGATGCTTCAAAGGCATGCTCATGAGGTCAGGTCTCATTTCCCAAGGGATTACAACCACCATTTTTAGTGATAAGTTCTTCCTTGAGATCTGATCATGTTTGGATACCTCATGGCTACGTCTGCATTACCCAAACTGGCCAAGGTAGTGGTAGGAAACCATAGGGGACCCAGGAGCTGGGGTAGGAGTCACAAGGATGGTCCGTACAGGTCAGGGGATCAAGCCATGGATGAACAATAGACTGATCTGTAGACAGAGGTCAATGAACATACCAATCTGGATCCATCACTGGCTCTTCAATGTACCGGGCCTCACATCCTAGCCCCATGTCTTTGGCGGCCATGCCATGTGAGGCATTTCCCTCCCGGGGTTCATGACCCTGATGGAGAAGATGTGGTCACAGCCATTTCTGGTGCCTGGTCTCAGAATACACAGGAAAAGCTGCCCTCACCAGGTCTGGATTCTCGAACAAGAGCGAAGGGGCCCTTACTGGTCTGGGAACTCGGGACACAGGCGATGCAGGGTCTGGTGAGAAGGACTGTGGTGGCTGTGGAGAGGGCGTCCAAAGCAGAGCTTGGGAAAGAGAGGGCAGGTGAGACAGAGTGTGCCAGCGAGATGACTGCAGGCGGATTGAGAGGCGGCTGCAGGTGGGATAGGGAATGCTGGTGAGACCTCAGGAGGTGCGGGTGGGATACCAGGAGGTGCTGGTGGGACTGCAGGTGGGATAGGGAATGCTGGTAAGACCGCAGGAGGTGTGGGTGAGATACCAGGAGGTGCTGGTGGGACTGCAGGTGGGACAGAGTGCGTCGGGCGAGATGACTGCTGGTGGAATGAGATGCGTCGAGAAGGCGACTGCAGGTGGGATAGGGAATGCTGGCGAGACCTCAGAAGGTGCGGGTGAGATACCAGGAGGTGCTGGTGGTACTGCAGGAGTGGACCACCCTGGCATGGAGGGCGCTGACGGAGCTGGTTAACCCCGAAGGTCCCTTTGTGGACTTTTCAAGAGACAACGAGCAACTGGATCGCAATGACCGAATTGGGCTCAACACAGGACAGAGGGGCACATACAACTCTGGAAAACATTAGGAGACCAGTCTATGTTTTTTAAAATACCTGCATTTTTAAATCCTGGTTCTGCCGACAAAAGGCTACACTGAGCAGCTGGCTGCTTCCAGGCTGAATGTTTCTAAGACAGCAGTACACAAGAACAAGGCGAAGCAGGAGACACTGGGAACAACCAGAAACCAGCCAGGTAGTGGGGGGAGGCGACTTTCTAATGCCAGAGATGATTTTCAAGTTATCTGACAGTGCCTCATAAACTAGAGGATGACCTCAAGTGACCTTCAACAGGAATGGAAAGCATTACATGCACACAGTTAGGTGCACAGCTAGGACAGTTCTTAACAGACTCCTAGCTGTGCTACATCTTCATACTTCAATTTTACATATAGACAATATAGGTGAGAGCTCCCCTACTGCCTAGAGTGCATTTTCCCTGAAGGAGATATAATGCGTGGAGGCCTCATTGCTTTTAGATAGGAGATAGGACAGGAGAACCAATCGAATTTTTTTAGTCATTTAAAATTCAAATACTTACTTGGCTTCATTTGTTTTCTGAGCCCAGAACATCAGTCTGTCCTTGACGTTTTTCTTGGAGAAAAGTGGCTTCTTTGATCCTTTTGAACAATTGAACCCCAATTGAACAAGGGACTTTGCAATTAATTGCAATTGATCTGATCATTCTTCATAACATTCTGAAGTATATGGAAACTGGCATCATGAAAACTGAACCAACAAACTTTGAGAAAACCAATATTTGTGTCATTCTCAAAACTTTTGGCCACGACTGTAGATGAAGCACTCTACTAGAGGTGGGGCCTAATCCAAATATATTTGGCAAAGCACAAATGGTGGGTTTTAATGAATATTTATTTCATGCAAATATTTTTTTAATTAAGTGTTTCTGGGAAGTAAAATGAAGTCAAGTAGCTGGTGTTCCTCATAATGTTGAGCGCAGTGGGTTGATTGCATATAAGCCTGAAGTGCCATAAGTTTAAAACAGAGAATTCAATTCAATTCAGTTTATTTTTATATAGCGCCCTTCACAACAGGGTTGTCCCAGGGCGCTTTACATGGGTGT
>JAODKM010000016.1:13693905-13707553 GCA_026780845.1 Petrocephalus sullivani | reverse complement strand
ATTGCCAGTGTCTCCTGCTTCACCTCGGTCTTGTGTACTGATCTCTTAGAAACGTTGAGCCTGGAATCCGCCTGCCATGCAGTGTAGCCTTCTGCCAGCAGAACCAGGATTAAACCAGGATTTAACAATGCAGATTTTTTAAAAATATAGAGGGGTCTCTTAATTTTTTCCAGAGCTTTATTTTTGCTGACTCCCTACAATGAGGTTGAATAACTAGTCAGCTGCTGATAGTCCTGCGATTCCCTGACATCAGACATTCTAGACCCCTATGCTAATTTCTTCTTTGAGATATCATGTTATATTTTGAGTATTGTTAAGGTTTTTGAGCTTCATACTCTCTTTCTGTGTTCCTCAAACAACTATACTACCAGATTTAAAATATTGTGATGAAAACCACAAGAAATCTGTAAATGAAAAGAATATTGTGCAGTAGTGCAAAGCTTAAATGGATTTAGAAATGTAGATGTGTGTGCTGTGTACATAACAGGCATACATATACTGTATCCTAATGCTGAAGTCTTTACTATTGTCATAAAATAATGTTGATGTGATTTTTTATGTTTCTGTTTATTAAATTAAATTGCAGATGTTTTGGTAGTTACATTTTTTATACTGTACTTTTTTGTTCTTCCTCTCTCCTGAGTGGCTTGCCTTGCACTGTGTATTCGGGTGGGGTGAGACAAGATTGTATATCTTGGGTGTGGTCACATCGGACCTAACAAGTAACACGTAATTGCTTATTTTTCGACATGTCTGGGGTATTTCACTGATAGTTATACCTCACTTGTATTTTCATTAATGTGGTGTTGTCAAATTTTACATCTGGTCAATGAAGTGATCGCTTTAAACTAAAATTTAACTCACTTCTGTGGGGAGTTCATTAGGGCCTACTTGGAAACTGAAAACCAGAGTTGCTTCAAAATGTGATTTCTGATGTCCTGAGGTACATTTCCCAATAACGATGGCTCTTAGCATCTTATGAAGACTCTAAAGATATATCCTATGAAAGGTATTTCTTTTCCTGAATCGTGTAAGGGATTGCTTAAGGGAGAGCATCTTAAGAGTGACATTGATGGTTGAAGATTTGATTATTCCCTCGAAGCAGCAACAGCTTCACGGCAGCATGAGAGAAAGTGGTGTTTTTTCATAAATATAACACTGCAGAAATGCCTCAATCCATTGCATTAATCAGAATTGGGGAGAACCTAAAAATAAAATACAAAATTAACTAACTGAATCCTGAATTAACAAAGTAAATCATGACCCATAAATGTGATTTTCGCCGATTGAGGGCAGGAACCCACCTCCCCAGATTGTAACTTCACAACATTTTATTTGTATTTGTTCTATAAAACGTCTGCACGCTCCAATGTGTGTGTATGTCATGGACATAGGGAAGAGCTATGGCGCAGTAGCCAACAGAAAAGCTACTGTCATGACAAGAGAATGTCCCGTGTGCTTCATTACTGACTGCTAAGGAATATTCCAGGGTACTTTTTGGGGGAAAATGTAGACCCTTATCAATCTCATGAACCAAAGTTTTGATATGGAGGTGTGTGCATTCCAGGGGCGTTGGAAATAGGGGGAACGCGTCCACCCCAATATCGGCAGAATCCCCCCCCCCCTCCTTCCCAGCAAATAAATAAATACATAATAAACAGCGCATTTCTTCTCTTTCATTATGGATCTGCGCATTATTGAGGCCAAATCGCTGCACATTCAGAGCATGAGGACGAAACCTAACGCAGACTGTAGTTATGAACCAGACAAAGTCATTTTATCAGTTTAGTTGTGAAAATTAACTACTTACCTAAGTTACTCACCAGCGATATGAGCTGACAACATTGATAAAAGACAGCCAAGAACGGCTCAGACTAACTTTACCAAAGAATATATTACGGAAGGTATACTTAACTAACAATGTTTCGGGATGCACATCGGTACAACTTAAGGTAGAACTTATGAACGACGTAGCGTTACGAGGGCTTGGGGAAACGCACCCCAGGCTATTGTGCTGTATGCAAATTATCAAAATATGGTAGAGTGTATTACAAAATAAAAATAAATAAATAAAATCAAGTGGTCATAAGTGCCTGGTTTTGTTTTTTGTCAAGGATTAGAAGAAATTAGTAGCGTGCAAAAGTTTTAAGCTATCAAAGAAAATGTTTGAAACTGTTTACTGGGGATAGTAAGTGTATGCTTGTTCGGGGAAAAATGCACAATTTAATGAATTTGCGATTTAACATTATTTAACATTACGGGTAAACAAACAAGAATTTCTTCTCTTCTCCCAAAAGTTACTGATATCTCATTGGATGGTAAGAAGAACATCTTCTGTGATGTACCCAGTCATTCTTCTTTGATATTGATTAGCCACACATGGTGAGCTAGTGGTTCAATCAATATATATATATGGATATAATAGATGGTTACTGAAAATACTGGGGTGGCTTTAGGAAGGGTTTTGAAATGGCCAAGCTGAGACACTTTGACAAGCATAAAATAATAGCTTTATACCAACAGGAAGATCATTTAAACATGAATTTCTTTGACTGCCTAAGATTTTTGCACAGTACTATATATTCCTAAAATTCTCTGGATGAACCTATGAACAACGCAGCATTATATTCACAGTAATTGTGTAATTTAAGAAGTGTGTTCAATTTTGTACACGCAATAGAAGTAATCTTTCCCTTCAGATGTCACCCTACTCCCCGCAGTGCCCCTCCCCTGAGCACAAGCCTGAACATTTACATCTACGTAAAATGTGGGTTTCCCAGCAGATTGTTACCCCTGCCAAGAAAAAAAAAAGCCTGCACACATAATTACCAGTTCCAAAAAGCACAAGTTCCCTCAGCTATATGGTAATCGACAAGGAACAGTTACGGTATGTCCTGGTATCAAATTTATGCTTTACTGGAGGTGTTTTACGGAAAACCTGTATTTTAAATAAAAATAAATAAATTAAATTACTTTAAAATATATGAGCCTGGGAAAAAAGATACAACGGTGACTTCCAAGATATAATTAACTTGACCGAGTTGAGTTATTATATTTTTAAGTAATAAAATAATTTAATCACTATAATTACTGTAATCAGAGTCTTCTGATGATTCAAGGAAATTTACGTTTTAATCATGTAGATAGCAGAAGTAACTAATTGTCCGTCAGTTTTATTTTTTATCTGCTGGTGCTCATATCTAGTCAATCTTGGAATAAAAAAGAATAACTGTCCAGAAAATTACATTAACAAACTGCAGTTCAGACATTTTTTTCAGTGTACATTACTTTTTTAATTAATTAGACAACTTGTAAATGAATATAGAGACATCAAATTATCTAGCAACAGCTCCTAGGTTAGCTTAACCAATGATCATTTGTTTTATGGAAAGATCATGCAAGCATTTTGATGGAATAATAATTCTTTCATAAAACTTCGATTGCAGACCAGCTGGGATATGTTGCATCTGCATTGAGAGTATGTGAAACAGGATTAAAAGCATTGACAGAGTGTCAGCTGGCACTGGTTGTGGAATACATATATAACCATTAAATGTTCACCACAGACTTAACAGAAACGCCCAGCTATTCACAGCAATTAAGCCTGCTTTTGTATTTTATTCTTGTTAAAAAGTAGAAAAAGTACAGACAACCAATAATAAGGGGTGTGTACGGTTACTTGTTTCCCCCTAAGCAAATACCTGGCTCTGATGCCATCACAAAGCTGGAACGCCTACAGGGTCACTACCTGAAACCTGCAGTAATTCTAACCACCATGCCTCGTTTCTTTTTAACACAGTTCTGCTAAATCTGCTGAATACACAAAATCATAACTTTCAGCACACGGCCATTACGTAATAATGATGTTGTTGAATTTGTAATTAAACTCTAGTGCCCTGTCACTTCTGTTTGTACAGAGAGTATTGCTGGCAGGCAGAAACTGGGATCATCATTAGAGATTTCTGAAAAGTGGGGCTAAGCCTTTACTAGGGTGGTCCAAATTTGGTGAAAACGAACGGGAACACGCTATCTGAAGTAATTAGTGTACATTTATTTGCTGGGAGCTAAAGCAGCTGAAGCGACGCCCTTAGAATAAACAGACCCAGAGACTCATATTTTTAGCAGGAGTTAAAGGTAAAAAATTGAAAACATGTTGTGATGGTGACAGTTAAATGTGCCTGAGGTGAGGTTGGTGGAGGTGGAGTGGTGATCATCAGGGCGTGATCACACCGCAAAGGCAAAGATGCCGTGCAGGATACCGTCACGGCAGCCGCACCAGAGTGATTTACGGTTTCTTACCACAGTCTCCTTGCTGTACAAAATTAACAAATAAAAGCAGCACTTTGCCACAGAGCAGCTATGCAGACAGCCCCCTTTCATCTTTGGGACGAGCCGGGGGAGGACCGGTCCGACCAGAACGGCTTGTAATTTAATCAACAGTGTGGGTCCCACAGCAGAATCCGCATGACTCATGTTCTTTTAGTCTCACTACCACCCTTTATTGCAAGCAACTTTCTGTTTTAAAAGAAGCATAGCTGGCATAGTTTGTAGAAAGGTGAATATTTTCCCAGCACTGACTGTAAGCCATTAATTAACCCAGGTACATGCATATCACTAGTGCCTTCTTCCCTCAGTGTAAAAGATACCGAAACACTAATTCACGCTTTCATCACTACCCGTATTATGTATCGTAACGCATTATTTTATGGCCTCCCTAATACATATATCAATAGATTGCAGTATGTTCAGAACTCTGCTGCCTGTTTACTTACACACACTAAACAATCTGCTCACATTACTCCTGTCCTCCGCGAATACTTACTAGTCTCTTCAAGAATCAAATGTAAAATTATCCTCATCACCTTCAGAGCCGTCCATGGTTTAGCCCCTCATTATCTGTTTGAGCTACTCCTTCCTCACATTTCTGCCTGTGCATTACGATCATCCGATGCAGACTTGCTCACTGTACCAAAGCATAGATTATCAACTAAGGGTGGCAGGGCATTTGGTGTAACAGCCCCTAAAATTTAGAATGCTCTTCCTCTTAATCTCCATGAGGAAAAATCCATTATCCATTTCAAGCTCCAGTTAAAAAACATCTCTTCAATGCATATCATTTGTCTTGTATGTAACTTGCACTGCCTTATTAAATGTGTTTTTGTAAAGTGTCCTTGAATGCATGAAAGGCACTATATAAATAAAACATTATTATTATTATTATTATTATTATTATTAGTGGACATATTCATGATTTAACTCCTATTATTAAATGCATTTTGGAAGCAGCCATGCTTTTTAAAGTTCACTTGTTAATGGCAACATGAAATTGTTGAAATTAAATGGTGTGAACAGCATTAACCAAAAGATATTCATAATACTACATGTACAAGATTATTTATTACATGTACTATTTCCTGGTGCTATACTATGTCTATGTACCCTGTGTACTGTAGATTTACTTAAACTACCAAAGCACACAAGACTGAAGATCTTTAGTAAAATATGCATGCCATTTTGTTGAATGAAGCAGACACTGGTGTTAGATGAACTTCAGTTATATCATCATGACTTTTAATCATATTTTATTAATAAAGGCTTAGGCATGAAAAGTAATTTGTCACCGAATATAAATGACAGTGTTTTTTTTTTTCTTTATCACACTTTTCAGGGCTCGCAGTCTTCCCATAAGAAGGCCTGGATCAGCCATTTGACATTTCCCAGCAAAATGTGAGCAAAATGCAGGATCCCCTCACCCACCCCTAGTAGGTATAATGTTTCATGGGGGACCCCAAGTCCAAGGCCAATTTTTAATTCCAAACCAGTGCTGTGATGAGTCAAAGCATGTGAAGGTATTTTCTTACATTATACATAACAAATGTTCTCCTGAAACAAATATTTGTATGGCAAAGTAACTGCACTTCTGGGTGGGTCCCTCCAAGATCACACATCTCCACATTTCGTTTGGCAGCAGGCCCTAGCATCTGCAGCTTTTCAGAATTCTATACATTACAGAACTGTTTGCATGAGTAACACATTCATAACACATGTATATGTGTTTGTGTAACATTTCTAGAAGGTATTCTGGAAATTTTTCATTTTCCCCATTATGCAGAACTGTTTACTCCCCATGTGAGTCACATGTAGTGGCCAGTTTGCCGATTATTTTGTTGTTTAATAATTTCTTTCACAGAATGACTTGGCAGAGAGTCTTGCAAACTAGAAAGAGGCGAAAGGTTCCAAAATTATTAGTAATAACATGAAAGTAGGTATGAAAGTAGGTATAGTCTAAGCACAAAAAATCAAGTACTGTATCTTTATTTCTTTATTTTGTCATAAAGTAACAACAACAATTTGACTTTTTTGTTTATGTCCTAACCAATCACTATATGTGTGTGTGTGTATATATATATATGTATATATATATATATATGTGTGTATATATATATGTGTGTGTGTGTATATATATATATATATACATATGGATGACAAGCAAATATCTAAATATGTATCTTACAATAAACAATAAACACAGTGACATGTATGGAGTATATCTGTTACAGTTTTATAAACATTTGGTTTTCCTGATGACAGTATACAGACATTTGCTTAATGAGGCATTTAGCTTAATTTATTATACTGGGGTTTACTTTCCTTTCCACTTGGAATTTGTCTTGCGTACCTGTACAATAGCTTCAGTGTAAAGGAGCACATTGATATGAATACCTTTCCTGTCACTCCTGCTTAACAAATGAATGCAAATGTGATACTTTGGTAGTGTTTTTTGGTATGTTTGAGCAGCTTTGCCGCCTTTTCACAAACCTTATCTTCAGCCATGGCTGACACCATGAAGGCTGATACATCTCCACAGCTGATATGACATTCATGTTATCTCCTCTGGAAATCATCAAATCATATATGATGTAGATGCAGATGGCTGCCAACAGATACCGGAGAAAAAAACTTGACTAACATTCAGATCAAAACTTACATTATGATCTGTTTAATTACTGGGTGTTTTTATCCAAAGCGACAAAAGAAAATGTAAAACCAATGATGTCATACGATGTGTAACAGAATTGCATTTAAGCCGGGGATGATGTTGTTCCAGGAATTTGTTTGTACTTGCCCTCATATTCAATCTAGTGCATTATAAGCTTAACGAAAAATCATTTCACTACTTAGAGCAGCACCCTTTTGTTATTTTAAAATAATACATTTTAAATATTTACTTTTCAGAAGAGCCTTTCATCAGTAGTTTAGGGGTGAGAACATTTTAGGAAAACAATACTTTTAAAGAATAACCACCATTGTTGTGCAAGTTACTGAAAACACTAGTTCCTTTATTCAAAAGTAATTCAATTATTTTACCAATTACTGCATATAGAAGTTATTAAATTGTCATATATATTATTTTATATATTATTTATTTATTTATTTATTTATTTGTATGTGTTATATAAATATATATACAATATATTACGGATGTCCAGATCCGATTACATGATCGGAAATCGGGCCTGATCACGTGGTTTCAGATCTGATCAGGACTCTGATATATATGTATATATTCTCATTATTTTTTAACACATCTATAGTTAGACCTCTTGACTCTACACAGAAAGAGCAACGCGTGTGGCATGACATCACTTTGTTGCACAGACCCTATTGGTTTAATGGTATTTTAAGTTGAGGTGCTATTTGTTTTTATATTAGACTTTTTTTAAATTTACGGTTGCACTAAAGTCCAAAAGTGAAGAATTTATGTTATTTATTACTTGATTGTTCAAGCTACCTCATAGAAGTGCTCTGTTTGTTAACAGAGTTGTTGAATGTTAAAATAAGGTGAATTAAATAAAAAAATAAGGAACATCCTTATCATCCTCTTCACTCTTCTTTATTCTTTTTTATGTATTATAGAAGTATCGGATCGGGACTCGGTATCGGTAAATACTCAAAATCAAATGACTCGGACTCAGACTCGAGGGCAAAAAAACTTGATCGGGACATCCCTACAATATATATTGTGAGTTATATAGTCTAACCGGGAAAAATAACATAGATTAAATGTCGCATAAGGATCTCTTTGACATTATGTTGCTGTTGAAATACATCGTGCAGACATTGGGGGAATGTCGAAAACTAATGTGGAATTCGGTACTGATGTCTCTGCAATGCCATGCCAGTGAGCAATTTCCTGATGATCTAACGTCATCCGACCTTATATGGTGCAATGAATGGGTGATAGGTTGGATGACGTTAGATCATCAGGAAACTGTATTTGTCCATCCATATTTTCATGCAAGACAAAAGTAACTAGTATCAAGCCCATTTAATTTCAGTACTTTTAATTGCATTATTTAATTAACTTTACTTAATGATATAATTCATAAATGATATAATAAATGACATAAGTGATTTGTTGTGCTGGTGGTGATATTTAACAATACATGGAATGGCTGAGGTGCTCCTGAGGAGAGGTTTGGGGACCATCTAGCCATCCAATAAGATAAAAGTAACTTTTAGGAGGAAATTCTTGTTAGATTTCATTTTGGCACTGTTAATTTACATATGTTCTATTGCTAAAATATGTTTTTCTTCTGAGCAAATATACATAAATAGCCTTGAACATTTTCTTTGAAAGCTAAGACTTTTGCACATTTATGTGTATTAAGTAGATTATTTACTCAAATTTTTATTATGTATTAAAGGTAATCTTTTCTAATAATCCTCTCGAATAAATTTGGTGACACTTTATCTTATAGTCTGCTCCTTAGCTATTAATAAATTGTTACAAGTCATTTCACATTTTAGTAAATAAATGTACAATCAAATGTATAAATGAATTACAAAGATATCACTCCTGTTTCACAAAGCATTTACAAAAGAGCTTGTAAATGCTCAGTTAACTGTTTTCTGAGTGTGCTTACTAACCCATTGTTTTATATCTGCTAGCAAAAAGATGTTTTGTGAATTCCAGAAGCAAGACACGATTGTGATACCTTTATAAATCTGTGAATGAATCATTCTGTCTATTAATATATTACCAGTGGCTTAGTAACAAATTATTAATAGTTAAGTTGAAGACCTTAAAATAAAATGTAAACAAAACTTATATATATTTTCAGGTCTTTTACCTTCAGCACAGTATCCCATTTTTTGTTAAGGATATGTTAAGGATTTAAGGATGACTGCCTTAGGTTGTTCCTCAACTCTTGCAGTTGGCAGAGAGGCACACCTGGATTTTCCTTTCAGATAATGTTTTTGAAATAATCATTAAACAGCTCTCTTTATAATTTGTTCAAGTTCAGACTTGCAGGGCGTTGTCTATGAGATATTCTATTCCACACAGGTCAGACCTGCTGCCCTAGATCTGCCCTGCCATTGGTAGAGTGCCTAGGTAAGATCCATGAAGTACCTCCCACCAAACCAAATCCCACCTCAGGGTTTACGATTTAAAAGGAGCACTGCTGCCCATCCAATGTACAGCCACTCCTCTCTAGCCAGGGCAGAGTAGCAACGATCCAGAACATCAACATGGCCACCACAATCTCCACCCAAAGCTTCAAATCCTCAGGTGGATCCTTGCGAGGTCTCTCCACAGGAGGCTCTCGCCTGTCCATAAGTGGAGGGGGTGCCAGGATCGGCGCTATGCGAGCCCCCAGTGTGTACGCTGGTGCTGGAGGTTCTGGGGCGCTCATCTCCACCGTCTCTAGCTCCGGGGGCTATGGCTTTGGCGGAGGACTGGGGGGAGGAATGGGTGGCGGATACGGTGGCGGATTCGGTGGTGGATTCGGTGGCGGATTCGGTGGTGGATTCGGTGGCGGATTCGGTGGAGGAGATGCCACAAGCTTAGGTACCAACGAGAAGGCCACCATGCAGAACCTGAATGACCGCCTGGCCTCTTACCTGGAGAAGGTGCGCTCCCTGGAGAAGGCCAATGCCGAGCTGGAGATGAAGATCCGCAAGTATTTGGAGAGCAAAACTGCCCCCAAATCTCGGGACACCTCTGCCTATGAGGCCATCATTCGAGACCTTCAGGGAAAGGTAATTCATCTCCTATCAGATACCATTACTAAATTCATTCTTTATAAAACCAACATCACAAGTGTACTAAAGTGTCCTGAAAGAAAAATATATCTTACAGGTTTACTAATGGCCTTTGCTGGAATATTTTTTTCCATATAAATGTGCTTTTTCAGTGATTAAAAATCTAGACTATGCCAGGCAAGCTGTGACTTTCTCATGACTGGGAATGTTACTTTTGATAATACTAGAACAGACAAGTTGAATGTTTTGCCAAAAAAGGTAACATTATTCTGTCTCCTTTCATTCAGATCCTGGATGCCACTCGAATGAATGGGGGTATTCATCTCAGCATTGACAATGCCAAGCTGGCTGCTGATGACTTCAGAATCAAGTGAGTTATTGTGAAAACATGTTTTATACTGAAAGTTCTTTTTTATACAGAAATCTTTGAAATGTGATATTAAAGAATGTTCAAATGATTGTCAGCATAAAAGAAATTAACACCGACATTCTTGTCCACTCATACCCAGGTTTGAGAATGAGCTGGCCATGCGGCAGTCTGTGGAAGCAGACATTGCTGGTCTTAAGAAAGTTTTGGATGAGTTGACTCTGGTCAGGTCAGACCTTGAGATGCAAATTGAGGGCCTGAAGGAAGAACTTATCTTCCTTAAGAAGAACCATGAGGAGGTGAGTCTGAGTACAGCTGATATACTCAGGGAGTGAGTGTTCAGCTGCTGTTGGCATCCATTATTTTACAGCAAACACAACATTATGAAAAAATGTTTTTGATTGAATATTCATTTGCTCATATTTACTCATAAGTTGGGTTTATTAAATGTTTTTAATAACCTGTAGATCAGTTGTTTCATCAATTTACAATGGTCAATTAGCAACTCTTTGTACGTGTGCTTGCAGGAGCTCCTAGCTTTGAGGAGTCAGATGACTGGTCAAGTGCATGTGGAGGTGGATGCTGCACCACAAGAAGACCTCAGCAGAATTATGGCAGAGATCCGTGAGCAGTATGAGGCGTTAGCAGCCAAGAACCGCAGAGATTTGGAGGCTTGGTTCCAATCTCAGGTAAAGGCCTGGCTTCGAACATATTCGTCCATGAAATTACTTACCCTGGTGAGAGTTACAGGAGGGGGCTCTGGTGCCTGTCACAGGCAGTACAAGGAATAAGGCTGGGGTAGAACTTGGATGGGATGCTGGTCCTTCACAGGGCAGGCACACAGATGCGACACAGTGTATGGACAATTTAAAGCCACCAATTAATCAGACTGCATGCATTAAGGAGGAAGGGAACCATAAGTGTTTGATATACTGCATGGCATAAGAAAAAAACATGCAAAAGTGTGCAAGTCTCGAAGGTATGAGGCAACAGCGCTCCCCGCTAAGCCAACGTGTCACCCTTGCTAGAGATATCGAGTAATCAGACCATCTCTTCATGCATGCATTTGGAATTCTCACTTTTGAGAAGTGTGCAAACAGTATATGTTCTTCTTTTTCTCAAGAACATTATTCTTTCTCAATAGGCTTATCATATTTCTTTTTTTTTTACAGATCGAGGGTCTGAATAAAGAAGTTGCCACCAGCAAAGACGATCTGAGCTCATCCAGATCAACAATTACGGAACTCAAGCGCACCCTGCAAGGCCTTGAAATTGAGCTGCAGTCCCAGTTAAGCATGGTAAGCCAGTCTGCCACACTCTGTAATATACTATCACTGCTGCGCCACATCCTGGGTGTGTTCTGCACCTTGTTCCTTCAGGCATTCTCCTCAGCATTCTGCATTGTAACCCCTGCTTTCAGAAAGCATCGCTGGAAGGCACATTGGCCGAAACAGAGGCCCGCTACTCTAGGCAGCTTGCTGGCTTCCAAATGCAAGTAGGTGGCCTGGAGGATCAGATAGCAATGCTCCGTGCTGACCTGGAACGTCAGCGCCAGGAGTACAACATGCTGCTGGACATCAAGACACGCCTGGAGATGGAGATCGCAGAATACAGAAGGCTGCTGGATGGTGGGACGGGAAGCGGGTGAGTGCTGTGCATGGACGTCTCTTCACCATTTTTACATTCATTCCTAACTGCTTATGCTGTAGGATTTTTATTTATTTTTTCCCCTGAGCAACACATACAATTTTGTCTTTATCTTAAATTATAGCTCATTATTTAAAAAAAACAATTAGGTTGGCAAATGAAATTTCCATCGTAATTAATAACTGTAGCAACATAACAATAACAAGACTGTTCCTTTGATTTGCAGCTCAACAACCACCACAACACGCAAGGTGGTGACAGTTGTGGAGGAGCTGGTGGATGGAAAGGTGGTCAGCTCCTCTACTTCTGTGTCCAAATGAGGCAGCCAGCCAAGACAATAAAGAACATGTAACCCATGTTTTGAAGTAAATACAATAAAATTTACCCCTGCAGTGTGACGCTCATTTTGTTTTTTATTCAGCAATAAGTAAATACTAAGAACATAGTGGTTCTTTAAATATGGTATTGCCAAAGTGCATTCTCCAGATGTGCTTGTCATAAAATATGAATTTTCAATATCACAAAAATCTGAATTCAGTTCAGAAAAAAAATTATAATTAACTCATATTTAAGTTATTTAAATTTTACTTAAACAATAGTTTTTTTTTTGTTTTTTATAATAATGAATATAATAATGATTTTTAATCAGGAATGAATTTTAAACCACAAATACAGGACTGAAAATTACTCATATATAATGCCGTGCATTTTCACGACTGCGTTTGCATTTGCCCAATGCCTCCTGCTGACTACTTTTAGAATAACCATTCCATTCTGTTCTTGATAAACTCTTAATAATGCGTTCATACTCTGGCAAAATAAATCAACATTGCTGAGCCAATGAAGCACGGGGTTGGGCCCTGGTAAGTGCATGGTGGAATCCAAGAAAAAAAAACATCCACACAAAGAAAAACAGACAAGAGTAATGACAGATGAAGACAAGACTCACAAAGTCTACACTGTAAAAGAAAATCTGTTGTTTTTACGGTAAAAAACTGGCAGCTGTGGTTGCCAGAATAATTCTGTAAAAAAAACAGCAAAACCATAATCATTACTACGGAACAATATATACATTTGGGGTATATACATGGAAAAAATTACAGTTGATCTTACTTAAAAGAATCTACTCTCTACACCCAGTATATTCAACAGTGTATTTCTGCTGAATTAACAAGACAATTATGCTTTTAAACCAATTCTTTCCATAAAATCATTTAGACAGCTATTATTTAGTATTCCCCAGCAGCTGAGCATGGGGAATACCTAAGAATACCTTAATAGCACCTTACCGGTTAGGGATTCGAACCAACAACCTTACAACTGCAAAGACGCTTCCTTAACCATTAAACCACCACTACAGTTATGGTGTAACAAATGCCTGTCATTTAATAGAAATTTCTGCAACTTCCCTTTGTTGATAATGTAATGTTTCTTGATGCATTAATAATTTCTTACAGTGAAAGCAACATCTAAATACTGCAGTCTTACATATAGACAATCCTAGTTAATGCAAAACAGACAAAAGATCCGGCACGCATTCTCCTAACGAAGTGTTGGGGAACTTATTCACAAAAGTTCTCCATTATA
>JAODKM010000016.1:13647032-13659812 GCA_026780845.1 Petrocephalus sullivani | reverse complement strand
ATAGCCACAAGCAGCAACAATGGGGCCAAGCACACAACCAAGGCATGAATGGCATGTAAAGGAATTCAGAAAGAGACTGGCAGAGACCAAACCCAACAATATTTAAGGAAAAAAACATTTTGCTTATTGCAGCGCTCCCCTAGTGGTGAAATTACACCATTTTTTGGTGAGTGCCCTCAAAGTTGGGTCCCAAGTTCACATTCTAAATTTTGGTTTTGATATCTCAAAGCATTGCTGAGATATGGCCTCACTTCCTGTTTGGTGGCTTTGTCAGCAAATTCATTGGAGGACAGTGGCCATATTATTAGACTCAGCATAAGGATTTGAACAACTTTTGGTCCCAAATGCCTGTAGATGATTTACATCACATTTAGCTGTGATTGGATCAATGACCTAGGATGACTTTGCAAAAGTAGTTTTTCAGAAAATTCAAAGTGGAGGGATATCCCATATGGTTGAAATTAAGAACAATCGGTGCATTTGAATCAAGCAAACCCAAGAATTCAGATGAGTCAAAGATCACAACTCTAGGCCAGAGAGTTTATAAGCAAAAACATGTCTTGACATTTGGCCTAGAGGGATGGATGGATTGACCCCAATTTGGTGAGGGCATACTGTGGCTTATCAGTATGCCAAAGGTGAAGATTTGACCAAATTTGTGTCATGTGGAAAATACTTAATTAAACTTCATTAAAATCCAATATGGTGGCAGCATGAATTAGGGGAACATTAAAATTCCCAAGAATGTGCCTGGAGTCATCCCCCAGATTTAGAAAATACAAAACATAAATAGTGAAAAATCCTAACGAAAACCATATGTGCCTATGCACTTTCAGTGCTTGGCCCCTAATTAAGTAAACAAACAAGCAAAGTACACTTTACCCACTTGAAAATATATAAGCTCTGGATACATTGTTACGCGTCGCTTGTAACAATACAACTACCATTGGGAAAGTAAATCGATTATATAATTATGTTTTGCTAAATAAAATGACATTCCAGTGATGGCGTGTTTGCATTGATTTCCTTTGAAATTAAATTAACTGGATTCGTATTCCTGTAATTGAAATTCATATTTATGAATGTAACGGGGCACAATTAAAAAATTCTGAATTTTGCACAACTTCGCTCGATACATTACTGCCAGCACGTGAGTATAAGGCCACGTTCAGCGTGTTCCCGGAGGTTTAGGGCACGACTTAAGGACTACAACTCCTATAACCCTTTGTCCTCACGACTTATATTTCCGGATAGCGCTCATTGGCTGTTGAAAAGGACTCGCGAGATGACACATGCGACTGACACCCATCAAAATATAAACAGAACACGGTGGTCGAGCTCGACACCTACTTCTGTTAGGTGCTGTGATCGCAGCGGGTCAGTATCGTCTGTTTTAAGTGCCAGAAGACGGCTCCAGAGAATCCGTCAAAAGTAGAAACTGAGCACTTGGATACTGCCTAGTATCGTCTGATTTAAAATAGGTGACACGTCGTAATTTCTAATTCCCTCTCTCTAGGTGGTAAACGTCAGAGGAGCTGGTTCTGTTAGCCAGAGATCAGTAACCGTGCGTTTGGTTAACATGCGATAGCGAAAGCGATTTGCTGTCGATGTTACATAGTAGGTTATAGCTTTGGTTTGCATTTCAGATGTTTGCTGTATTCGTGTATGGCGTTTTGTTGTTGAGCTCACCTTGTCCTTGTAAGTGTTAAGGTGGAGGGCTGCTACTTTTTAATAGGGCCTTGTTTTAGCGTTTATGCAAAAGTCCTTCTGAATGATGTAATTGTACTACTACATGTGAGCGAATTGTGTTATATTTGCCGTTTCAATTATTGATTGTCATGAAACTACTGGTTACGATACTTAAGATACTTATGCATTATGCCATTAAAGTAAGTGTGGGCATTGCTTTTCATAGATGATAGAACTCTCAACACACTCCTAACAAATGCCTAAATCTAAACTTTTATGTCAGAATTTGAACTGGCCTCTATTTCATGTAAGTTCTGCCCTAGTCAGTCACATTTACAGTCAAATAAACATAAATGTGATACATCAGGCATTTGACTTTGTAAGGCACGAGGATGCCAAGAATAATGGAAACCCCCTTTTTTGTTTCTTTTTTTTTTAGCATTTATAAATAATGCTGATGCTTTGCATAGTTGCAGGGAAGGATCTACTCGGACATGATGGCCAACAAAGAGGACAGTTCCACACACTTAACCGGTGAGCCGGGAAATGTACCTGAGGATACACCCACAACAGGGACAGTGGACTGTCTGTTGTTGAATTTATGTTCCTCGTTTCTTTCTGTTTGGTAGTGAACATTAACATTTAGGTTTTTAGTCTCCCTTTGCAATGTTCCCTCTCTTTTTATTTCTTCCATACCTCCCATCTCTTTCACCCCTGCTCATCACACTCTCTCTTCCCTACCACCTACTCTTCCTTTTCTTTTGTGGTGCTCCCCAGGCTCGGAAAGTTCAGATCCCAGAAAGGGGAGGGGGGCGCAGCAGGACGGGCGAATGGCAGGATCCGACACAGGTGCGTGTCGCGTCTCCTCTCACCACTGCTAGCACTTTTCACTAGTTGTATTTTCATAAAGCTTAAGGGATGCTTTTGTAAACAATAAAAAACATTGTCACTGATTATATTGCTCATGTAGAATAATCACCGGGGCTTCAGATTATATCGTGCTGTGATATCGTGCAGCAAAGGCAAGGCTGCTTCATTTCATTTTGTCTACATCCCCTCCTCTCCCCCACCTCCCCATTTGCTCCTCCCTCCAGTGCTCAGCCCTTGCCCCGAAGAAAAAGAAGAAGAAGAGGAAGAGGAAGAGGATGCAGACAGCATGGAGGGAAGTGAACTATATGGGTTAGCTGAGGAAGGGGAAGATGAGAGTGAAAGTGGGATGGAAAGGAGGACGGATGAGAGGGAAGAGGGGAGCATGAGGGAGAGCAGGAAGAGGCGGAGAGAGCGGGAGCCTTCGGAAGGCAGGGCTACCCGCAGCTCCTCCAGCTCAGATGAGGAGGAGGATGAGGGGGAGAATGAGGCAGAGGAAGATGAGCGCGAGGTGGAGGCCTGGCTGGCGGCAGACCTGCGGGCCCTGGCGGCGCCGGCCTGGAGAGCCGTGCCGTCCCTGCGTCAGCGTGAGCTGGGGTGGGGGGCCCAGTTTGTGCGGCGGGCGTGCGGGGCACGTGGGCTGGTGCAGCGGCTGGAGCTGCAGGGCAGCTTGGAGCAGCACACCGGCTGCGTCAACACTCTGCACTTCAACCCGGCGGGCACCTGCCTGGCCTCCGGCAGCGACGACCTGCGCGTGGTGCTGTGGGACTGGGCCCGGCGCCGCGTCCAGCTGGAGTTTGACAGTGGCCATAAGAGCAACGTTTTTCAGGTGAGGGGATCCTTCGGTTGTGGGATTTTACTCTTGAACAAGGGGGCTTTTGGCATGGCAGAAAGGACTTAGTGTAGGTCTATAAATTCCCTACTTTTAAATCTATATTACAGTATTTATAGTGTACTTTTAGGCCTTGTCTACACATACATGAGTATTTTTAAAAACTTTTCTTTTCCTCTTCCATTATATAAGAAAATATAATCTCAGTCCACATGAAAAAGCTATAAATGTGCTGTGATAGCATGCCAGACCTGCAGAGGGTGATATAACACTAACCATAAAGCCATGTTGGCCAATCAAAAGCCTTTGTACCAGTTCTGCTAGGCTAACAGCTAATGATGTAAGCAGCGAATGGCACACACATTACAAGCCAAAAACTCTGTTTTCCCTGTCCACATGTCAATTCTAGAAACGGAGTTTCTGAAAATCTTCACCCTGGACAGAGTTTTACAAAAGCTCCGTTGTCTGTGACCTAAAACACCGTTTGCGTTTTGGTGAAAGGCCAAAATGCATAGAAAAAGCTACATTTTAAAAGATACTTGTGTACGTTTGAACAGTGCCTTAATTTATTTAAAATGGCATGTGTGCACTGGGCAGGATTGTGCTAAGGCTGTCTTTGCTATACATATTTTATACATATTTCCTACCAACTGAACAATTGTCTAAACTGGGAAAGTAAAAATCGATGGGACTGAGATGTGAAAAGTGAATCTTCTTCCAGGCAAAGTTCCTGCCCCACAGTGGAGACTCCACCTTGGCCATGTGTGCCCGGGACGGCCAAATCAGAGTGGCGGAGCTGTCTGCCACTCAGCGCTGTAAGAGCACGAAGAGGGTGGCTCAGCACAAGGGTGCTGCCCATAAGGTACAGACATGTGTCACAGTGTAGCGGTGTTCCTTTCTGGTTTTCTTACGTTGTGTGGCTGTTAGTGAATATGTCTGAGACTGAGGACCTGATGGTGTCTCCTGCCCCCAGCTGGCGCTGGAGCCTCACTCCCCCAGCACCTTTCTGTCAGCCGGGGAGGACGCGCTCGTGTTTGGAATCGACCTCCGGCTTGATCGGCCCGCCACGTGAGCATTCTGAATGCACGCAGTACGCCACCCTGACACCGCACCTACCCCTGCTACATACAGTATAGATACAGTTTTTCTCAATGCTGGGGTTGAGTGCTGAAACCCGGTTTCCATATGGCACCGGTTCCTGTTCGATTGAAATGTACTGGACTGCACTGGAGTGCATATTTCGGTGCCTCGTTGCCCTTTGGTGAACAGGCAGCAGCAGCATCACTGCAGCTCGCGTGGCATCACTAGTTAACATTAGACTTGCTCGGATATCGGCAGGCACCTACCACTGGCTAATAGCTACCTTTACACACTGTTAAAATGCCTAAAACTAAATGGTCCGAAGTGTGGCTCTATTTCACTAAGGATTTTGATACTTGGATGTTAGAAAGTAAATTTGTTGAGTGTTTCCTATTTATTTATATGTATGTACCATATTTAAGGTGTTATTTATTATTATTATTATCATTTAGTGTTAAACAATTGTAATTGGGTTAGGTTTTATTTTTTACATGAATTTTAGTGTTTTGTATTTATATTTATACATTTAAGGTGTTAAATTAATATTGACCTGTTCAATTTTAAGTTAAAATTTGCCTTAGAAAGAAAAAGAGCCATTCTTTAATGTCGTCAACCTTTATTTAGTATTTTTTTGGCATAAAAGTATTGGTTCGGGCACCGTTTTGGCACTGGTACTGTTTTAAAAATGTCGGTTTAGCTCTGGCATTGGAAAAGACCCAAACGACACCCTACCCTACATAGCATGGCACCACAGTGCAGTTCAGCTCCACGGGCTCTACAGGTGCAGAGCCTGTGTGTCTGCTCTCTTGCTGAATGAACTTCCCAGAACACCTACTTAGCAATAGCTGTGTCGATAAAAGGGCAGCGTGTTGGTACAGTGGTTAGCAGGGTTCCTTCACACCTTCTGAGACAAAGGTTGTGTAGTTTGCATGTTCCTCTGGGTCCCCTGGTTTCCCCCCACAGTTCAAAAACATGCTAAGGCCAGTTGATTTTGCCAAATTGCCATAGATGTGAATGTCTGTGTGTGAATAGTGTGAGTGCGATGGGTTGGTGCCCCATCCTGGGCTAATCCCTACCTAGCATCCGTTGTGTGGATGGATGATTCAGTTAAATTAACCATAATGGATCTGCTGCTTTCTCACATAATGGATCTCACTGCTTTCTCACACCACTAGCAAAATAGTGTTGGTGAAGGACAGCAACAGGAACATTGGCCTCTACACCATTTTTGTCAACCCTGTCAACATGCACCATTTCGCTGTGGGGGGGAGAGACCAGTATGTCAGGTAAGATCTCTCAAGATCCCTCAGCTGCTTTGTTGGTTGTTTTTTTTCCTTTGCTGTATAGCTGGTTCACATTTCCACCCTGGGCACATAGAGGGCTGCAAAAGCATTGTTATGCTTATGGTGTTATTGGTATTGCTTATGGTGTTATTGGTATTGCTTATGGTGTTATTCACTGCTCTGCCATGCTCTCTGACCGCTGTCCCGTCTCCCGTAGGATCTATGACCGGAGAAAGATCAATGAGAATGACAATTATGGGGTGTTGAAGAAATTCTGCCCATCACACCTTGTCTCTAGCGAGACCAAAACCAATATCACCTGCTTGGTGTACAGCCACAATGGCACAGGTACCTACTGGTTGCACACACACTCCCATGCTCTCACCTTGACTGTATGCTGACTGTTAGTTACTCTCCTGTGACTGTATACATGTAACCGATCTTCCAGAACTGTTGAGAATGGAAACTCTGTCCTTAATAATAAGAACCCCCCCCCCAATGCTGTCATTTTATCAGAAAAATAAAGATGAAAAGTATTAGGCTTGTCCAAAAACTGGTGGCCTGCAGTCGAGATTGATGGTGAGCGATCCTCTGCCCCCCCCAGTTCTGTAACCTGCACTTTACACGTTGTCTCTAAGAGCTGTTAGCCAGCTACAATGACGAGGACATCTACCTGTTTGATGCCAACCTCCCTGATGGGGCAGAATACAGCCGGAGGTACAAGGGCCATCGCAATGACGTCACGGGTGAGTGAGGTGAGCCAGGGGCCCGTGCACCCCAGCTGAGACTTCCTCTCTTCATGTCCTGCTCTCTTCCGTCTCCGTCACACAGTGAAGGGTGTGAATTTCTACGGCCCCTGCAGCGAGTTTGTGGTCAGCGGCAGTGACTGCGGGCACATCTACCTGTGGGATAAATCCTCGTCCCGCGTCATACAGTTCATGAAGGGGGACAGAGGAGGAGTGGTGAGAGAACAGGCCGACATGTAGACAACTGCAGCCTTTCTTAGTATCGTGAGAACTGCGAAGGCTTGTACGATGTCTTCATCACAGTGTGAATGTGCCTGAGGTCTTTCAAACCAAAGGTCGGGAACGTGGTTCCAAGTTCCTGGACTGTCCCAAACCAGAACTTTTGTTGTTCCTGGCCATGTTCATGTGTTGCTTTCCCACCGCACAACAAGATCTGTAACTTTTATGGTAAATAAGCCTGGAAGCTGCAAAAAGCACATAGGTTAAACTTCACATGTAATTTCATATGAAACTTCACCGCCACCTAGAATAATGGAGGATGAACACGTTGTGTTGTTAGTCATTTGGTAGTTATTGGGGGATCATGATTGTGATGAGAATGAGACCCAGCCTTTTATTTATATTTTACATTGCCCACAACATGTTTATAATTCATTACTAAATCTGGCCAGCAGCTTTCAGTTTAAGATTATTCCAATGATAAGTTTCACCTCCAACACCACTGATATTAGACAAACGTATGTCTGTTAACAATCAAAATTTTGCAATACAGAAATATAGAGACACAAGTAAAATGGTATTTATTAATGCATTAATGAAAACGGTTCTAGTTCCTGAAAAAAATTCCTGCGATGAGAGAGCACCCAGTACGTAACAGGCCTCGCTCTCACTCTTCAGGTGAACTGTCTGGAGCCCCACCCCTACCTGCCAATGCTGGCTACCAGTGGCCTGGATCATGACGTTAAATTGTGGGCCCCGACTGCAGAAGTACCGACAGTACTGAAGGGCCTTAAAGAAGTCAGTACCATGTTTGGGCGGCACTTACACGCACACAGAACATGTTCTCATATATTCTGGATTGTGGACTTGTGAGGTTGTGTTGCTGATCAAGATTTTTTTTGTTTTGTTTTGTTTCCTTTTTTTATGCCGATTTGATATCGGGATGGTGAAGGTAATAAAGAAGAACAAGAGAGAGCGTGATGAAGATGGCATGCGGTATGGATACCGGTACGACACTCAGCTGCTCTGGTTCCTTATGAGACACCGGAGGCTGCAGAGGGTGAGTTCATTCTCAGAACCAGTAAAGGCATCAATAAGTATAGTAAACACTGCAGCTTCACTGAGAGTTCTATACTGTACTGTACTCTGGAGTATAGTGTAGTCATGCTTGGAATTTGACCTTTTATTATTCCCCCCCCCCCCCCTTTTAGAGTCGGCGGGCCGAGGGAGAAGTTGATGAGTCCTGGAGTTCGGCCGACTCCTCAAACGATGAAGACATGGGTCCTGACAGCGTGCAGTGCATGTCCTCCTGAGTAGGAAGGAGAATGACTCTTAAGGATACGCCCTCATACTCGCCCACGCACACACACACACACACACACACACACTTGTGTCCTTACACTGGCAAGCACGGCTGACTGACCTACACGAAACAGATTCTGTGGATGCATATATATTATTTTGATTAAATGCTGTTACATGCTTCAGCCCCACTTACTACAGTTACACGTTATGGTGATGATAGAGGTAAACAGCCAGAACTGATTTATTTGAGACTCTGAGGAATTGACAGCCAGGTAAAGCCAGCCATTTTAGAGTCGGATCATTTGGGTTTTGGATATTGGTAACTTCTGAAACCACAGCCAATTCCAAGGTAAGTGACTTGGGCAGACACACATATACAGGAACTTTGCTCTTCATGTCATTTTCTCACCCCCGCCCATAGGGGCTTGAAGCCTTCCCGTTAACAACAGATCTCACTGTAAAGGGTTTGGCAGAAAAAGACACATAGCAATATACTCTCAAAAAATATATATTTTTATGTTTAGCAATTACTTAAAAATTTTGGGCTCACATGCCTGTAAGAAGCTGTATTTGTTTCTTAAGGATGCATTGTTGGTTTGTTTTCCGTTTCTGTATTAAGAAAAGGGGAGGCACCACCCTATCCAAAGGGCTGTAGGCCTTCTTCTAGGACAAAAGCCTTATTAGGTTAGCCGGCTCAGCAGCATGCAACTCATGTTACTTTCTTCTTTTTGGGCACCAAGGAGTCCTTACCCTGGATGCTGAAAACTCTTTACTTCTTTGGGTGGGAAGTGGGCTTCGGTTTCACTTCCAACATCTGTCTTCTGGGGAAGAATAAAAATCACTTTAAAGGTCCAAATTTAAAGGTCGGAGCGGTTCATGTTTTACCACAATCGTAGCCTGATCCTCTCTGTGATCAAGCTGCATCACAAGGAAAAAAAGGGCTTTCTGACCTGCTTGAGTCTAAGCCATGTTCTGCTGTATTGAGATTCAGAATATTCACATTTTTTGGTGCAGCAAAGACCTCTGATTCCCCCCCCCCCCCCCTCTGAAACTGTCCCTGTCATCTTTGTCCAGACGGTGAAATGTTTTTTTTTATGCAGTTTTCAGGGACTTCTAGTGATCATAAAAAATCCTTTGCAAATATTTGATGTAAGAAAATGTCGGAGTTAATCGGAGTTGTTTGTCTAGGCTTCCCGTGGTCCATCTGTGCATCAGGAGAGAAATGTTACAAACCAAATCAAAAGACTGGACTTAGTCTAAAAATGATGTAATCTTCATTTCTGCTTTCTATTATCAATACAGTGCTGTAATGTTTAATATTGTTTGACATATTCAGGGAGGAAATACTGTGCTGCAGATGTTTCTCTCTGGTGACCCAGCAGTCCAGCCGTTGCGACAGGACTGCACTTAACACAATCTGTGTTCGGAGATTTAAAGGACAGTGTTAAGAAACTAAAGGGTGGGGTTTCTTTGTATCCAAAATAAAATCCACACAAGTCTTTGTTCTTAGGACTGTAAAGAGGAACTTGAAAATGAATATATAAAATCCAGAGGTCTTTTTTATATGTGACAAAAAGATCAC
This sequence comes from Petrocephalus sullivani, assembly GCA_026780845.1. Taxonomy (NCBI): domain Eukaryota; kingdom Metazoa; phylum Chordata; class Actinopteri; order Osteoglossiformes; family Mormyridae; genus Petrocephalus; species Petrocephalus sullivani. The sequence goes on along the minus strand of JAODKM010000016.1, from coordinate 13,650,209 downwards.
TTAAGAAGAGAATGGGTTTTGTGACAGGCGTTTGTTGATGTCCATAGGATTTAATTGTTTAATTACAGTCAGTAAAAACTGAATTGTGTTTCTCCTGCAAATATCTGTATTTTCACTGAGGTCCCATTCAGATGTTTGCTTTTCCTTGTGATATTAACTGGTCTTTGCCTAAGACATTTCTACACTTATGTTTAAAACTTGTGTGGTTTATTTAGTAAACAAATTATATTACTCAGGTTTTTCTGGAGTCATTTTTTTTTCCAAAAAAAAAAAAACGAAATTGAAAGTTAATGGAAGGTTTGGTTAAGTAGACTGTGATATTCATTTAGAAACTAAAACCATATTGATTTTTACTCAGAAATATTTATATGGGTTAAAATCAGTGTTGAACATTTTGCAAAGACAGTTGTGTTGTTCTGCATGTAATAATCTAATGGAAGAACTAAAATTGTTTTTTTTTATTGCAGTATATTGGTATCATTGTTACATATGCAACATGTTGTTAATCAGGGAATAAGGGAAAATCAGGAGTGAAAAGCATAAGGGCAATAAAACCCATAATTCAATGCATTCTGGGTTTGTCCATTCGTTAGCTTGATTCAGTTTGTGGAGGCTGCATGGAATTAGCGCTCCTATGTACTGAGAATAAATAATGACCACTAGATGTCATCATTATGCCTTTTGCTCCATTTTGAGACACAAACAATAATAGTTCATATACTGTAAATGTGAATTATTAATTATTTTTCTTTTTACATAACTACAGTGATACCTGAATCCATCAGTCTTCTAACTGCTTATTATCCTGGTTAAGGTCACAGAGAAGCTTGCAGGCGCAAGGTTGGGGTACAGTCTGGACAGGATGCCACCAACTGAGCCACCAAGCAAACCTGTCAAAGTATTTCCACATGGAAAATTGCATGTTGTGTAAAAGTAGAACCTAATGTGTTCTTGTTTTATGTGCATTTTGATATGCCCATTCTTACTGAATCGATAGGTATAACAACTGATAATCACAGCATGTTAAGTGCAATGACAGTAAACACACCGCCAAAGTGTGTCGATTTGAAGCTTATTTAGATTTGAGGAAGTACAGTAAGAGAGTTGTTCTGACAGGGTGCGTCTAGGAACAGGTGACAGAAAGCACAGCCGTCAAACTTTTAAAAACTCTTTAATGGGTTCATCTCTAATGTTTTCTGTCCACGGTTTCATATTAGTCACTACATGTTAGATCAGCTCCCTCACTGCAATGGCAGTCAACTACACGAGACCCCAAACCCACCTGGCACCCCGGCCTTCTCACTGCGGTTACCAGCACACATACAAACACAGAGCCCACGGGGCAACAGGCCGTCTCTCTACGCGTGCCTTAAAATGTCATAACCTCCATGAAAAAGTAATACGTTAATACATGTCGATGCACAAAGCAATAAGTCAATGACATTGTTAACTTATAAATGACTGATTTTCATATGTAATTGTCTATAATATACGGATGAAATGGCAACACATAACATATACATCACATAAAACCTTTGTCATTTTTACCAACTTTTTCAGGAAGAATATCGTCAGGCACAGTAGCAGAGCTGCTGGGTTTGTGGTCTCAGTAAAACACATTGTTACTAGTGCTATCTGTACAACATTCATCAGACACGTTTGTTTTTCATTATACCAAAAATAATAATAATAATAATAATTATAAGAAGAGCAGTACAGCATGGATTCCCCATCTCATCAACATCATTTTAAAAAGATCACATTTGAACATAAACTTAACAAAGGCCTCAATACCAGTTAGTTTACATGACCTTCCTATGGTGTTTGAAACGGAAAAAAAAGAGCACAGGGGTTCTCTAACACCCTGGTATGACAACATTAAAAACTGAGATTCCTGTATTCCTGTCATACAGATACACAGATATATGTTGCATCTGTCTGTAAAAAGATTTATTTTCGCTAAAATGGGAAGCAAAAAGCCTATGCTGTCAACAGAACGAGCAAAGGACAATGGGCGATACAGGATTTGAGCAGGGTTACATCACTAAAAATGGGTGACAGAGTGGAGTTTAGGCATTGGCAGTGAGAAGAGAAATTATTGGGTATCAGAAATGAACTGATAGAGACTAAGTGCTTTTGGTGAGCTCACAGGATACACCAGGAAGTGCTCGAAACAGAAGGCACGGTGGCATCGAATCTAAGAACCGACGCTCTTACTGTAAACTCATAAGGTGCTCTAATAACAAAAGAGTAAAACGCACAGACTGACGCAATAAAGCCACAACAAGAATCACTGGCCCAGTTCTTATCAAGAAAAAAAAACACAAGAACCCAAATCCTACCCTCAGGATAATCACACAGTAATCTGATCCAATGGATAAAGTTAATAAATCTCGACAATTTCTTTTTTACAGAGACATTTATGTACTCTGAGAATTCAGCCCTATTACTAGTGTAGCTAGGAGACACTTGACAATTTAAGAATGGACTGAACCATAGGGAAGCTTTTTGAACTGAGGGTGCCACAATTAATACTTTTACCTTAAGAAAAGGCAACAGAGATCAAGGGTCAAACCCAAATGCTCCAGTGTGCTGGAATTGCACATTTAATACAAAATGTAAATGACTGCCTGCGGCAGTAGGGCCCTCCCCTGCACCGTGAGCAGACGAAGGGACGGGACTGTGGGTCACAGTTCAAGCTGTAGCTCGACAGGTTCAACAAGAAAAAAGCTACGTCATTCAATATATTTATATATATTTATATAAAATGTTTGGTTGTCCATAACTGGAAAAAAAACTATTTAGGGAAAAGTACCCCTCACACAGTGATCTGCATACATTTAATTCCAGTTTTTTGTAACTGTTATAATTATTATTATTACTAATATTAATATTCTTTACCTTTATTTTTTTGTTCTTTTTTGTCTTATAAAAGCTACACATTTTCTACTGGGTTTCCTATTTGTTAGTGTTTTATAACTTTAACTGAAAAAAAACAAAACTACTGATATAAAAGAAGTAGTATTCGGATTTGCGTCTTGTTCTTTTTGCTCCGCATCTGTTTTTCGTCTTGAGATTTTTTTTTTTTTCCTGGGGGGGGGGGGGGGGGCCGAGCTCCCTTCCACTCCATGCGGGGGGTTTCCTTTCCCACATCACTCTCCTTCACCAAAAAACCTT
>JAODKM010000016.1:13633447-13647022 GCA_026780845.1 Petrocephalus sullivani | reverse complement strand
TGTTTTTTTGTTGTGGTCTAGTGTTTTTGTTGGTTTTGGGTTGTTTTCTGTGTGGGGGGGGGGGGGCGCGGCGATAATGAGTCCAGGCCCATTGGTGGGTTTCCATCTCCCAAGCACCTTCATCTAAGCAGAAACAGATTCTGGGTTGATATCAACAGTGCCAGTTTCTTAATAAACCTATAGTTCTGTTAGAATAACATCTCACAAATACTGGCACTTTTGTAATACACACGGAAATATGCCCTGTTTTCATTTTATCTCATACCATTTTTTCCTAAAGGCGCCAGCATTATGTACAGTAGTTAGACTGAACGACGCCAGTGCCATCTAATTTATGTATAATAACCTTCTTCTTTACACTTCTGCAGTTTCTCTTTCTATCCATAAATCAGATCAATGACCCTCTTCGTAGCACGTTACTAGGCACTAATGTTGTTCTTAAGAAACACACAGTTCTTGAAATCACACTTGGAATACATCAAAGCCAGATGGAAATGGGTCAACTGGTGCAAGTGAGAAGTGTGTCTACAAGTTAAGGTACATGAGCGAGCTCCAGGCTTCCAGCTGCGTGGCTCTCTGCATCATTGTCTTGGTTTGGGACCACAGCTATAAAATACGATGTCTTCGCCATGAGGATGTACTGTAAGTGGTTCTCACAGAAACGACGGATCGCTCAGTGCTCAGTGAATGTGGACAGGCATTATGCACACTCGCAGTCAAGTGGCTTACACCGGCAATAAAGGTGCCCGTCTTTTTCTGGGTGCCCTTTGAAATGCCAAAGGCAGCTTTGTGACTAATAGAACCAGTTCTAGATTGGCCCTATGGAATGTATTCACATATAAATTCTTGCTTAGTTCCACAGGCAGGACTGCTTCTCCTGAGTTGGAATGGTATGGTCCATCTGATCTCACAGCGCTCTAAGCTGTCCACGTTGGAAATACTGATATGGAAATGGCGAATGCTTTTATGATAACAGTTGAAGCTCTACCTCAATGGTTGGCATGATTTTCAAGCAGAAGACTGTTTCTGAGTCCATGTTCTTCTGTGGCACCATATGAGCACTCCAGCGATAGACCGAAAATGTCTTTGTTCCAGCAAAGCATATTTTGTTGTGCGAATTCATTTCTGTGAGAAAGAAGTTGTCTCCCTGAGGAAAGACATATTCGGATCAAATTTGTTATTTTTATTAATTTACCTTATACTGCTGAATACTGAACTTCTAATGGCTACGCTGACAGAAGTGACATTCATCTCTTAATTTTGTAACTATTTATTTAACTATTTAACACTGCCCTTTCCTTCGGTTAAGGGGTCCTCTTCTATTTCACAAGTGCTATGTGAAGTAGAATGCTTGGTAAAACAATGAGAAACATACATTTAAATTTAGGATGAAACAAGCTACGCAACTTATGTTTTCCTTCTGTGTCCATTTAGAGGGATCACGTTTACCATTGTCTTGAAACTGATTGGTCGATAATTATTATAATTTATCAGAAATGGCCAACGGAACATTGGGGTTGCAAGTGGTGAGAATGATGTCTATTCACAACGTGGAAGCTTTGGAATTGTACTAAGGCCAAACCTTTCTGTTCTGTCTTCAGAACTTTTCTTTTAACAAGATCAAAGCTGTCCATGCCGGGCAGGGGCGGGGTCATAGTTTATGACATTTCTATCCTGAACTTTTGAGGATTCCCTCATACATAAAAAGAAAAAAAAATCAGACAGCAAAACTTGAAAATACGGCAACACCTTGTCATCCATATGCTTACTTATATGTTTTTTAATTTATTTCAACTTTCTCTCTATTGCCTCTCACAGCTTCTTGTCTCTCTTGTTAATTGGCAGCACCCCTCTCTACCATGGAGGCGCTCTCCTCAAACCCTAAAGATGGGGAACGGATTATTGCTCCCTCAGTCTCAGGGGAATCACCTAAACTACTGCTCTCTGCCTCTTTGTCTCCTTCCATCTCTTCCTCTTCCTCTTCTTCATCCTCATCTATTTCCTCCTCCTCATCGTCACACTCATACTCGCTTCGGACAGTTGTGGAATCCGGGTTAGTTTTGGAGGTTGAGTTTGATTTGATCTTAGCTCCCAGTCCTTCCCGTAAGCAGCCATTAGGTCTCGCTGCTGCGCCACTGGCCCAGCCGTCATCCCTCCAAGACTTCCACAGGGCGACAGGGTCCACCCCAGGATGAAGGGCTGGTTGTGCAACCTCTCTGTGACTCCAGGTCTCCCCCATTGAGCTTCTTTTGCGTCGGGACTTGCTGGTGTGGTTGACCTGCAGGTGCATGGCCATAAGCTCTGCAGAAGAGGTGCGGAAGGGACAGAAGAGGCACTGGTTCAGGGTGACCGCCCCTCCATCATCTTCAGAACCCTGGCCTGGGGATGGTCGACGGGAAAGGTCCAAAGGCTCAAACCTCTCCACTGACCCTCGGGGCCTGCTGCCTTCTATTTGACCATTGGTGGGGACCATGCGGCTGGTACTTACTGGTTTTCGGCGGGAAACCTTTGCCAGCTTGCCATGGGGACCTTCCCCAGCCCAGCTGCCCTCAGCTCCCCCCAGGTAAAGTCCCCCCATGACCCCAGGGATGTACTGGAAGTCCTCTGTCTCCCTGTGCATTCCCTTACCACCACTCCTTTGGGAACCTCTTCGCTCTCTGCGCTCTGATGGACCTATGTGCCAAGGCTGTCCGTGCTTGGATGACTCCGCCCTCCTAAAGGAGCTCTGGGAGGAGGTGGAGGTGGAACAGCGTTGCTTGGAGCCAAGTTGACCATAAAGGGGTCCAGAGCCAGGTGTCAGGGTGGCATTTCGTGTTGGGGCTGCACTGGAGGCATTTGTGCTACCAGAAGAGCTTCTCTGTTCCCGGTGATGCCTCTGTAGGTGGTATTTCAGGGAGCCGGACTGGGTCCCAGCATAATCACAGTGGGGACATTTGTATGGTCTCTCCCCTGTGAAGACCCAAACATGGCTGATTCAGTTACTGAGCATGGCAGGAAACACCCAAACATTCAGAACTGGGCTACTTTGAACTTTTAACATGGGTTTATTACTGCAAATTGTAGAAATATAAATATAACTGAGGATGCCCACAACTTTCAGCCAACACCACCTTTACATTCTGTAATAATTAAATGTCCTAAATAAAAATATATCATTTGAAAAATGCAACAAATGCATATAAACAAAATAGAGTTACATTCACCCAGTCTGCATACAGCGATTAGCAGCATGCAATAATATATTATAGACACTAGATGGAAGCAAAGTACTTGATTTACTTACAGGAAACCTTGCATTTTTAATTTTTCATCAGAGCGTCATCTTTGTTATTATAATAATTACAATATTATTATGTGTATCATGGAAGGCCAAACTGAAGAGAAAATGAGTGGACTGCTTTTTACCCTTGGAGGTAACAGTGTCTATCGTTAGGTGTAGAATAGGAGGTGAGTCACTCACCAGTGTGCACTCGGAGATGCACTTTTAAGTGGTGGGAGGAACGGAAGGCTTTGCCACAGTAAGGACAGTCCTTCACCCCCGTACCTCTTACCCGCTCTTTGGGGCCCGCAGGCTGACCAGAGGAGACATTCCGGAGGCCATTCTCACCTGAAAAAGAGTCAGGCACACCAGCCCCAGGTTAAAGTCATAACAGATGGCTATGAAAAATATACAGAGATAGGAATAGGAGGCCACAAGCACGTTTTGTTACGGGAGTGATTCTCTCACCTTGGAAGTGTGACATCATAGCGTGGAATCCTCCAGCAGCCGTTGTACCCACAGCTGCTCCTGTTCCTTGCTGCTTGGGGATGTCCAGCCTCCCCTCGCCGCCTCCCCTAGCTCCTCTTTCTCCGCCGCTGCTCCTCTTCCCACCCTCCTCTCTCTTCGGCGGCCTCTGCGTGTGGACTCGGGCGTGTGCCACAGCCTGTTGCAGGCTCCGGAAGAGCTTGCCACAGTCGGGGCATTCCCACGAGGCGCCCGGCGGCACGTCCCGGGACATGAGCCCCCCCAGGTAGGCCCGCACTTGCTCTGCCTCTCCAGCCACTGAGCTCCTGTGTTTGCGCTGCCTGGGTCTCTGCTGGTGCTGCTGATGCTGGGCCTGTTGGGCAGCAGCCAGGCTGTGGGCCACCATATGCCACACAGCTGCCTGATCCCCCAGTCCACCTCCTCCCCCTCCCCCGTTGCCCATCTCGGCTACCTGCGCCACAGCCTGAAGCCGCTCCATGCAGCTGGCCGCACCTCCGTCACCTGGCAGACCCAGGTACCCCAACAAGGGGACTTTACCTGACCCTCCTGCCTCGCTGCTCCCGGCTGCAGCCAGCTTCGCTAAAGCTTCCCTTTCAACCCTCCCTTCTCCAGTACCTCCCGCTGCATGACCCAGGAGTACACTTGAGTAAAGTGTCCCCAAAGCCTGGCCTCCAGAGGGGGTTTTGGTCTGGTCATCAGACACTGTGCCGCCCAGGCCAGCTTTAAGCCCTAATTTGTTGAGGTGCACCTTCATGTGGTTCTTCAGGAACCAGGGTTCCTTGAATCCACGTCCACAGACCTGGCATTTATGGTCAAGAGAGTCCTTGTGCTTCCGCATATGGCCCTTGAGGAACCAGGACTGGGTGAAGCGCTGACCACAGGTCTCGCAGCAAAATGCTGGTGGTGGAGGTGGTGCCACGGCAGAGACAGGGGGGGTCAGTTCGCCTTCACCAACCTCCATCGGGGACACAGCTGGGTGGCTCTCCTGCAGGTGCGAAGCCAGATCCTCCTCTCTGCTGGCTGAGAATGGACACATGGTGCATTTGTAGGGGTTGTGGAGGATGCGGACGTGTCGCGACAGTTCAGAAGCCGTACGAAACTTGCCCTTGCAGGCGTGGCACCGGAAGGCAACAGAGGCGGAAGAGCCAACATCTTCTGTGGAAGCAGGGGTGACGGGGGCAGCTTCCTCCATGAGAGGTGGGGTCAGCTGTGCAGTCTCTCCAGCTGAGAAGAGCGGGCTAAGGGTAGACAGGGTCTCGCTGGTTCCTGGTGAGCTAACGGAGCAGCCCTCCACAGGGCTCCGATTCACTGGCTCTGCTGCCCGACTCTGGTTGTGGTGGCCCTTCAGGTGTACGGCAAGAGAGGCCCGACTGGAGGCCCGGAACCCGCAGTGCTGGCAGATGAAAGAGGCGCGCTCCCGTTCCAAGATGTGAGCACGAGCGTGCAGGGACAGGATGCTGTTGAAACGGAACCTTTTCCCGCACACCTTACAGGGGAACTTCAGCGCGGGCGGGGTCACCTGCGCGCCCCCCCCATCCCCCCCACTCCCTTCGCCCTCCTCTCCACTCGGACGGCCGTTGTGGAAGAGCTGTAGGTCCAGCTCATCGCTGCAGCTGGGGTCCTGGGTAGAGGACAGGGCCAGCTCCAGGGCCCCGAATCCTGGGAGGGCTTCCCTCAGGGGACTGGGTTCCAGGTGCATGTCTGGAGGGCTGTTGTCTGGGGAAGGACTCTGTGCCTCCTGGTCTCCTGGGAACAGTGCGACTGCAGGGGTGGGGGAGGGGGGAACGGATATTTCCTTTTCTTCATTCTCTTCTTCCTCTTCCTCCTCGTTGTCTTCCTCGCAAGGAAAGGAGGAGAGTTGAAAAGGTGGAGGGGAGCAACTGTGGAGGTCCAGAGGGCTGTGGTCAATAGAGGGGAGCGTGGGGGAAGTTGGGAGGGGCTCACAGGAGAGAGCCAGAACAGACTCTGGGGGTGAATCCATACTCTGCAAGAGTGAGGCAGGCAAGGTGTCAGAAAAGAGAGGCAGATGACAAAAAACTCATAGATGTTTCACGGGACACTAGTTTGTTAATTTGTGTGCATCTGCTCATATCATGCAGTGCCAATGGATTCATTGCACCATTACATTACTTTTGCATCTTTCTTCTACTTAAAATGAGCAGTAACTCTGTCAGCTCGGTGCATGTTGACAGGTCTCACTATGAGGGAGCATGTGGGTGATCTCACCAGCAGTGCTCGCGTGCCATACTTTGGCTGCTCTACTGGGTGTGGAAAAGCTGTTACAGTGCTTGGTCCAGTTCCTCAGACCACCTCCAACAGTGTTCTGTAAATTTCAACACATAATCATCATAATCATACTTTCATCACCTTTGTCACTGGAATTATCATTATTCATTGCTGTCGTCATGATTTATCAGCATGAAATCATGCTGAAATGATCAGCATCATTGCTCTTAGCAACATTGTCCTACTGGTCAACACTCACAATTCAGAGCAGCTAGTGAGCTACTTGAAGCTTATACAATCTCTGCTGACCTATAGGAACAGGGCAGAGCAGGACACAGTCTGTCCCAAACAGGATGGGCGCCAGATGTTTTTACTTCCCCACACACCCTTCCTGTTCACATACAACAGTGCGCCCCGAGACAGTTCACGCCAGGCACACCGGGGCCCTGACGCAGCATTAAGTACACAACACGCCACAAACATAGACAGAAACGTCGTCACAAAGGAACCTGCAAACTTCAATTCTCAGGGAGAAACTTGTCCCTGAACTCGGCTTAATCATGTGCATCTGTACCGCTAAGTGTGACATCACGGCACAAGCTGTAATAGAGGACTAACGAGGCAAGAGTGACCAATGTGTAATGACTGTTCCTGTCCTAATGACTCCTTTATAAAATAATCACTGCCATATTTCAGCTGGTGTGACAGAGATTGGCGCTCTCACTCAGCAGCTGAGAATGTCACGTACACATGCACACAAACACGAGCAGAGTGCTCGCTGCATGCACAGCACCCTCGCACCCACCTTCTAGCACATGCAAAGCATGCACGCAAATGAAATCAGGTGGGTTTTAGAGAACCTGTTCTCTGGATGATGTCATCACGCGTAGGTAAAAGTTTAAAATGACCAGGAGAGGGCTTGTGCCAGGGTACCCATATTGAGTTAGGCAGATCGCAGTGACAGTGTAATACCACGCTCCAACATTTTGGCATAATGGTGACTCTTGAGGATCGACAGTATCAGTCACACACTCTCATTCTGCCTCTCTTGCCTCCATTTTTTGCTCCCTCAATCTGCTGTTATTGTTCTATCTTTTCGCCCAAAGTTGCTCTCCTTCTGTTTTTCTGATTCACACTCTTCCCATCCCCCTCTCATTCTCTCTCTCGCTCGCTCCCCCCCTCCATTATTCACTCATTCTCTTTCATTCTCTCCCTCTCTCCCTCTCCCCGCTGACTGCAGTGCCAGTTGGCCCCATGCCAGGGAATGCTGATATCAGCTGGTAGATTGGGCCTGCCAACATGGCGAGGAAGAGAGAAAAAGACAGGAAGAGGGGCGAACGGGGAAGGATAAACAGGGGCAGGGGAGAGAGAGAGAGAAGACGGGATCGATTATGCACACCACAAAAAAATGGTAAAGAGAAAGGAAGGAGATTCAGTCGAGACGCGATTAACTCCAAAGCACATCCTCTGAGAATAAGACGGATAAGAGACAGCACATGCAACTGAAAATATATGGGTGTGGACTGAGATCTTCCTAATCAGAAGGACTGTGCCACTGTTTGTGATACAGGTCCACATGCTATAGTATCCCTATACACATCAATGTGGTTTTCTGTGCTTCTTGGGCCTGCACCGACTTGGCATGGTACTGCCATGCCTTTCCCATATTGTCTCTGCCATCGTTATCTCTGATATCTTGCTAATGACATTGTTACAATTTCTTGTTTATTATCATACTGTTTAGGCATTGATCTTGGCTGCCTCCCCCCCCCCCCAAAAAAAAACAAAAAACAAATAAAGCTTCTAAAAATTATCGAAATCGAAGACTGAAGGCAAAGAAAAGGTGCTAGACTGGGAGGGGGTGTATGAGAGAGGAGGGGACCCAAACCAATACGACACATCTGCCTGTGTATACCGATAGACAGGAGACTGATTATATACACACACTGTCATATGCAACACAATCACACAAATAAATGTGTTTGTTTTGTGATTCTGCTGCAGAGCTTGAGTGTGTGTACAGAGACCACAGTGCCCAGGATTGCATTTGCACCTGTGTGTGATGGGGAGCTATCGCAGATTTGTGTGCATCAGTAGCTTTACGTTCGACGTGTCATTATGACATGGGCATATTCTTACAGTCGGCATGTGGGTGCACGCGTAACTTTATGGCGACTGCGTAACCACATGCATATATTGCCCATGCCGCACGCGTGTGTGACAGAGACAGTGGGGAGAGAGAGAAAGCGAGGGAGTGTGTGCGTGGGTTTATGGTGGGGTCTAATTCGAGGCTTGTGGTTTTCTGTCATGGCCGCACAGCGGACTTCCACACAGACGGATTTCATTTCCTGTACTTCACCTTTCCCTGAACCCTCTCTCTCTCTCCTCTCCTCTTTTCTACATGTGCTCCATTTAGTTTCACCCTCTCCCTTGCTGTTCCTTCTTCCCAAGGCGATGCTCTGCCTGCACCAGGATGGTCCTGTATCTTAAAAAAAGTGTGTTCATTGCTTAGAATTCAGGAACAGTTACTTTTAAAGATACTCCTCAAGTGTGGTTTACAATATTTCACATTTTACAGCTGGATTTTTCCCGGACCACCAGCTGCCACTGGCAAATCATGATCGAAGTTAGTCTGAAAGGTGCAAACTTGTATCACCATGAAGTAAACTGAATGGGTTAGCAGCTACTTAGAGCATAAGATTAATAAAAGTTTGCTTAACGTAAATGTGCAAGCAGCATTCGTGATGCTGGATGTGCCCTGAAATTCCAATACAAATGACTAAGTATAGATTCCAGACTACCAAGTGAAGCACTTTTTATTGCATTGCTCCATTTTCTGGGCAATAAACATCTAACGATTTTCTATTTACATATATATAAAAGACTACTTCAGCACCTTTCTGAAAAGGGAAAATGTAGACTTCAGATAGCAGTTCAATTTACTGTTACTTTGTATGTCAAAAGGCCAATCCTGGACTTTTTCAGGTGCACTAATAACAATGATGTTACAGGTAGCAGACCATACCCTACCTGGGTCCCAAACCCTAGAAACACAGCTAAATATAACTTCTCCTCCATCCCCTGAGCAGTGCTCTCCTCCATCACTGCACATGCCAGACACCATGTGGTCAAAACCCATGCAAAAGTTACAAAGTTCAAGCAATACTTCAACAGACTTCTCTCATAAGATCACTGCATCAGAACTCTTTGGTTATTTGGTTATTTGGTATAAAATTATTGATGATTGCATCATTGTATTAATAAATTTATTATTAATGTGAATAGACTTTTTATTATTTGTCTCCATTGAATATTGCTGTAAGGTTGATTTTTTCATTTATTCATATAGTATCCAGTTCTATCATTTCTTACCTTTGGTGTTTTCCGCCGTATATCATGCTTTTGAACACAATGAAACTTAAACATAGACACAAGTAGACGGACATATAGATAGATAGATAAATAGATAGATATACATATAGATATCTGAGCCCCGCCCCCTTGCACGCGCCTGTTAACCCACTTTCACCCCTCACTTAGGACAAAACAGGCTCAATTAGATTTTTTTATTATTATTAAATTTACAAAGTTAGAGACAGAAGCAGTTTGCTAAAATTACAGAAAATGCTTTCATTCACCATCCACTTGCGTGCTGCGTTCACTTCTTTCTAAATAAATTACAATGTATACTCTATATTAAAGTACCCTAAATCGTGAAATCATGAAGTGAAAAACGCTGTGTAAACTGAAACGCAAGGCGCGTATGCTTGGAAAAGTTGCGTTATTTACGCTTTTATATGTTCTGGGAGTGTCTCTAGGCTACACAGATGACATGTCTGTTTCTTATCTCGAGAGGAATTTCCTCCGCGGGTGCCTGATGTGCGTCAATAACGTGCAACCATTTTCAATCCCTTTCTCCCCCTCTCTTCGCGGCCATCTCAATTAAAAAAAAGGCACATTATTAAAATGAATAACTACCAAAAACACTTACAACGCACTTTCATTTGCAGACAGTGAGAAAACCGCTTAAACTGGATCGCTGTCCCTTTTTAACTCGTTTAATCAATTTCGCCGTATATTAATTGTAACGTTATACGCTTAAAGCTGCTATTACGAACATATTTTATTTTTCGGCAAAATAAATAGCGCTACAGCCTAAATTTTAGCTCGACGGGCGCATTTTAGTCTTCTTGGTTTCTTTATATATTGTAAGAGAAAGATTGGTAAGGGACGACACGAGTATGGGAAGTGAGAAAAAGTGCCATCATGGATTTCATTTTGAATGTCTCTGACAATCTCTCCGCCCTCTCAAAACTGCAATGTTCCGTTCGCATTTTCTCCCCTTAGACAACACCAGAAAATCGAACTAAACAACCTCCTCGACACGCCGTTTCTTCCGTTATGCGGTTTAAAAACTGCTACAATTGCAAACTCGTCACTTTTAGTGAAAGGGACTTAACCCAGAAAGATGTTCTACAGCTCGGGAGAGGTGACGTTAGGACATGCACACCAGTAGTAATAGTAGTAATTACAGCAGCAAGAAGTAGTAGCAATAATGTGATAATGGCTGTTTACGACCCAAGTTAGCGGAGACTACCTGGTCTGGTAGCAGGCTACGTCTCGGCCGAACAGAAATCTATTTAACGCCGTCTTGACACGTTTCTAACAAAAGAACGAGCTTGTCAACCAGACTGTTTTACTAGCGCATTGGGTGGCACTACTAAAAATCGCAGTATATATTGCCTCACTGTTTGTATTTTTGGAATAGTGTCACTGGGAAAATATGATGAAACATTACGTCGATAAGCCTTGTGTATATACATTTTTTTCTTGAAAGTTGTGAAATACACTGACGAGCAAGAAAGACTACGTGTTACGGCATACAAAATACACGTTCCCACATGCGAATATATATATATATATATATATTATAGTGCTGTAGCTATAGTAACTTCGTTCCAAGTACTTTTCTATTCCTTTACTGTAAGTTAGTGTTTTAAAATAAGTATGAGTCCCGCATGTGTCTGCCGATTCACTTTCACACACTTTTCTAGCACTTCATATTTAGCCGTGTGCGGATTTAGTTCAGTAAAAGCACTACGTGGTTTTTTTTTGCCGGTATCCATAGTATTTTAGGCCCGCGTATTAGTGCAACTATGTAGCCGAATCTTGCCTTTGCTATATATAGTCGGGGCGAAAGGCACGCGCACATACACGGGCTGCACACATACAAACAAAAGTGCACAATCGAACGGCACTACATGTATGCACGGCATTAATATATGACCCGCCAATCAATGCGAGCACCCGCTCACTACTGCAACACATGAAAAAGAAGGGTCGCAAAAAGCGACACAGGAAAGATATACCATTATAACAACTAAGAAATATTTTCTCCGATTCGGAAAAAAGTCGTCGTCAGATATTTGTTGTTTGAAACTGTAACAATAATATCTGTGAAATATAATTTGGTTTATGTTTTGCCGGAACGTGAAAACACCGCAGTTCGGTATAATCACGTATAAATGTATATGATCGTGTGTATTTATCAGTTTTATCTAATTTAAAATATTTTTTGTGATGAAAGTAAGGCTCAATGTACTTACGGGAGAGGCGGCGAGGAGATTAATGACACGACACGTCATGATTACGTTTCACTTGAATTAAATACATTACGAGTTGGGAAAAAAATGGAAATCGGGGTTGTTGTATACAAGCATACGCCGCCCCCCTCCCTCACTCTCTCTTTCCTCCTCCCCTTCTCGCTCGCACGTCTCTCTCTCGCATTTTTTCAAAGATCCCTTTATTGTGCAGTCGTGAGTGAGTGAATGAGAGAGAGAGATGAGAGAGTAAGAGGGCAACGATGTAGGTTGCAAATGTAATTATAATCCGCGAATCACCATTTTAGGACATTCCTACATGTAGAGCTGCTCTCACTGTCTCCGATCACTGACGGACACCAGTCCATATACTATACAAACACTTCCGTGGACTCTACAGTCGAAAGGAATTATGCAGTTTGGCTGTTCAAAGTTACACAAAACTGTCACTTTCTATGTGGTTTCATAACGTGTTCTGATAAACGAGGCCGGAAGCGCACGGTTTCAGACTTGGAGATGCAAGTTGTTAGAACTTCTGGGGTGTACCTTGTTTGAAAACATCCGTTTTGTTGAAACAAAGCAAAAAAAGGCACTGGCACTACTGTGAGAACTTGTTGTTAAAGAAATTATATTAAATTAATTTACAATTTAATATTTCCAGCAGTTTGTTACTTTCCAAAACTATCAAATTGCAAAAAGATGCATACTAAAATTGCAAGCATATAGCGCCTATACAGCAAGCGGTGAGCGCCTAGCAGGACTGATAAACTGCCTTTGATGTTCAGGTTTCATTATGCTTCATAATGTCCGAATGATGTAGATACCCCAAATTTCGGGACGAAATCCCCCGTGCTTCCGGCTAGGCTGGAGCCGAGGTGCGTAAAACACAGCTTCAGGACCAGCGGCAAGCTTAAGATTTGGCCGCACATACATGTGCAAATCGACGTCCTACTGTTTGTCTTTGTGGTTTTCGTCATCAGTGAGCAATCAGTCCGCATGCAACCGGCTCGGTTTTATTGTCACTGAGACATCTGTCTTCACGTTTTTTGACCATGTGCTCTGTTTTGTGGAGCGCATGTGTGGTGTTAAATAGGTCTCAGGCTTCAGACTTCCATGATATAACCTAGGTGATGTTGTCAAAATGCATCTGCATAATAGCTTCTGTAACACATTGCTACATTACAAATGTTATGTAACTCCCATAGTTAAATTATGATTTTATATTCACTGTTGAGGTCAGTTCTAGTATGTGAAATGCAGTATTCATTATATGGATTTCTAATAGTGTAGTGCAACAGAAATAAGATTTTTCAAAGGACTATTTTAATTAAAGATTGAATCCGCTCTATCTTTTCCATTTTTGCTTAATTTATGGGTCGTCTTTCAATATTTTCATTGAAACAGTTCTGGCCTCATTGTAGTGGTAGTTTAGTTTAACCCCATCTATATATTGACCTGACTGGTTACTGGTAATAGTGGTAATTGGTTTAATTGGTAATGGGTACATTTGCACTCCATTAGAACCACAGAAAAAAAAAACCTAGCTGAACCGGTAGGGTTGGGATTTTTTTTGGACCAATTTGGTAGCACTGGTATTTTGAACTTTCAGTCCACTGAAATTAAGGAATGGAGCAATATTTGTGACTGAAAAGGAACTGAATCAAAGGTATCAGTAAGATCCAAACTGGATGTGTGTGTGTGGGGGGGGGGTTGCTTAAATCACATTTGAGGACCAAAATGTCCCCAAAGTGTAGTAAAAACAGGGACCAAAAATGGCCAAAAGTCTTGTATTTGGTTTGGTACCTTATAGTTAAGGTTAGGGATGGGTAGAGGTTAAGAGTGTCGTGCTTGGGACTAGGCTTTTCCCCATAGAAATGAATGGAAGGTCCCCAAATCTGTGTGTGTGTGAGATTGCAAAGCGGCTACTGACAAAATGGAATGAAAATGAAGGCAACATGAGCAGCCCCCCCCGCCCCCCACCCCCCGTAACCAGTCACCCCGAAA
>JAODKM010000016.1:13613008-13625141 GCA_026780845.1 Petrocephalus sullivani | reverse complement strand
GCTTGAGTTGCAGAAGGCATGGGATACCATTAGTGTTGAAGTTCACAGGAAATATATTGACACTATGCCAGAGAGATCTGCTGCTGTAATTGCGGCAAAAGGTGGACATACCAAATATTAAAGCTAAAAGTGGATAAAAACAGTAGGTTGTGCACAAGAACCATCTGCATTTTTCATTAACAGTTTGAAATGAAATCATGTTTTAGAGACAAAAAAGTCAATATTTTCAGATCTGTCAGGTGTTCTAATAATTTTGGCCACCACTGCATGCAATATGTTATTCTTGTCTGTGTAGTTGTGATGTACCTCTGTCATTGAGAGAGTAGCCAGAGTCTAACTCAGAGGTGCTGTGAGCTCCCGTCACATCTAACAGAAGTTTACTAGACACCCCCATGCAGAGACTCTCCTTCAGGCACAGCTCTGGGGAGAAAAGGCATGTGGGATGAGGGCTGAGACAGGAGAATAAACAAATACGGAATAAATGCAGTGCCAGTCAAAAGTCGGGACACACCTGCAGAAAATCATTTGCATTTCAAAAAGATAATGACCCTAAGTGCACCTTGAGGTTATGAAATAAGTAAATAAATATTAAATAATAAGTAATCTTGTGGCCCCCACAAACCCCTGACCTAAAATCTATAGTTCTGGTTTTACATGATTTGGATTGAAGAGTAAGAGCAAGGAATCCAACTTGTGCCCAGAACTTGTGGAAACTCCTTCAGGACTGTTGTAGAAGTATTCCAGGTGGCTACATCTGGAAGCTGGCTGAGGGAATGCCAAGAGTTTGGGAAAATATTACTGACGTAAAAGGGGGCTAGTTTGAGCAGTTTGAGCAAATCTGAGAAGATTTTGGTCGTTGCAGTATTCGATATGCATCACTTCATTGCCTCGGGGACTTTGACTATAAAGTGAATAACATTATAGCTATAATAGAGACAAATGCATGTAGTATGCTTCACAGAAAGGTTGATCATGGTAAGGGGTGTGAAGCTGAGATTACCAGTGTTGTGCATGGCATGGGTCCAGAGCAGCTGAGCAATGTCATGAGTCCAGGCCACTCGCTCATCGGGTGACGGTGCCTGCAGGGTGAGGCAGTCACGCGTCCGGGAGGCTTGTCGCACCCACACCTCAAACTTCACGCCTTCTTCCCCTACACTCTGGGTAAGGCCCATTTCCCCCACCTGTTAGACAGAGAATATAAGAAGGCAGTGTCACTGTGAGCTCCTCGATGTGACTGCCCTGAATCAGTGGGACCGTACCTTAAGGCTGTGCTTGAAGCTGTGCACAATGCGCCCCAGGCTGGGGCTCTTGGTCTTGGTAAGGATGAGATAATGCTGGTACAGGAAGACGCTGCGTAGACCTGCTTTCCGTCGCCGGGCAGCTCCACAGACCAGGAGCTCCCCCTGGCGGACCAGCTCGCCCCTTTCCGCCAAGGGAACCTGACACGACACACGTCAACGTCACAGTCTTGATCCAGACAATACATGGCTGTTAAGTACGAGCGAGGGACAGCACACATCCGAGTAGGCGATAACACGCCTGTCAAACCAGAAGAAAATCAGTCGCACCCGAGCCAGATAGGACACACCTGTCATTCAAGAGCAAGGAGGTTTGGGACTGAGTGACAGATAACATGCCAGCCACACAATTGCGAGTGATAGCTGTCACACCTCAGCCATTCATACTGTATTACCATCTATGCAAAACAACATACATCTGAGAACAGCCTTTAACACATGTACCACCTCAACATACATAAGAGTGAGGGAGCATTCCCCTTAACTGTACAGAGTCATGAGAAAGAACTGTGAATGCGGCCGTAGACATAAAACTAGTCTTGTCGACTTAAAAAAATGTTTTGCTTGGCATTCTGCTCTCTCAGTTCTGCCCCGAATCCTCCACTAACACAGGTACTGAAGAGCAAACACATCAGACAGGGCGCTGATGTTGGGCAGTCTCACCGGACATCCTACGATGAGATCGCTGGCGCGGAGGTCCTCGCCGTGACGCTGGATGAGCCTTAGGGTAGAGAGCGCCGCCTCCGAGGCACTGTTGAGACCGCCCAAGTCCTCCAGGACCTCGCAGTACTGCACCAGGCGCTGCGTGGGGGCTGTCAGGCATTGTGGGAAGGCCAGAGGGGAAAGCGGGGACAGAGCCGGCAGCTTGGCCTATGGATAGCGTGCCAGAGTTAGGGTTGGGGGGGGGGGTGTACGAATTGAAGATCATTTTCAGCCCTAGCTGAAATGTATAGCATGTATAGAAGTAGGTAACGAATAGGAATATGAAGCCCATACTTAAAGCTTAATATATATGAAGGCATTATAATGCATTATGAAGGTATGTGTAATGCAGTATAATGACTGCTTTAAGTAAAGTGCTACCAGGTTCTGCAAACCCAGCCCAAGGAACTTACTCTCCTCTAGTTTTCATCCCAACCGTGCTTTAATTTAAGCTTCAGTGAAATTCAGATTTAATTCTATTTGCAATCTGTTGTAATAAACATTTATGAACTACTTGGGCCAAAAATAATTCAATATTATGATTCAATAAATATTTTTAGTTGAGCTGACTGGTGATAATCATTTTGTTTGAAAGCATGTAATATCAATCAGACTATGCTACGTATTGCTTCTATACCTCTAAAATAGATAAACATTTAAAATAACTTGCTACTTTTAGATTTTTAACATAGGACAGCCAGATCAATATTGTACTACTTTGTAGTATTGTAAAGTATAGTTAATTATGTTTAGCTCTCAGCAAGGAATCAGAACACACAGGAACTCTCACCTTGAAGAAATCTGAGGCCTGGCTGACCAACATTGAGTCTGGTTCTGGCCTGGTCCTGATGTAGTGGGAATACTGAAGAAACTCCTCCTTCTATGTGAATTTTAGAAGTAGTGAAACATACCCACAAGAACACTAGTCAACAACTGGCAGTTCATAACCATACATTATGAATGCAGACTATGTGCTTGTACTGTAGGTAGAAAGTGAGGCACTTACGAATTTACTGAAACAGTCTTGCAGCAGCAGAGTTTGTGTGAGAGCACCTTCCATGTTAGGGAGGAGGTGCTGGATGTGGAAGGAGCTCAGGCTGCTCCAGTTGGAGAAGAGGGCCTCCCACTTCCCCCGCAGAGGTGTGGGGGTCTCGGGACAGTCTAACAGGGACTGGTAGCTTTCCTCCACACCTTTTAGCAGAGCCACATATTGCCTTTCTGAACTGAGAAGCCCACACCAAAGGTGATAGATTTTACTGGAAGGGAAAAGAAGGAAATAGGTGTAACTAATAAAGTATCATGCATTCATAAGTAAGATATAGGGCCCTATTCTGTGCCGGTAGAAATCGCGACGCAGTGGACAGCGTCACTATTTACTGAATTTTATTGACTCTTTCAAAGTACAGTACAGCTGTTCCAAACACTTTTCAAATTAAAGTATTGTACAAATAAAATTACTCATCTGTGTGTAATTCAAATATGCTATAATACAGTATAGTACTCTATATGAAATATAACTTATTGTGGTTTCACTGCTGCTTCTCGGTGGCTTATTTCTGGCAGTTTATCTTAAGCTTTGATTAGTCTATATCTGTCACTGAGAGAAAATGACTTTCTTTTCCCCGTCATGTTTTCTGTGCACGCAGCATTAGCCTCAGGGAGTTAGTCAGAAGTAGACAGGTTACCGCAAGGCAGAGTGAGGATATCAAGTACAGTAACGCAAAAAAAAAAAAGAAAAAAAGGTTTCAATTTTTTCCATATGTTGTCATGTATATAAAAAAAACCCCAAAATAAACACTACAATTGGACTACTTGATTACTATAAACAAACTATTTAAACAGTCCCAAGCTTTTAGGTCCATATAAGCAGTTGATCACTGTACCCGTGATCACTATAAGTGGTTTCCACTGCATGTGGAACAGTGCTGCTCCCGTAAATGATGTGCTCATGCATTTTTACTTTGTGCACGAGCAGGTCCGCAGCCAAAAACTGATCTGGTTTGACAGGTAAATCCGCCGTTATAACAGCAATCGGCCATAGCTCATGCACCCTTGCTTTTTAAAGGTGAGGCGACATGTCATTCTGATTATTATTCTGATCATTACATATTACGCCGAAAACACACCTCTGAATAATTAAGAGCATTGCACTGGCACAAAGACTGCTTTTTCAAAATGAATATGGACATGGCCATAAATGTTAGTTGGGCCTTGCACTTACACTTTACACTTTGCATTAGATCGCTAAAATGAAGCCCATCGTTTCTTTTGACCTACTCCATGTCAAGTTAAAGGTCATTACTTTTAGGTGGATTACGTGTTGACCTAGTCACTTCTAGGCTGAAGGTCGTTATCTTTAGCTGGATTATGTGTTGACCTACTCTTTGTAGGGTTAAAGCATTAGCTAAATCCCTGCTTTAGGGCGACACTTAAGCTTCGCATTACCTCTGGGTGGTGGTTCCCTGTCTTTCGCCCCCCGTTTCCCTCTCAGTCCTGCACAGAAGCACATGTTGCCGTGGTGATCCCGTGTGGTCCACCACCTCCTTGCTACTGACTTCCACCCCTCGGATGAGCACGCTCCCGGCCCCCACTGCCGCCCCACCGACGGGGAGGGCAGCGGCCATGCTGGTACTGAGGATGGGGTCGGCCAGCGCCTTGCGGCCCAACCAGGACATGGGCGAGTTTCGGCTGCCAGCACCAGGCATCTCCCCTGGCCGGGGATTGGTCGGCGTGCGGCGCGGGGCGAGCAGAGCCTGCAGGTCGAAGCTGGGGTGACGTTTGCGAGGGGGTTTCGGAGGAAGGGGGGCTTCTGGTGGCTAAGGAGCGAGAGGGGAATAAGCATGACAAACAGCTTAAGAAAGATCCAATTAGGGACAATAAAAATGTTAATCGACAATATGCATCATTATAGGTGCCAATCAGGAAAAAACACTATAATCATCCAAAACATTTATTAACAAACATATATTTAAATACTGACTGTCAAATAAATATCGGCTAACAGATTCATCAGAAGCCCAAAATATATATTAAAACAAACCAATATAGTGCGATAGATAAATATGATACACCAATTAATCAGACCTATATAGTGTTGATATGATTGAACATGACGTACATTGTACTACATCAGTTACCCTTTAGAACTCAAACATGTCTCAGAAAGAAACATCAAATCAGTCCAATAAATACTGTGTCAGATTGGAGCCCTTAACCAAGACAGATATCAATCAGCTAATGGTTATTTACAAAATATGAACTTTTACGATTAAACAATTTTCCCCCTATAAGTATCGCAGGGGCCACTGACAGATCCAGCCTGTCATGCACACGTGCACAAACACACTCACGCTCTTCTTGGCTGGGTGCAGCAGCGCTTGTAGGAACTTGCCGCCCCCTCCAGCCGCTCCCTCTTTCTTTCGTTCCTCTCCGATCTTCAGTGTGGAGCAGTTCTGTGGCCGGAAGAGTGATGCCAGGGACCCCCAGGACTGCAGGCCTCCCCAGTCAGCATCTGCCTCGCCCTCCATCTCCCCATCCGCGTTCAGCAGGTCCCATACGCTGGAGGACGAAGCGGCCTTCGGCCGGGGAGGGGGCGGACCTGGGGGCGGGGCCTGCAGCAGCCGCGTCTTGAACTGAGCCAGCGTGCGCTGGTAGCGCTCCAACGTGCGGGACCATAGCTCCAGTAGTGGCCCGCCCCCCAGCTCCAGAGCCAGTGCCCGGGCATCCTGGAAACGCGAAGGTGGTATTGGTGGGAGGGAAGCCAGCGGAGAGGTGGTGGGGGGCCCTGGGGAGGCCGACACAGCGTCGCACCACTGTGAAGCCTGTGAAGGACAACGGAGTATTAGTCAATTAGCATGTCTGCTGGTTCCTGGTCAATCTCTTGTTTGTTTTGGCATGCGGTCACCAAATTTCTGTCGCGACTGACTGACTTTCCACTGTGCTGTTGCCACATGAGATGATTTACTTGAACTGGTTTGTCACTTATATTCATTTCTTGTTAAATGTATGGGTTTGATGGTATATCTGTTGGTTTAGCGCACTAAACACATTGATTCAGTTTGCTTATATAGTTTTACAGTGTATTCATTTAGAAAATGAACAGAGAAATGTACACACCATTTGCAACTGATTTTGTGTTAATATTTAATTATAGTATGAAATTCACTTCAAACTATTCAGCGCGTGTGATCTGAAAAAGTCATATGGCTGAAAGCTAGTGTGTAAATTTATACAGTGAAATTGTGAGTTGTTATATTATATAAAGAGGACATATTCAATAATCCAGTTTAAAAATGCTATTATAGGACAAAAAAAGAGATAGCAAGCCTATTGATTTGAAAGCACACCAGCAGCTATATCAAACCAACCAATTATACAATAAATCAACAGCTATAACAGAAAGTCCAATATAATATTGCTAATACATGAATTAGCCACCTACATGCAATCATTACATTACTAATCAAATCTGGTGACTGCAGTCAAAACACCAATACAGACTGTCAAATGAAACCAGTAAATGCAATGTGTCAAACCAACAAATGGAGAGCAGATACCCAGACACCTGTGAGCCAATTAGTCCTCCATGCTGGTAATACTACCTTAAAATGAAAATAAAGATAAATACTACCTTGAAAAAATTAGCAGCTCACACAAAAATGTAAATGCAGTCCCACGCACACATGTTTGTATTCACAGCTTAGTGAGGACCGTCCATTCATTTCTATGGGGAGAAGCCCTAATCCTAATCACGACACCCTTAACCCCTACCCAGCCCTAACCTTAACCATAAGTAACCAACCCAAATCAAAGACTTTTGGCATTTTTGCTTTTTTGATTGTATTCACAGATTTTTATAAAATTGAGTGTAAATAGTGAGGTCCGGCCGCAGACCTCACTATTCATTGTTTTTTCAGGATTTGATATACTTGTGAGGTCTTCTGGTCCACAAGCACCCACCTCTGTGAGGGTGGACAGCAGTCTCTGAGTGCTGTCCAATTGGGTCCAGCAGTCAGACAGGCAATGGGACATGTCCCGCAGACGCTCCCTAACGGGTGGCAGGCGCTCTAGGATTTTGCCAAGTCCTGCCCACTCCAGCTCTGCCCAACTCTCCAGTTCTCCCAGTACAGAATGGGTTTCTCTCTGGAGCTCCTATCGGCACAGAGTGCACAGTAATTAAACATAAACACATCTACACACATCAAGCAGTATATACACATATGGCAAACATACACATGCATACATAAGACTTGCTCCGGGGGGGTGGTGTATAGAAGCATGTGAGGAGCAGAGAGAAGGCAGGAATAGGGACTTTATTTGGGTATGGGAGATTAACAAAGCGGGGGGTTGGGGCGAAATATAAAACAGCTGCATCAGCTACAACAGAAGGAAACAGGAAGACACATCTGGCGCTGAGTGTAAGGAAAGGGTACAGTTTGGTGCGGGCACAGGGGTTTGGACAGGTAATCTCAAGCCTTGAGAACATCGTCGCCCGATTCTGTCCCACACCAGGACATATATACACAGTGTGCAGGATTATTAGACAATTTGTATCTTCGAACAATATTTTCAGTCCAGATGAATCTTGAATTAAGAATGAGCTGTTTGCTTAAAAGCAGAGCATTTTCAGTATTTGGTCTGAGTACTTTCTATTTGGAAAAAACAGGCATACACAGATACTTTCCTCTGCAGAATTATTAAGTAAATTACTATTAAAATGGCCCAGAAAAGTACCTTGCAGACAGCAGAAAGAAACTTACGTACCAGTCAGAGGGATGCAAAACAATCAAAACTGCTTAACCTTTAAAACGTGATCACCGTACAATCGAGTATTTTGTGGCCAACAGACAAAGAGGATGGAAGAAGCATGTAGAGAGAAGACACAAATTAACTGCCAGTGATTTGTGTCAAATTAAAGGGGACATGTCCAGACACCCTTTAGCATCAAGTGCCACTATTTTTCAAAACTGCAATCTGAACGGAATCTCTGGTAGTACTACAGTAGGTGCAGTGCACTGTGGGACATTGCTAATGTCACAAGGGCTGAAACATGACCTCCACTCAATAAGACACACAAGCTAAAACCTTAGGAATGGGCACGGACACGTCTCAAGACTGATGTTATAGAGGTTCTGTGGACAGATGAGATGAAAGTGACTCTTGATGAAGCAGAAGGATGGGGCAGTGGTTGGACACTTTCTTCTAGGGCCATTAACGTAGTGGAAGAGTGATGGTTAACCCTAAACTTGGTAAAGGGGACTGCAAAGGACTGACTATGTTATTCCTTACATAGACTAAATGGCTGAAACTGTTTTCTTATTATTTCTGTAGATGATGAAGAGAGAAAAACTTTCCATTTAGTTTCTGATTGCTTAATAATTATGTACCCTGATAATCAAGTGCTTTTCTTTTATTCTTGTATGTGAACGTTTAACGTAACATTTTCCCTCTAAATAAATTTACTTGGAGCAAAAGAAAGAAAAAATCTTTTTTATAAGTCTGTCCTTCTGCTAAAAATTATCCCCAGAATAGTACTTGCCAAATAATTCTCCACAGACTGCAGATACTAATTACACATACTCACCATAGCTGACTCTCTGAAGGCCTTGAACTTTTGCTGTTTGAGGGACAGCTTGCTGAGAGAGAGGGGGGTGTCCTTGTACTCCTCGAGCTGCTCCTGTACCTGCTCGAGTTCCATCTCACACTGAGTAGAGGGAGAGGGGGAGGGGGAGGAGGGGTTGGGTGAGGTGTTTTTTATTATTACAAACAGGATGGAAATATTTCCCTGCTCCCCCCGCTGACCTTGTTCAGTCTCTCCTCAAGTGCTACCAGTTTTCTGAGGGCATCCAGGTCACGGCCCCTCTCATTGGACACACGGACCAGGCGATGTAGCGAGTCATCCACGCTGTTGTAAATCTCAGTGGTTGCAGCAAGGGCCGCCCTGGGTGCCGAGGATGGTAGCGACAGAAAGGTAGAGGAACAGAACACAGAAGAAGGGGGTGGAAAGGACAGGAAACAGATAGAAAAAGTGGGAGATATTCATCACTTAGTTTGGCTGCACGGCCCCCTTTACTAGTTAGGTAGCTCCAACAGTATGGTTCTGGAATGCATGATTCTGAATGACCATGCTAACATGCTAATCCTACATTGTGCTCACACTACTACTTCACGTTATTAGCAGTTATTAGCAGTCTTATTGTGTGCTTCCCGCTGTATCATGTGGTCAGGGAGGGATCCCTAATGGGTGTCACCTTGCGTACCTGCAGTCAGTTGATCGCTGCGCCAGCCCAGACCCACGATTGGTCAGTCCTGCCAACCAAGCTCCACCCACTCTCTGCAGCTCAGTCAACCTTTGGTCAGCCAGGACATCCATCATGAGCTGTTTGTGTTTCTCCACACAGAGTGATATCATCTGATAGAGAGCGGACAAAGCATGATTGTGAAGACCAGTCTCAGAAAGCCAAACCAAGTCAGTAACACAAATAGGAAAACACAGTCATACCAAAAATATTCTACAACACTGGAGTCGCACAGAGCTGCCAAACCCGGGGCACTACAGGTAGACGCAGTACCTCCACGAAGAAAAGGCTCTGTATCAGAACTTCAGATTTTGAAGGACTATACTGGACTATACTGGAGAGTCACACCTATGGCTGACTGAATTATGCATATGATTTTTAATAAATCTGGATAAAAATAGGTTTTGCAAATGGTTTTGTTACTAATGGTTTTTTGCTGCCATGTACCATCGCTGCTTCATTTTCAGGCACATGAACTTTAGTTTGGCTTGCAGCTTTACAGAAAGAGTCACAAGGGGGCAGTAATGTACCCACAAACTGTTCCAAATGATGAAGCTGTCTGGTCATATTCTGGGTGTTGTAAAACAGGGTAGTAGGTCATTTAAGGAAAGACTAGCACTGCTTACAATACCTTCGTGCATTCTGGCAAAGGCTCAGTTTCCAGAGAGTGCAATGCTTGCCCCAACAGAGAGAGGGCGTTCCTGCACTGTTCAGTCAAACGCTCCAAACTCTGAAGGAAAAAAAAAAACTCTTTCAGTTCGTGACTGAGTTCAAACCATCTGCTGGGGTTCAAAACTCGAAAGTGAGCACATGTGGGAATGGTATGCAAAAGCAATTCCTAGGAAAGTTTAAAATAAAATTCGAGCCATTATTCTGTATGCGCGGAGTTTGCATGTTCTCCCAGGGTGCTCCGGTTCCCTCCTGTAGTCGAAACACATGCAGCTAGGCTGGTTGTTGTCATTAATTTGCCCACAGCGTGTGAATGCACACATGTATGTGGCCTGCAGTGGCCCTCACCAGTCTATAGGCCAGCCACTCAGAATGAGAGTGCTGAAAGTCTCCACCCAGAGCAACAGGGAGCTGCTGCCGATCCACGTACTGTTGCAGGATCCCCAGACCTCTGACAATGTGTACCTGGGGGGCAGGGGGGTGGCAGTGCAGAGACAAAAATTCAGCTCACTTGTTTGTTTAGAAACAATCATGGTAACACTTTACTTGAAGCTGTCATCTGTGATGCACTATAAATACCTTCATAATGTATTATAATGGTCAGTATAAGAATTAATAAAGCATTACAGCATCTTCTATTGATAGTCATAAGACAATATAATGTTGAATATAATACTTCATAAGCTACAATAAAACTCATTTATAATGCAGTATAGACACCTTTATAATACATTATAATGGTAGGTATAAGAATTAAAGATGCTTTGTACTGCTGTAGTGCATTATAGATGAGAACTTCATAAAGCATTCATGATGCAAAATAGACAGGGCTATAATTTGCCATGCTTTTTCATATATTTATAGCCATGCTTATAATGCTTAATGAATGCATTATAATGTGTCATGAGTGTGTTCATATATTCTTATAGCAATAGAATAGTATAGAAATTGTTACCGAAATCATTTTAGGTTTTCTGTCTATATCAGTTTGAGGATCAAGGACTCAATGTTTGATAGACATACCTCAACACCCTCAATGTGCTGGGGGCTAGACTCCTGTTTCTCATCTGTTAGAACCAGTATACATCCCAGGCTCCCAGGTGCCAAGGCCTACATGTATAAAATATAATACATACAAGCATACAACTTGTAAAATGTAAAATATAACATGCAACATAATAAGCACATTCACATTCAATAACAACAAGTGAACGTATTGCGATCATAGGTTTTTTCAGATCACACACAGAGATGTGCACATACACACTAGCATTATATACATTACAACGCCACACACATATACACATACGCACGCACACACACACACAAAGGCACAAGGTCGTTACATCATGCACACATGCAATGGAACACTAACACAGTAATATACTTTCCCGCAAATACAGGCACAGAGACCGAGAGCACAAAGACCCTATGCAGACAGGCATCGTATGTGTTTTTAAAACCTCTTTACCTGCCTGAGTCTCCAGTATGTGCACTATGCTATTCCTCCAGTCCTCGCCTCACTACTGTAATGCCAACGTAGCAGATTTCACTTGCCGTTAGTGATCACAGAGCTCCAGCAAATGCATGCACAAGACATGCTCAGGTTCGTCTGCCGCGGCGTTCTCACCTGGAAGCGCTGCAGAGCTGCCAGGCGCAGAGCAGTGGGGGAGGAGACTCTGCTGTCTACTACCACAGTCAGTCCTTTCTCCTGTGCCCAGAGGCTGAGGGAGGGAGAGGGAAGGAGAGGGAGGGAGGGAAGAGGGAGGGACAGCAAGAAAGAGTCAGAAAGAGCAAAGACGGCATAGGAAGGAAGTAGGGATAAGTCAACATTGCTGAAGTTTATGAAACATTATCATGAAAATGATTAGGAATATTTATTATAAAAATTATGAAAATTATTATTTAATACATTTATTACGTTATGGTTGTCATTAAAATGTTTGAGTTTGTGTCTTGGACCTCTGGAATGCTCAATTTTGTTTTTGTGTATTTTCTTTTTGTGCTTTGCGTTTTGCACATCTGGGGGGTATTCTCCGTACGTCGCTTAAATCATCCAAGATCAGAAGCCTCATCTTGGACCAGTTACTGGCGGTGAAAATCATCCGGTTAAGTCGGTTCCTTGAACGCATTTCAGGAAAGGATTAGTTTAGCTGGATCCCATCA
>JAODKM010000016.1:13579956-13592406 GCA_026780845.1 Petrocephalus sullivani | reverse complement strand
GCCATCGAGCCCCACCCCCAGGCCTGGCTCCAGGGGGGGGGCCCCGGTGACCCGCGTCCGGGCAAGGGAAACTGTGTGTCCATATTTTTTAACATCATAAGGGTCTTGATGAGCCGCACTTTGTCTTTTCAAGCAGTGCAATCATCTCTAAATGAATCCATTTCTGAAATGTGTTCAAGGAACCCAAAAGGACCCCCCTGGTCCTTTTCCTTTGTTGTCAAACAAGGACATACTGCTGGAGTTGCATGAAAAGGTAAAAGACCGTAAGGATCTCCTGGATAAGTTTGGCTCAAGTGGTGCAAGCTCGGGAGATTTGCATAGCCTCCTGCCACCAGAGTACTTAATGGAACATGATGCACCTGCAGCTCCACTCCCATGGTTAACAGATGATATAAGTTTTGCCCACTTGACTCCTTGTTGCCTAAATATATTTACAATTATATAAAAAAGGAATTATTTGTGTTTTCCTGTCAAGCAGATGCTAAACTGAGTGGAGATTGTTCATTTGAATATACCACATATAGTAGATATGAATTTAGCTATGGTGCAAATTAGCGACATTAAGCATAATTGGGCATAATAGTAATTAAACAAATTTTATTGATGCTGCTATTCATCAGTTCCTCCAGTCAACAATCCAGATTACAAAAATTATAGAATGTCATGAAATTAATGAAAAGTCACACAAAGAGAAACAGTCTTATTTGTGGAATTCTCAAAAGCAGTTCTTGTGATTGTTGAGGCACAGGTGAACATTGCACCTTGGAATACATATCAACCGGCATTGGCGGGATACATGCGGGATACACTTCAGCTCCATTCAGGCCAGAAGCGGTTTGAGGCAAATTCGCGACAATAATCTACATGGGGTTAACCGATTAACCCAACATTTATACAACACTTTTTTTCCTCCCCAGGTTGAATGTAGCAGAATTACTGAACTTGTACAAGTCAATAAAAAGGTTTGTAAGAAAATAATCAACATTTAGTGATGTTATGTGTATATGTTATTGCATGTATGTGCTTTTGAATACAAGGGAAGATACTCCTCACATATGTCTTTGTTTGCTGATGGCATGATTGGTATACAATTCACCAGATATCAGATCGCACTCTTGACTGGTCCTTGAAAATAAACATTCAAACAAGGAGCTAGGAAGTATTTGTGTTTTTCTGAGAATTTTTGCACTCATATACACAATTATCACTCTTGAAACCCATCAGTTTAGCCATTAATTAATGACAATTAATTATATTGTTGTAGAAGGAAAAAAACATTAAATTCTGATGGCTTAAAATATAAAGGATAAATTATAATGGCTTAAAATCCAGGATACAAATATTTTTCCAATACAAAACAAAAACATAGTTCATTTTTGTTCGCATACAAATTAAAGAAGTGTTGTTATCCTCTGACAGGATATGCAGTCTCAGTGTACGGTGTTGCTTCCCAGATGGATTGAAGGAAAAACACCAGGAAAAGGAAATCACTTCACACTTTGTGCATGAACCATACTTGTATGTAGTACACTTGTTCTCACAAATAGTGTGGTATTTCTAATTATACCACTGCTTTACGGGTATTTGATGGGGCTCATAAAGAAAATGTATGACTCCCTGCCATGCCGCTCCACAACTGAGAAAACAGACATGGAGGTGTGGAATGCAAAATGGAATTAAATGGATTCTGTTTATTTTGAGGATATACTGGGTCAGTTATTCTCTTGTGTATCAAAGTTAACTGCTACACAAATCAGAGTGGGTGACTTAATGAGAGTCACAGCAACAGAATTATCAAGATATTACACTCCTGACTGACTAATATTTCAACTATTTAACAAAACTTATCTGAATCATGATGTCAACATGCCTATCAAGGATCACTGCACGTGATACAGTTAAAATGCCATGCCTCCTGTTGTTCAAAAATCCTAACGATATTCAGTATACCTGCCAATGCTTCATGACAACTCAATGACCAATGCCAACGACTCAAGACCCCGGCTGTCTTTCCTATGCCTGATACATTTATTTTACCCTGTTGTTGGAGCATGTGCAGTCCCTCCAGCTAAACATAGTAATAAATTCGTTGTTTGAACCTTCTTCTTTTTAAGCGTGACACTGAAATTGCTGACCCATGGCCTTCCTTACAATTCTAGTACTGCCACAGGTGTTTAAAGTGACATGCATGGCACTTTTGTAAATGCTGTTAATAAAAACGCTCTGTAAATAACTGTACATGCAACAAAATGTTTGCATTTTAATGACCTTTTAAAATAGCCATCTTTAAATCAACACAGAAAACTAACCTTTTCAGTGAGACAACCTGAACTACCCTGTATGTGCCACTAGGAGAAGCGTCCTTGGAAGACAGCAATGTCTCTTACCAGAAATCATACCTGTTACTCAAGATAATCGACAGAGTTTGTAGTGAGCAGCTTAATGTAGGAACAGTTTTCTTGTGCTGAACTCCAGAAACTAATCATATCACTGTGCAGAAGTTGCTTGTCCTCGTATCTTTGGTGCATAAAAATAGTTCCTAAGCTAAACTACTTACTACCAAGTCTGTGGATTATTATGAGTAACCGGGTCATGATTTCTGGTATGAGATGTTGCAGTTTAATTTTTAGCCTATTGTACCCAAGCTCCTAGTGTGCTTCCCTTAGTCACTTTCTGTGATGCCTTTGTTCCCTGTACTGACCCCATTCGTCTGTTTCTTTTGTAGTTATTCTCAGTTTTGTTCATTTCCCACTAAACCCTGTTTACTTTCTGAGCCGCAAGTGGGTCGTCATCGTATTTCCCTGCTTGCACCATGCCACAACACCATCGAATCCACAACAGAATGTATTTTTTGGTGCTTTAAATATCACAGAAAGAATGCTATTTAGTGCCATTATATTCGAGTGAAGACCAACATATCTATGGGTGATATCTCCAAAACTAAACAAGCAAAAAAAATCTAGATGGATAGATACCAGTAAAGCCCCTCTAAAACATACATTTTGGGATGAACTTTTGAATACTTAAAAATCAACCCTCCAAAGTTTTCAGTTCTTTCCTTATACTTTTCAACTCACTCAGTGTCTCCTTAAAGTGAGAAGCCAGCTCCCTGAAATTGACTACAAGCTTCATTGTGGCTGATGTTATTTCAGCTTGCTGTTGTGACCTTGATTGTGACGTTGACGTATGGCCAGCTGTCATCTCAAATGTATTGGTTGCATCTTCGTTCTTTGTTCTCACTTTTCTTATGCTATGGATCTCTTGTGAATCCTTAACAATGAAATATGTATTGATGACAAGAAAGATGGCATTCAGCACCCCTGTGATAACCGATGTCACCTGTACAGCTCTGGCTGCATGAGCAGCCACCTTGCCAATGTTAACCACCTGGACCAGACGGACAAGCTCTGGTATGCCGCCCAGGCCCCTCCCTGCTTTAAATGCAACCTGTGTCATATTAAAAGCATTTGTGTAGCTCCCCAGCTCCTGTAGGACTTCACTGCTTGTGATGATGTCTTCCACACTCATTAGAATGGGTTCCATCTTCTCCCGGTATTCACTAATGATCATCTCAAGAGTCTTACGGTCCATTGACTGGTTCACCATGTTGGTGATGTTGGAGACAGCGCTCGTTGCTCCTCCAGCTACAGCAACACCAATCCCCACACCCGTGACAATCAGAGAGGCTCCCAGAGTGAAGGGTGTTAGAATGAGCCCAACTATGGAGGTGACCCCCCCTGCTGCACCTATCACCCCTCCTGCCAGGCTCCCTACGGTGGTACGAAGGTGGAAGCTTTCCAGATCATCTGCGACTGTCTCCAGCCTTTTCACTAGATACTTGATATCACGAACATCTTGGTCATAGAGCTTTTTAAATGTTTCAGTACCTTGGGTGAGCTGTTTTATAGCATCATTGAAATTCCTGGTAAAATGAAGGAAGTCAATATGTGGACAGGGTTTTATAGTTATATAACCGGAATTTGAAGACCAGTGCATGTAAAACAGTGAGTTTTATCTCAACTTTAAAGCTATATCCCTCACTTAGCTTCTTTCTTTGCATTGCATTTCATTGCATTTCTTAAAAAAAAGAAAAACATTTTGGACAAAAAGTATTTAATAAATATAGTGAAGTAACTGATCATCATGTTTACCTGTCCAAGGGCATTTTCTGATAATCCATCTGTCCATCTTCTGATTGCTTATCCTTATCAGGGTCAGGGGGCGCTTTCTGATTGTTACAGTCACAACTCCCTGACAAGGTAATGTCTTCTGTTAGTATGGACTCACTGAATGGACTCACAAAAAATATCATTAGCCAAAACTACTAATGTACATAATAATATTACTAATAATAACAACAACAATAATAATAAATGTTAAATAAATGTTACACTAATGTTAAACGTATGTAATGAATGTGAAATTCAATTTACCTAGATCCAGTAGTGGAAAATGTACCTCGGGAACCTGTAGTTCGACTGAATCCTGTTTAACATAAAAATAAACCAAAACATTTATATATCCCACATATAAGCACACTATTTATATATCACAGAGATAAAGAGAAAATAAACCATACAGTTTCAGGACAGGAGTAAAGTTACTCAGGGAAAAATATTTTAGAAATATCACTTACCATGTGTGTAAAATTTGTAAAATATGTGGAAGTTTGTTAGTTTTGTCTTCCACATAAATCTAAGACTATTTATATCCCTTAAAATAACTCTGCCTAAAACTGCCTCCAACAGTGCAGAACACCAACATCAAGTGTATTGTTGTTATAAAGGTTAATTTATTTTGAGGATGCAGGTAAGATAATTTATATTTTCAATGTATTGAAAAAGTATATAAAACATAGGTATCGCTAAGAAATATTAGTTATTTAGATTAATTCATCTGGGGATCACAAATATAAAGACAAAATCACCCTGAATAAGAGGTCCTTGGGTATCCATTTAGCTAAAAATGCTTTCTTTAATATGCCATCAATGGAGGGCCTGCGTGCCGGGTCCTTATGAAGAAGTTCATCCACCAGATGGCGCAGCTCAGGTGAGAACTTCTCAGGAACGTGTGGAGAGGGCTTGTTCCATAACTCGAACATAAAGAGATTTTCCTGTGGTGAAAACTATGAGGAAATGGAAGATGGCAACATGGACATTACACTGCTATTTGAAATACCAAATGAATTTTATACTGATGTTATCCCAACACAATGATGTGTAAAACTCACAGCAAATTCAAGTGTGCAGAGCTCATACAGCACACAACCCAAAGTCCAGATATCACTGATGATAAGGAAAGGAGTAGTCAGTGTAATATGCAACTAACAGACACGGTTTTTATAATATATAACAATCACATAATATTTTTATGTTTATTTGCTCAATTATATGCTAAATTTGAAGATTTCAGCTGTCTAATATAACACTACACTGGTTTACAGGGTTTTTGTTTCCTTTATAATTTTTGGTGTGCCAGGTAGATTTTGTGATGCTAATCACAGAAATAACTTTCACATTAGATAAGGTTTAATTTGTTATAATTATTGTAAAATGCTGGTGATACTTTACTTGATGTGCCACAAATACAATAGTATTATGTTATTACTTGTGTATTAATTAACCACAAACTAAGTTTTAATTAAATACTGATCTCATGTTAATTAATCACATGTTAATTCATCACATGAATCATCATCATATAGTTGTTACTATTTCTGATAATTATGTAAAACTTTGTAATCTACTGAAGGAATAAGTAATAAATAACAATAAGTGACATGCTGATCTCATGTTTGTTCATCATTAATGAATCATGACAAATCTTTTATTTAAAGTAGGAACTATATTTCTTCATGATTTGTACCTCAGTAGTAACTGGGTAAAAATAAATTATTATAAGTAGGAAATGTCTTTTATGTACATTTTAATGCTAATTTAAGAAAATATTGGAATTTGAAACTTCCACTTCATGGCATTCTGTTTTTATTCACAATTTGTGTTCCAACTTTTTTGGAATCAGGTTTGTACTATAATATTATATTATAATATTAAATATTAAATATTAAATATTTAGATTTGAGTAACAAAACCCAACTAAAAATGTGGTGACCTGTGTATTCATTAATTGTCATTATATTTTGAGTAAAACAATTGCATAGATCTTGATATTTTTTGCCAAGATAAGGTAAGGCATCTTTACCGAATTAAAATAGCAGATTCCATCAGACCATTTCACCAGCATTACGGTAAGTATTAAAACATAATAAGAATGTGACACACCATTGTATAAGAACCATCGCTTTGTTAATAAACAGCGAAGGAAATATGAATGAGATCTTCAATTCTGTGTTTGTCAACCCTGAAACCAATGACACACTGAATGGACAGATTTTTGTCCCAGCTCAAGCTTTAATTAACTACGCTTTCAAATGAGTTCATTAAGCAGATGCAGTGATGCTTGCCAGTTAGTGAACCCTTTAGAATTTTCCATATTCCTGCATAAATATGACTAAACATCATCACATCTTCACACACATCACTAACTTTCAAGCACCGCTGTAGAATAACCTTCTAATACTTAAAAAAAACGCCTGTGCATTTAACACGTAGTTTATCTGTTTTGTAGTAACATAATCAATTATCAAACCAAATAATCCAGAATGTAAACATATGCTGAATACCAGATTACAGACAAATAAAAATTAATAGAATATATGGTAAATAGAGAAAAAATTAATTCAGCCTACATAACGTTGTATGTATGCAAGAATGCGAGTACATGTACATCATGTTTCACACTGCTACAGTAAATGTAATTTACAGATACAATACCTTCTGTTGTCAAAACATTTGTTTTTCCAAACCTCCGGCGCAATATAAATAGGCATATTTTTTTTGGCATATTCATCTTTCCTAGAATAAAATAAGAACATATAAATATAACTCGATACAATTCACATTGTAGTATAAGTAACAAGTACTGCTGAGTAAGACGAATTTTAAAAGAAATTGTTTTGCTGTGAGATTAAACTATCCTAAAAGTATCTTTTCATAACTAGTTTTGTGTTAATGACATCCCTTCCAGAGTGTATCCTGTCATGTGCCACAACCTTTCTTGAATAATCTCCAGTGTCACAGAGACCCTGCACTGAATAAGTAATTTTCACATATCACCAGGTGCATGAGGGGGCAGCATGGTGCTGCAGTAGTTAGCTCTATTTCCTCACACCTCTGGCACCAGGGTTCAAAACTCTGCCCAGCTTCCATGTGTGTGGAGTTTGCATGTTTTCCCCATGTTGTTGTGAGGTTTCCATCCCAGGCCAATTCAATCACATTCCAAATCTTTATGGCCCCAGCAGAATAATACCAATTTGCTACACTATGAGGTGTCCTGTTCACGGAAGCTATTTGAGCAGCAGTCGTAAGGGTCTCAACCTATGCAGGATACCACTGCTGACCAGGCCACTCTGCACCCTGAATGTATGTATTATGACATGCAGGCATAATGTTCAGCACATGGTGTCTGAATACATTACCTGCTTAGGATTTTATTAACTCCAAAGTCTCCCAGCTTGGTGGCTTCTTCTTTGGTTAGCAGGATATTCTAGTATGTAGGTAAACAGTAAATATCAATAACATATTGATTATTGTGATTTTACTTTGCTTACAAAAGTTCTTAAATGCAAAGGGTTCCAACACCATCTGAATCAGAGCCGGCCCAAGGCATAAGCGAAATAAGCGGCTGCTTGGGGCCCCCACGCCACCAGGGGGCCCCCATGAGTGCTTGAAATGGCAAGATATCTTGATTTAGGTGGTGGGGGGGCCCAAATCAAATTCTGCTTAGGGCCCCATAAAGGCTCAGGCCAGCCCTAATCTGAATGGTAAAATAAACATCTAGTCTGTACCTGAGGCTTTATGTCTCTGTGTACAATATTCCTGTCATGAACACATTTCAGGCCCAGGCAGATCTGTACAAACCAGTCCAGGATCTGTAAAACAAACAGAAATGCACGCACCATAAATATGCAAATATGTAATGAAATCAGGGTTCACTTAGAATAGAAGTTACCAATTTTAAAGAAATAGTTAATGTAGAATCCAAACATTTTACCTTAGATTTAAAGTACGCAAAAGTAACCGTATAAGTGCCAGTTCTTGCTGTATATCCTTTGAGATTATATATATTAGGGATAAGAATTAATAAAAAAAAACTGATAACACAGTTTTCTGTTATTAATCACGATTAATCAAACATAATATTAAAACTTATAATAATAAATAAATATTTATACCCCTAAATTCATGTACAATTAACACAAAGGGGAGGACACATGTCATTGTCACAAACTCATTGCCATAACATTTTCATTTTCAAAATTAATGTCACATTGTGAGGAGAGGAATAACCCAAGATGTAGGCTGTCAGGGCAAAACCCCTCACAGGGGTGTTTATTAGCAGGATAAGAGAAACCACAAAAGGAACACAACGGGCAGCATTTACAATTACTGGACAAGGAGCACAAGACTAAGACAAACGAATATAGGGAGCCAATCAAGTAACAGACACAAGGTAGGTGAGCTTGGAAGGGGATTGGAGGGATTGGAACAAGAGGCAAAACTAACAAGACTCAGGTGTGGCTAATTAAGTCACGCCGGAGGGAAACACAGGGAATAGACACGCAGGGCTGGGCTGATCATGACAACTAGCTAGAAGAGTCATCCATTTTCTGTACTGTCCGTTTTGCCTCAGGGGTAGTGTTATGTTAGCCTTTTTCTGTAGTAAACAAAAGTACTTCATCAAATCCGGGGCTAAAGTTACTGAGATGTGAATGAATGACAAAATTAACAAATCATTGTGCAGAAATATATATCTCATCATATTAATTGTTTGTTTATTGTGGGTTACATAAAGCTGAAAGTTGAAATATTTAAAAAATATAGATATTTTTTAAACGTTATGTATTCTGGGAAAAATGGTTAAAAAATATTCAAACAAGCTGATTTCAATGCTTTCAGAAAGGCTTGGTGAACCGATATAAGAAAACAGAAGGAAATTATTATACATATAATTCTGGTATTCTGTGCAATATTAGGACCTACACTCTCACATTGTTTACAACCAGTGAGCAATATTATATGTCTCTATTAAAATGTATGCTCATACTATTCTGTCATTTGGAAGATCAAAATACTGCATGGTTTATGGCAAGCACAGTAATAATAACATGAATTTGTGTATACCATTACTTGAAAACTGTTTATAGGTTACCTGGTTTTCTGAGAATGGAGTGCCTTTAATTTTCTGGGCTTCAATCTTTTCAGAGAGATCTCCACCTTCACAGTAATCCATCACTATGTAATACTTGCTATGCTCTGTAAAATATTTACATTAATAAAAATAGCAATCCAATAATTTCAATGTGTTCACAAAAGCTGGTTATATCATATGTAATCAAAATCACTGTATCAATACCATCTGCAAAGGATTCCACATAGTGGACAACGAGAGGATGGTCCATGCCTGTCAGACTG
Organism: Petrocephalus sullivani; assembly: GCA_026780845.1. NCBI lineage: Eukaryota > Metazoa > Chordata > Actinopteri > Osteoglossiformes > Mormyridae > Petrocephalus > Petrocephalus sullivani. Next base: position 13,582,873 of record JAODKM010000016.1, on the reverse strand, counting down.
GACACTTCACTCTTTATTCTCTGCTTGATTTCATCGTCCATCTAAATCAATCACAAAACTTATACATATTATATACAGTACATAAATATGGATGTATCAGCCAGTATACGAGAGAGGTCAAATATACCGTACATAAAATATCGTTACCAAAATTGACAGAATACGTTGGCTAACTTCTACAGCGTCTGCTTTTGGACAACTCTCGAAATATTATTAAGCCTCTCATAGAATCTAGGACGTAAGTATGATGTGACGTTACTTGATTGGATCGAAGACGACGGATAATGGCATGTATAATATCCACACTGATGACAGTTTATTTTCTTTTATGGAATGCTATTCACCACTAATGTCCAATAAAATTACACAATACCAAAAATGGTTTTTGCAAAATCTTACAGTTGTCATGTTAATAGTCTTAATGATGTATTTATTCCCATTTTTACTGCCCAAAACGACATTCTCAGTTCTTTTGTTTCCAGCCTCTTGTAATGTGTAGCCCCTCTCTGTCAGAAGACTTTGTTGATTACCCATCACTACACTGGAGAAAACAAAAACATAAAAAAAATCCTTTTAACTTTTTAATTGTCAATTTACAGAGAATCCTTATCATAATTGTATTTATTTTCATTAATGAGTTCCACGTTTAAAAACAAAGATATCTAACATTCTAAAAACAAAAAAAATAATAATTAAAATAATTTTAAAAAATTAATAAATACTAAATAAAATACTTACCCACTTGCAGTCAATAATTACTATTTTTTAATTCCCTTTTCCCTAAATAGCTAACAATTCTAACGCTCCCAGTGCTAACTTTTGCAAGCATCTGTGAGCTCAAGGAAATGAACTGAATTTCTACAGGCATGATTATAAAAAATTATGATGTCATGTGACCCATACTCATTTCCCAAGCATGCTCGTTCTTGTCATAGGATTCCAGTCATTTTGAGATTATTCTACAGCAAACAGCTACAATTTTTTTTGTGTGTACTCGTTTCTGTATAAACCAAAAGCAAATATAATTAATTTAATTGCACAAAATGTATTTATTTAGGAGATGCTAGCAGATGTTTAGCAGATTTAGTCAAAAGTGACATACAAGATCATTCATCAGACATTCCGTTAAGTCAAAGAAACAAATGTAACATTTTTAAATGAAATGCAAGTTATTGGTTGCATTTGAATTTTGAAGTAGGCAGTTTTACCCCCAATCACAGTACTTGTTAACAAACAGGTTAATATTAAGTTGTTGCGATAAGTATTGAGGAGTTTTAATGAGTGGTCGTGACTGGTCATGAAATAAAACCTCGAAGACCAAGACGTGTGCTTCAAGCTCTGTTTCGGACTTCTTCTCTGCTGGTAAGGTAGGACTGTGTCTTTCTGTCTCGGACTCAGTCAAAACTGTTGTAGTCAGTAGTGGCTGCTAGATTCTAGTAATCAGTTGTAAATCAGGCTGCTAGATTCTGGTAATCAATTGTAAATCAGGCTGCTAGATTCTGGTAATCAGTTGTTTCAGGTAACCAATCAAGTGTAGTTTCAGTCTCCCTGAAGGTGTAAATTAGGGGCAGGGCTTACTGAGTTATATTGAAGGTGAGTTAGAGACGAACGCGGGTAATTTGTTACCACTAGCTCTATCCTTCCTTTCCTCTCTGTCCTATCCTCAATCCTCCGAACTCTCACACCATCACTGCAGACATGTGCCTCAAGCCTATCCCAGTTCACCTATCTCTTAGATCTAGAAGATCATCCAACATCCAGGCACCGCACAATCAGTAATCTTATCTATCCTCCCCTGACATCCCAGTCCCGACGCAGTGTGTTGGGCGGCCTCTGGAATTGTCAGTCTGCTGTAAAGAAGGCTGATTTCATTTCCGCTCTTGCTTCACACCACTCTCTTGACTTTCTGGCCCTAACTGAGACCTGGATATCCCCAGATAACTCATCTACACCGGCAGCTCTCTCCTCTGCTCATGCTTTCTCTCACTCTCCACGCCAGACTGGCAGGGGCAGTGACACAGGTCTGTTACTATCTCGGAACTGGTGCTACACACCCCTCTCTCTGTCCCATCTCAATATTTCATCCTTTGAATTCCATGGAGTCGCAGTTACCCTTCAATTCAATATTCTGATCATTGTTGTCTATCGCCGTCCTGGCCCCCTAGGCCACTTTCTAGAGGAGCTGGATACTCTCCTCAGTCTCTTCCCCACTGATGGCTCCTCTCTCATTCCCTTTGGTGACTTCAACCTCCCCCAAGACAAGCTCCTTTCTTCTGGCCTCCTCCCTTTTCTCTGTTCCTTTTCTCTGACATCCAACAACTGCTCTCCCACACACAAAGTAGGTAACCTTCTAGCCCTGGCTTTCAACATTTCTCGCCCACTAGACCAAACCTCCACTCTGTCTCCCCTTCATCTGTTGCTTCCTGCACCCTGTCTTACCTTCCGGACCTTGACTCCTTTTCCTCCCTTGCACTGGAACCTGCCACTGATACACTAATCTCCTCACTTTCCGCATCCATGGATCACCTCTGCCCACTGTCTTTTAACCCCAGGAAAGCTCGCCCTGCTCCTTGGCTTTCAGCTGCATTACGCACCAACCGAAGAGAATTGCGAGTAGCAGAGAGGACGTGGAAGAAATTTAAACTTGACGCAGATCTGTCTTCCTACCGTACTCTGCTATCCAAACCTCCAGGACCCTAATCAGTCTGGCTTCAAAGCAGCTCACTCCACAATGACTGCCCCCTTAGCATGCTGCTAGGTCAGCCAAACTGTCATCTGTCCTTATCCTTCTTGACCTATCAGCAGCATTTGACACGGCCAACCACAAGACTCTCCTGTATATCCTTAGGAGTCTTGGCATTGGTGGCTTGGCTTGGCGATGGCTTGCATCCTACCTCGAAAGCCGATCATACCAAGT
>JAODKM010000016.1:13533563-13543734 GCA_026780845.1 Petrocephalus sullivani | reverse complement strand
ACATATAGACAATCCCAGTTAATTCAGAACAGGGCAAAGATCCGGCACACATTCGCATTAAACGGTGTTGGGGAAATAATTCATAAAAGTTTTCCATTATAGACAGAAGTAGGAAGTTTGGTTCCAGAAAGTCTAAATCCAGACCAAAGCTTTGTTTCAACCAACCGCACTGAACAAAAAAAAGTTACTTTCAATGAACTCTGTTGAATCACATACTTCACTTAAATTTTAAGAACAGACCATGGTTAACCTAATTTCACAAAATGTTCTAATGTCTAATTAAACTAACTGAATTGCTTGCTAGACTGCATAACATTATCAGGGCTGAGAGAAGGCGAGAGCTCCCCTACTGCCTATAGGAGTGCATTTTCCCTGGAACATATATGACGCGTGGAGGCCTCATTGCTTTTAGATAGGAGATTTAAAATTCAAATATTTACTTGGCTTAATTTTTTTCTGAGCCCACCGTTATCGAGAATGGTATGTCAAGGATCTTAGTCTTTACCACAGTTTGCTTTAGCAGCTGCAATGCTGAGTTCTTAAGTGTTTTTCAGAATATGGGCTGTATGCCTACTGTTCTCTAGACATGGGTCAAAAAGCAAAAGGGAAAAAAAAACAAGTGTTTGGTTGACATCGGAGCTTGTGTCATGAATGCATTAATAGAAAGGTTTTAAAGCTATGAACAGAATTTCTGCTGCTACATCATTCATGAATCGTACCAGCCAAAGGCTCAAGTGACCCACTCTGCAGAAAATGTTTTTTTTGTTTGTTTGTTTGCGTTGTAGTTGAACTTGAGAAACTGAGTTGACTTAACTCAAAATCTTAGTGAAGCATGTTGCCTTGAAATTTTGAGTTGAGTGAACACTTTTTTTTTTACAGTGTGACCTCCAAAGCATATAGAGCAGGGAAGGTGACTGCCAATGCATATTGAGCTGGGAAGGTGACCTCCAAAGCATATAGAGCTGGGAAGGTGACCTCCAAAGCATATAGAGCTGGGAAGTTGACCTCCAAAGCATATAGAGCTGGGAAGGTGACCTCCAAAGCATATAGAGCTGGGAAGGTGACCGCCAAAGCATATAGAGCAGGGAAGGTGACCTCCAAAGCATATAGAGCAGGGAAGGTGACTTCCAAAGCATATAGAGCAGGGAAGGTGACCTCCAAAGCATATAGAGCAGGGAAGGTGACTTCCAAAGCATATAGAGCTGGGAAGGTGACCTCCAAAGCATATAAAGCTGAGAAGGTGACTGCCAAAGCCTATAGAGCAGGGAAGGTGACTGCCAATGCATATAGGTTGGGGAAGGTGACTTCCAAAGCCTATAGAGCAGGGAAGGTGACTGCCAAAGCCTATAGAGCAGGGAAGGTTACTGCCAATGCATAGAGATTGGGGAAGGTGACTGCCAAATCCTATAGAGCAGGGATGGTGACTACCAAAGCCTATAAAGCCAGACAGGTGGCAGGAGAACTCACTGGGGTGATGTCTGGCCCCCTTATTACTTTCTAACTGTAAAGAAAAAAGGAGAGTAACAGAAAGGAGTCTTCCCAAATGTGAAATTGTATAATAATAAATTATAATATTAATTTATGTACTAAAATTGGATAATGAAGATGAAACAATGAGAATTTAAATTGAGAAGCAATTGATAATGTAGCTGAGTTGTAATATAAGTGTGCACTCTCCGAAATTATACTGGAAATGAATCCCCTGACCCCGTTTCTATAATTAGTGGGTTGTTTATATCTGGAGTTAGTGTTGAGTGTGGGAGAATTCGAATGCATTGAGGACAGGCTAAAGAAGAATGGGAAACTCTGAGAATGCAACAGCCAGTTAAGTTTTTTTTTTTGCTACAATTCAGGAATAGATATGAACAAACATTCTCTACCAAGAGGATGGGAGGAAAGGTGGAAAACAGAAAAAGAAAAGAGGAAAAAAATGCAAGCTGAAGGGGGCGAAGGACTGGAGGCAGAAAAAAGGACACTGCAATGGATCAAGGCTTACAACAGCCAGAGAATGGGAGTGAGAGAGTCAAACGTCAAGAGTAAAATGGGAAAGAAGGAAAACGATGAGGTAAATCTCTGTGAATATGAAGAAGAACAAGGAGAAGATGAGGAGGAGAAGGTGACCAAGACATACTGCAGGCAGTCATACCCTGTGGAGATTTTCCAGGCTCTGAGAGAGTTCAGGGACTCACTGCTCCTTACGGACCTGAGTCTGAGCACTGCGGACGGTACAAGGCTATGCGCTCACTGCTCGGTCATGGCTGCTGTCAGCACGCTGCTCCATCGGCAGGTACAACAAAGGTACAACATGAGAAGAATTGCCCAGAAAGAACAGTGTAGAGCTGACCCTGATGAGGAAATGTGTGTCTCTCTGGGTCCAGAGGTGGAATTTGCAGGTCTTGCTGCTGTAGTGGAATTTGCCTACACCGGCACTATTCTGGGGCTCACCGGCCGCAGAGTAGCTCAGGTTCAGGTTGCAGCTCATGCCCTGGAAGCTTCCAGAGTGCTGGAGCTCTGCAGTGATAAAGAGCAACAGCAATTTAAAGTAGAGGAGGTGCTTGGAGAGAGAAAAGTAACTTCTGAAAGAAATCTTCAAGAGAGTCTTCAATGCATTGGGCAGCTATGGATGGAGGAAGTGGGTTGTGATGTGGAGCTGGAGGCTGAAGGCCAAAGTTTTCATGGTGAGTATAACAGATATTACAATGCAGTTCCACAGAATCTAAACTGATTTTAAATGTTCAGAATGTTTCGAGCATTAATATGTGTTAAATAGAATATTTAATGTGTTCTGGTTTAGCTGTGGTTAATTCCTCTTCTATGGTTACTTTCAGGCCAGAGCTACTTCTTCATTATAGCTCCTTAGCTTTATTGCTCTCATTCAGTGACACTTTTCCCCATTCCTCTCAGGTGTCACATCCCCATTGTTACTCTGCCCCATCACACAGCATTAGCCGTTTTCTGACTTCATCCCTCAAGTGGGCTCCAGTATTGCTCTGCCTAGGGCTACACACAGCAGAGAGCAGGGAGCTGGGAGGGAGCAAAAACGCGGACTGTCTGGGGGTCGCCATGGACTGGGTTGGGAAACACTGACATACAGCACGCTTACGGAAATTCACTATTGTTTCCTATGTTTTTTGGGGTTTTGGGTATGGGTTTTTTACAGTAACCAAGGTTTTACTATGGTACCTCAAGGTAATTATGATTACTAAGCTCCTACCCATAGTATTACCATGGTTTACTTATAGCACTTCATGGTAACTGTGGTATTACTATGGTTTACTTATAGCACTGCATGGTAACTGCAGTGAAACCATGATAAAACCATAGTCATAAACTCATGGTTACCCAAAAAGCCATAGTAAAACCATGGTTCATTTTCGTAAGGGCATAGACCAGGGGGTGGCAACCCTGATCCTGGAGTGCTGGTGTCCAGAAGGTTTTCTGTCCTACATGATGATTTGCTATCAGCCTGAGCTCAGGTGTGGTTCTTCAGAAACCAGGTAGGACAGAAAACCTGCCACCAGCACTCGAGGATCAAGGTTGCCACTCCCTGGCATAGCATACAGCCAGAACCACTGAGCTGTTTATATTGTCATATTCCGTATGGCCTTTCACAATGCATTCAATATCTAACATAACTCTATAGGTTGTATAGTTTGTTTTTTCTTGACCTTTTGTATTCTCAGCTCTTTTTCTCATTTTTACAAATTGTATAACGTTTTTATGCTCGTTCCGGAATCTCCTGCTTACTGCCTCCTCCCCTTGTTTCATGCCTTAGCACACAGGGTGATCCTGGCGGCCTCCAGTGACTATTTCCGTGGTATGTTCACCAGTGGCATGAGAGAAGCCCATCAGCCAACTATCACACTCTTGTCCCTGGGTTCTGTGGAGCTGGAGACCCTCATTAACTGCTCCTACACTGGGACCTTGCCACTTGGCTGGGATTCTGTTTTCCAAATAACCTGTACTGCCCTCCAGCTCCAAATACAGCCTGCTCTATCCCTATGTCTTGATTTCTTGCACAAGGAGATAGATGCAAACTCATGCCTTGATGTGGCCTCTTTTGCTGAGGCTTATGGGTTGCCTGCACTACAAGAGCTAGCAGAAGACTTCGTTTTGAGGTGTTTTCAGGAAGTGGCAGCTACTCCTAAGTTTCTTGACTTGCCTCCAGAGAAACTTTACGAGTACTCACACTGCGACTCCCTCTGCGTGCCCTCTGAACTAGCTGTGTTTCGAGCAATAGTGGCCTGGATTGAAGCCAATCCCAAAGAGAGATTAGGGTTAGCTGAGCACCTCATGACAGGGGTCAGGTTTCCATTTATGACGTTCCGGGAGTTCAGAGAGGTGCGAGCCATCAACCTACGTATGGAGTGTGATGGTGAGAAAGAGGTGGACCTATATGGTGCGGCATTGAAGGAGTTTGGGTTTGGTTTGTCTAATTCTCTGCAAAAGTGCAGAGTCCGCCATCCAAAGGACACCCTACTGGTTGTCGGAGGAGACCAAGTAGACTCTGATTTTGGGCATCGCCTACCAAGTAGGCAGCTGTGGTTCATTAACTCCCTGCGCAGCCGAACTGGGCTAGTGAAAGAGGTAGAGTGGAGGTTACTGGGAGAAATGCCAGATTCTGCCCGATTCCGACATGGATTGGCTGTCCTTGGAGGTCAGCTATACATTGCTGGGGGATGTCACTATTATGCAAAGGGTGACACTCTAAAGTCAGCCTACAGGTAAGAGTAACAGTAATCAGTAATATCATCCATCCAACCATCCATCCATCCACCTATCCATCTATGTGTCTATGTACCTTTTTTACACATTTCTCCTGCCCAGGTATGATCCTATACAGAACACCTGGCAGAGGTTGGCAGACATGCACGAGTGCCGCAGCAACTATTCACTAGTTGTTCGAGGGCAAAAACTGTATGCCATTGGAGGGGACAAGGAAATCAACAATAACCTGGCTACTGTAGAGTGCTACTGGCCTGACAAGAACCATTGGAGGTAAGCCGAAAATAAGGATTTGGAAGGGGTGGAGGAGCAGGACTTGAGTTTAAGTTGCGATGGATTCCAATAGGTGCAAAATTATTCTTATTCAGCATCTATTTCAGTTTTTATTGATTGCTTTGGAGAGTTTCTCAAATGACAGTTAGCATTTGCAAAATAACAAGTGTAATCCCCACACCACAATGTCACTTTTGCATAGCAGAACATCATTTATGATTGCTTCATACAAATTTCCAAATGTTTTATTACATGTTTGCAAATGGTTTTGGCAAAATTTTCAATTGCTTTAGTCGTTTTGGTCAAAACAGATTATGCAGTTTCCAATTTCAATAATTTTACACCCAAAATGACATATGTATGTGATTGTTGTGTTAGCCACTACATGGAAAACAGTTTCCCAAACTTTCAAAATGATTAAAAAATATATTCCATAAATTGCAGTGATATGTCATTGTTGTGTTTTGGGTGCCACAGTACATGATTTTGTTGTCACTTTGATGTTCTTGCACTACCATTGTGCAGTTTCTCTGTTACACTGTGCCGTGTGACCTTTTTGTTTGCTATTGTACTGTGTACATTTCTATTGTACTGTGTACATTTCTATTGTACTGTGTACATTTCTATTGTACTGTGTACTAGCATTTGGGAGAAAACTCTAGGTAAAAAAGGCATTTCAGTACAGTTGATTTTAAAGATTCTGATTCTTTGACTTGAACTATTTCAGCTTTGCTCATCCTCTTGACCAAGCCTCGAGTGGGTATGCAGCTACAGTTTGGGAGGGAGAGATCTTCATCTCAGGGGGATTCAACTGCAAGTACCAATGCCTAGTGTCCATGTTCCTCTACCACCCAGAAAGAGGAACCATCTACCTGAGTGACATGAGCCAAGATCGAGCCCAGCACTGCATGGAGAGACTGGCTTGCCGGTTGTATGTAGCTGGGGGAGTTTGCAACCTGCGTAAATTCTACACAGACCAGCTATTCTGTGAGAGTTATGACCCGGTCACAGACTCCTGGAGCTCCATTCCGCCTCTCCCCATACCCCACGTGGGTGCTGCCTCTGCAGTTCTTGAAGGCAAAGTCTACATCCTGGGAGGTTACAGCCAGGAGGACTACAGAGAGTCTGCATTACTGCATCGCTATGACCCTGCAAGTATTCACTGGGAGAACATGGGCAGAATGCCCGGACCTAAAACTGATATAAGAGCCTGTGTGCTCCAGCTGCCAGCAGCCTTAAGAAGCTGATAAGTATGTGTGTATTGACACAACCAGGGGAGTAGCTAGAAATTCTGGGCCTCCTTGCAAAATGCTACCTTTGGCCCCGGACTTTCTTCAGTCTAAAGAAATACGGTTTCCATGGTTGATGGATTTTGGTGAGGAAGGGGCAGGGGTACCCCACAGCACATATTGTGGCCCCTATTGAGTGCTGGGCCCCCTCAGTCTGATAGGCTATTCATGCCCCTCTGCCACCCGTGGCCACTGTGTAACAACCACTTTGTATGGCTCATATAATTTTCTTTGTTACACTGATTTGTTCTTCCTGACTTGTTTGTCTTTCATCAGCATACTCACAGCACACCCTTCTGAAGTTCTCTACTATTTTGCACACCCTCCTAAATACAAATATGTACCCAACACTTATACTAAAGTCAGTATTCATATCTCAAGGTTACTCGGGTATTTCTCGACTGACGTACGTAATCTGTCTCACAAACCCTCAGTTAAGTCAAATTTTGAGTAACTTGGGTTGTCAAAACACCTTACAGCAAAAAAAGACACAGGCAAACATTAACATAGGTCAGAAATATATTAGTAATTCAGTAATTTAGTAATACATACTAATGAAGATATATAATATAAATGAAAAGATTAAGTGTGAATTTACTTGCGTCTCAGATGCTGATTTACTTAAGTCAGTTTTATGTTGAGAGCTGGCTGTACACACAGGCCGTCTCACTAATAAAATCCTACTCCAACATCACAGTCACCCTTATCACAAAAATAAGCTCACTTTCGTTCTTGCTGTGTGTGCTGCCCCTGGATACTGTTTTTGTGTTTATTTCTGTGATGTCGCACTGCACCCCCTAGTGGCGCAATTTAGCTTGCCGTTCATTTCTTAGCTGATTATAAAGCGAAAATGTACTTATTTTGCTTTAATATGAAAGCTTAAAGTAAGCCTAAATAAAGTAATCTATATTGCTGTATTATTTGTCCATTATGAATATAATGACTTTATTTAAATCATAACTGGTTATGTAGTGCAGTGGTTCCCAACAGGGGGGTCCCGGCCCACAAGGGGGCCTCAGCGAGCTCTGTGGGGGGTTGCGTCATATTTTAAAAAAATGTTAGCAGTGGGCAATCAGGAGAATGATCATGTTGCCTTAGTTAATTTTATCCCCTGGCTGACAAAAAAAATGGATACCACCTACCTTTGTGAAGCTGGGTTTTCAACCATGACAGCCCTTAAAACCAAATACAAGGCCAGACTGACCCTTGAGGATGATATGCATCTTGCCCTGTCAAAGATCTCTCCGTATTGATCAAATTATTACTCACTGCCAGCAGCAATCCTCACACTGATTGATAAAGCATAACAAATAACATGCAAGTATTAACATGCAAGTTTTCCCTTATACACCAGTGTGAATACTGATATTTTTGTTTTTGAATTTCAAATAGGGCCAGTTTAAAGGCCAAATAGGGCCAGTTTAAAGGCCAAAACATCCTACTGATGTTTTGCTTTTACATTAGGCTATTATTTGTGCATAAACATATCTAGATATAGTAATAAACACACCGTTTGTTTGAAAACAACATTTTTTGTCATCCTTACTGCAAACTTATATGAGCAATAATATCATTAAATGTGGAGGGGGGCCTTACAATATTTTCCGGGGGAAAAGGGGGTCTCGGGCAAAAAAAGGTTGGGAACCACTGATGTAGTGTATACAACTTAATTCTTATTTCAAGTTATTTTTACAAATGTTTATTGTGTTTGTAAATGTAATGTATACATATATTCTAGATACATCTAAAACAAACGACTTACCTACATGAGTAATATATCAGATTGTTGAATTTACCATTGAGTATTTCTTGGCACAGTTGTGCACGTTCCTTTGCTAGTTCGGTGTGTGGGGTTTGCGTGATCTTTTAATACTTACGTGGGCTTTTTCCTGAAGTCTAAAAATATGTAGGTAGGTTTTTTTATTTGGTTAAGTAACACTACGTAAATAGTACGTAAAAAGACAGATTTTTTGTTACAGATATAGTTATGTGTTCTGTGCTATATTAGTTATCAGGAGAAATTAAATCGATGAGAATGATGACACTGAAAGAGTTTTGTATGATAATACCACCAGAAAATGTCTTGACTATTGCAGGGTACATAATGGAAACTGCAGAACATAAGAAAATAAGTGGCAAAATCCTTGGGTTGCATGAGGTGAAGTCTCTTCATTCACTTCACCATGCCATATTACCCATCATATATGTTCTAAGTTATTTCTTTAGGATTCAGGAAAATTATCTAGATCCCGATGTCCCAGCCTGCACTCCATTTCTGCACCCTTTTCACAATCTAATGCCCAGTTTGTTTGTCTGTATATTCCTCGATGTGCAGGTTATTCTTGCTGTCCCTCTACCATCTAGTCTCATTTAACTTTTCCCCATGGCCATCAATAAAATACTGCTCCTCTGCTCCTACATACCTGCCAGGTCCTGCCAGATGTCCTGCAGGGACTCATACTTTGTTAAGTTATGAAAGAAGAAACAAGCAAGAACATAAGAAACTAAAAAGATTACAAACAAGAGGAGGCCATTCAGCCCATCAAGCTCGCATGGAGGGAATTAAACTAATAATTTCAAATAAGTTGGCAGGATATTGACAAGTTCAGAGTTGAAGCAATCTAGAGTTTTGGCTTTCACTACCCTTTCGGGCAAACAATCTCATACTCCAATTACGCACTGTGAGAAGAAGTTTTTTCTCAGATCCAAAAGTGTTCCCCCACAAATTTTCTAGTCTGGCCACGGGTACTTAAAACAAAACTTACTTTGAAGTAACAATCTGTATGAACCTTATATCCCTGGATCATGTCACCCCTTAGTCTCCTCTGCCAACCTCGGTTCATAAGGTCCCATTGTAACATCTCTGCTGCTAACTCAGAATCTGCTATCCCTCCAACCTTGGTCTTGTAAGCAAATTTAACCAGTTTTCCGTATATGTTATTGTCAATATTGTTTATGTAAATTAGGAATAATAATGGTCCTAAAACTGAACCCTGGGGTACCCCACTGTTGACACAGGCCCATTGTGACATTATGCCTCTAATAAGTCCCGCCACTTTCTTTCGGTTAACCAGTTTTTGATCCTGTTAACAACAGTTCCTAATATACCTACTGCTTTGAGTTAAAGCAGGAGTCTTTTGTGTGGGACTACACAGAAGGCCATCTGGAAACCTAAATAATCAATATGGAAAGATAATAAGTTTTAAGTAATAAGCAGTACCTGTTTCTTTCTCTATAAATCGCCGTTTCTGCAAGGTGTACTTTTTGAAAAAGATTCTCACCAAACCAGTCTGGATGATATTGTAAGTAATGCTTTCCAGTGGGGAGGCGCACATTGAAGCCTTGGTCATCTAATTGTCACCCACTAGTATCTTTAGGAAGGTAGAGTCTACATTTCTTTTGCAGACATGGATGGACGTATGGAATATATGAATATGAACAACTGTGAATAATGGATGCTATATATGGAAGAACCCATGTTATGGCAGAACACATCTCTGAGTGAATCATTCGGCTTCACATACAGCGTTTAATTTCCACTCTTTAATTTCAATCTGGTGGATACTGTTCATGAAAAATGCATGCAAGTTGACTTCTGTGAGAACAAAAGAGTCTTTGAACTCTGTCAGGGCTGGAAGTACCTCAGTGGGATGTATTGGTCTGCAATATGTCAAAGTCGCCTCATACTCACCTGCTATCTCGATCATTCCGTTATTTCAGGGTCCTTCAGCTTTCAAGCCAGGGTCCTGTTTGTGGATAGAGAGACAGAGCAGGGGACCCCCTACACACACACATTATAATATTGTTTCGCCTTCAGAACTGCCTTAATTCTACGTGGCTTTGATTCAACAAGGTGCTGAAAGCATTCTTTAGAAATGTTGGCC